>CM055955.1:61654743-61990963 GCA_029490685.1 Schizonepeta tenuifolia
TGGCTCGCTGGAACTGACTGAACATTCCAGGGTCTCCAGATCTGAGTTCCCACAGGGCTTCCTTGAAGGCTTGCCTTGGGTCTTTAGTTGAGTAGACCTTCCTATAGTAAAAATCATTGATAAACTCGTGCTTGAACTGCTCCCAGTCATCGTTCCATTCAGCGTTCATCCACTTGTCAATATGTGGGAACCGAGACGGGAGTGGGGCGTTCCTCTGCAGCTGCTGCGTCTTCTTCCTAGCCTCAGCCTTCATCTGATGTTTGTTTATTCTTCACACGCTCCGGCTGGCTTTATTTCTGTCTACATTCTTCTCAATTTTGGCCAGTTCCTTCTCGAACTTAGCCACCTTCTTGGCCTGATCAGCAGCGAACTTCTTAATCCAAGAAGGATTCAAGTATTTCTCCTTCGACTCCCCCATAGCTTTTGCAGCTTTGATGCAATCTTCAACAAAGATCCCGTCAAGATCGACATCGAACTCGGCTGTAAGCTCGGCTACGAGGTCGTGGGAGATTTCAAGTTCCTACTCTTCCGACTCCTTCAGCTGCGATCCTTCTCCAGCTTCTTCCCTTTGAATTTCAACTGGCACTCCTTCTTCCCCCTGCTCGTGAGCTCCTTTCCCTTGTCCAGCAACAGCTGCTGGCTCCTTTCCTTCCCCCTTTTTGGCATCATCCAAAAGGGTGGCAACAGAGCCATCCAGGGAGGTCAGCTTGGCCTCAGCTTGTTGAACTCGGGAGAAGAGTTCGTCCACAACATCCTTCTCTTCCACCTTCTTCGCCAGCTCCAGGTCCTGGCGTTCCTGCTCAGCTTTCATCAAAGCTGCAAAGGTCGCAGAGACATCTTTGTGAAGGGTGACGAACTCAGCTCGAAAATTTGCGAACTGAGACATCCACTCCTGGTCTTGTGTCTGCTGGGACTTTGCCAGATCAGATTTAGCAACGGACTTGAAGACGTTGAAGTCCGAGCTGAGTCCTTAGACCGCCTTCTTCAGATCCTTGACCTCCGAGCTGGTAGAAGTGGAGAGGCCTTCAAGCTTTTGCTGTAGGGTGGAGGAGAGTTGTTCCAGCTGATTCTTCAAGGAAGCATTCTCTTCCATCAGCTGATTCATCCTGTCAGCTTCCTCTTCCTTGTTGAGCTTGATCTTGGACAACAGCTCATGCCTCAGTTGGTTGACCCTCTCAGTGATCAGCTCACATATATCATCGGTTGAGTGTGCTGTCTGATCAGAGGGTACAGGCAGTTGTTGTTGTTGTGCCTGAGCTGTAGGATCCACGACAACCAGGGTTGTTCGGCTCGCCATGTATTGTTTGAGCTTTTCTGCCTCTCTCTTGGCGGCCTCATCAGCTTCATCGACCTCTTTCATATGGTCGGCATTCTTGGCCAACATATGATCCAGAAATTGTACAGCTCCAGGATTGCCACACAGCTCTCTGGTGTCTGTCCCTTCTTGTTGACTCTGGTCCAAGCGACGACGGAGCACAACCACTTTCTGGTTGTAGGCCACCTCAAGATTCTGGTAGTCGAAGTACACCCTTAGGTTGGATTCTTCAACCTTCAACCTGTCCCAACCGTGGATCCTGAGGGTTTCCTCCTTGACGTACCAGTAGCTGAATATGACGCTGAACTGATAGAGCAGTTCCGTCCCGAACATGGCAAAAATAGGCATCGAGCTGGCCTCTGGGAACATGCCAATCAGCTTGCGAAAGCAGTAGTCCAGTCTGCCTTCATACTCAGCCAAGATCGCCTGGCGGTTGGCTTCTTCATCGATTGGGGGTGGGTTGATTTCGAAGGCAATGGGTTCAACGGTCTCATCAACGTTGGCCAAAGGAATGGTCTCAACGTTGGCATCGAGCGAGAGGCTCGGGATATTGGACTGAGGACCAGTTGAGAGAACTGGATCCTCTTTGGGTAGAGACTGGGTCGGCTCAATTGTTTCCTCAGACGCAGGTGGGATTTCCTGGCTGGCATCAGCTCCAGTTGTTGGACTGTCGTGGGACTCCTCAGATGAAGAAGAGTCATCTGAGGACGAGCTGGAATCCTCCACGTTGATCTCTACCCCTTCAGTCGTCTCTTCTTGTTGGCGGGGTTGAATCACGAACGCAGCTGCATCAACCGACTGGCTAGATTCGGTTGATTTCTCAGCTGGTGTCTCCACCACGGGGCCCGTTGCAGCTGGTTGAGCTGCTGGCTGGATGATTCTGATTCTGGGCTTTTTTCTTGAGGGGTTCCACCTCTTCTTCTTCTTCTTCCTCCTCTTCTTCAGCCACTTCCTCCAGCTGGCGTTTGGCAGGCTTTGTCCTTGAAGGGCGGCAAGCTGCTGGGGCCGTCTCCACAGCTGGCTTCGATGCTCCCTTGGGAGTGTACACAGCTTCCACGACATCCCTAGCCTTTTTGGCTGTTGGGAATAGCATCAGCTTGCTGAACGGAGGGTCCTCACTCCCTTCCCAGGTCAGCTTCTGTCCCTTGGTTGCTTGGAGGATCAGGGCTGAAATTTTTTGTGCCGAAGTTGAGTGTGCCCTTGACACTCAACAGCTGCTCTCCGGACTCAGCTACCGTCTCGGAGATCTTCAGCTTCTCTGCCCACAGCTGGCTTTCAATGTAGCCCAGCCAGTCGATTTTGTGCTGTTCTTCCAAAGCCTTCTGTTGTTTGAGCTTCGGTCTGCTAATATCACCGAAAGCTCCTCCGTACGCGAAGGCGCACTTTGATATTACGTCAAACAGAAGTCGGTGCTCCGGCTTCAGCTTGGTCCTCTGCATGCTCTCCTTCAGAGGTTCGGGGACAAGGAGGATAGTTTGCAGAAATGTATCTGCATCCTTGTCTGTGAAGTTCCCCATCACGTCGATGGCCTCCCGATTTCTGGGGATGATCTTCTCCAGTTCTTTAGACACTTTGATTTCGACGGCGGTGTCTTCCATCGAACGGGAAGTGCTAATACGGTGCTTGCACGGGATGGTCGTGACAAGGCCGAGTTCTGCATCACGTTGTAGATTCCTGTAGAAGTGGGCGACCTGCTTTCTGAGCAGCTTGGATGGAGAGAGGGTTGCCCAGTTTAGCAGACTGTGGTCGGAAAGAATGGTGGCGACGGGAGCGAGTTCCGGCGAGGTCAGAGCTTCTCTGGATAGAATTTGTTCGAAATGAATCTTTGACAGTATCATGTCGAAGGATTCCTGGAACGTAGCTGGTTCTGCAGACACCATCTTCTTTGAAGTTTTTGATTTAGGAGCCATCTCAGAGAAATATATATGCAAAGAAGAAATAAATTTGTTACTGAAAATGGTGAGACAATTTCGGAGGGGATGATGAACAGTTAATAAAGATATGCACTAATAGAGAAGGTAAGGATCACTTCCTGATTTGCCGCCTTATATAGGTCTTTGACTCGGATGAGATCAACGGCTGGGGTTAAATGGCGCGAATCCATCAACGGCTGAGATTTCGCGACTGTTGACCGTCTTTGACTTGACGTTTTGATCCGAGTTCCAATCAGTGCGTGAGAAGGTGTACAGTTTCATGTCAGCCCAGTCGCACTATAAAGTAGGCTATGGATGCTCAGCCATACTTTACATTTAATGCGACATGATGGCTATTTTAATGTAACTGACTAGCTCAGGAATGTTTGAATTTATTTCAAACATTCTCATTTAAGAACATAACACCTTCAGTCATAAATAATACCTGCCAGCTGATGTCTGAATCAGCTGTGTTCATCAGTTGTGTTCCTCAGCTGCCGCATACCATCAGCTGACTCGAGTTCGTCTGTTTAGCTGACGTCTGATCCACTGTTGCAGCATACCATCAGCTGACTCGAGTTCGTCTGTTCAGCTGATGTCTGATGTCTTCAGTTCGCAATCCGCATCTGAAATTCCCCCTTCATCTGAGCTTCCCTCTCAGATGGATATCTGACTCTTCAGCTCGGATGGATCCTCATCAGCTCGGATGACTCTTCAGCTCGGATGGATCCTCTTCAGCTCGGATGACTCTTCAGCTCGGATGGATCCTCTTCAGCTCGGATGACTCTTCATCTGATGGATCCAATAGTCCAAGAAGATCACATAACATCTTGAACCGGGCTTCAAGTAGGGGTTTGGTGAAGATATCAGCTCTTTGAATCTCAGTTGGAATCTTCTCCATGGACACATCCTTCTTCTCAATATGATCTCGGATGAAATGATGACGGATGTCGATATGCTTTGTCTGAGAATGGTGAATAGGATTCAGAGAGATAGCTATGGCACTCGAGCTATCACAATGAATGGGAACCTGTCCGGTTGCAACTTCATAATCTCTCAGCTGTTGCTTTAGCCACAACACTTGCATGCAACAGCTTCCGGCAGCCATATATTCTGACTCGGTTGTAGAAGTAGCAACACATGCTTGTTTCTTGGAGAACCATGAAACCAGTTTGCTTCCCATGAACTGACAGTGTCCAGAAGTAGACTTCCTGTCCAACCGATCTCCTGCTAGATCCGCATCTGAGTATCCAGTCAGCTGCATATTGTCGTCAGTTGGATACCACAACCCAACATTGACAATTCCCTTCAGATACTTGATGATATTCTTCGCTGCTAACATGTGAGCTTCCCTTGGTTGGACTTGAAACCGAGCACACACTCCAACTGCATATGATATGTCTGGCCGGCTGGCAGTTAGGTATAGCAGCGAACCGATGATCCCTCTATACTTGCTGGCATCCACAAGCTTTCCCTCAGCTCCGGGTTCGATCTTCCAGTTAGTATTCATTGGAATCCTTGTTGTCTTACTTGTCTGCAATCCGAACTTGGTGATGAGCTCCTTTGTATACTTGGACTGATTGATGAAAATCCCTTCTGGTGACTGCTTCACTTGTAATCCAAGGAAATAATTCATCTCGCCCATCATTGACATCTCGAACTTCTCCTTCATGAGATCTAAGAAATTCTTGCACAGCTCCTCCGAATTGGAACCGAAGATGATGTCATCGACGTAGATTTGTACAACAAGTATATCTTCTCCAACTTTGATGGTGAACAGGGTTTTGTCAACTGATCCTCGTTTGAATCCCAAGTTCAGAAGAAAACCACAAAGAGTGTCATACCAGACCCTTGGCGCTTGCTTTAGTCCATAGATAGCTTTCTTCAACTTGTACACTCTTCCATCTCCAGTCTCAAAACCAGGAGGTTGTTCAACATACACATCTTCCTTGATATCTCCGTTGAGGAATGCACACTTCACATCCATCTGATATACTTTGAACTTGTGATGTGCGGCATAAGCTAGAAAGATTCGGATGGCTTCCAGCCTTGCAACTGGCGCGAAAGAGTCTTCAAAGTCGATTCCTTCTTGTTGGCAGTATCCTTGAGCTACCAACCTTGCTTTATTCCTCACAATGAATCCAATGGCGTCTCTCTTGTTTTTGAAGATCCACTTCAATCCAATCACCTTGACATCATTTGGTCTTTCTACCAACTCCCATACACAGTTGCGTAGAAACTCATTCAGTTCTTCATGCATGGCTGTTGTCCAGTGGACACAGTTGAGAGCTTCCCCAACATTCTTTGGTTCTGGCACATCAGCTACAAAGCAAGAAATCATGGCAACATCTCCAGCTTGCTCGAACTCCTCTAGAACTGCCAACTCCTCAGCATATTGGGCATAAGTGTTGGAATCTTCCTCGGTTGATTCTGGAATTGCAACTCGGCTCCTTGTACGCACACCCTCGGTTGGATCACCGATGATGTCGTCAGTGGAATGAACTTCATACCATCTTCGGTTGCGTCGTCCTTCTTCTTCCAACTGTGGTTGTTCCGTAATCTGAGTTGGAGTCTTCAGAGCTGGTGATTGATCAACTGTTGAGTCTGGATCCTCAACATTGACATTAGTTTGAACTGGACTCGGTTGGGCTTCAGTTGCTGATGCAGTTGGAGGAGCATCAGCTGAAGTTCCCCCTTGGGATGAGCTGGGGTCTTCGCATTCATCTTCAGAGGAGTATGGATCCTCTTCCTCAGTTGCCCAAACCAGTGGTTCAGCTAGGTTCTTTTCCCTTAGAGCTTGCGATCTAGTGAGAACAGGTGGAGCAGCTGGATCTGCTTGTTGTCCTTTAGCCTATTCCCTGTACTCAAAGGTAGATTCATCAAAACTAACATAAGGTGTTATTTCCACAACACGAGAGCTGTTGTTGAAAACTCTATATGCCTTGATCCGAGCAGCATATCCAAGAAATATGCCCTTCGAAGCTTTGGCATCAAAAGTTTTCAACTGAGTCTTCCAATTGTTGTGAATATAACACTTAGAACCAAAAACGCGAAAATAAGAAATATCTGGCTTTCTGCGTCTCCATAGCTCATATGGTGTCTTTCCCAACCGCTTGGTTAGAAGAGACCAGTTCTGAGTGTAGCATGCAGTGTTGATCGCTTCAGCCCAAAATCTCTTTGGCAGAGCTGAGCTGGCTAACATGGATGTGGCTGCATCCTTCAGCGTTCTGTTCCTTCGCTCAGCTACTCCATTCTGTTGCGGAGTACGCGCGGCTGATGTCTGATGGGTAATTCCATTCTTCTCGCAATACTCGATGATGGTTTCATTTAGAAACTCCGTTCCACGATTTGATCGGATAGACATGATCTTCATCTCTTGTTGGTTCGATATCCGATCCATCAGCTTGGGCAGCTTATCTCGGGTTTCACTCTTGTGGCGCATGAAGATGGTCCACGTATATCTTGAGTAGTCATCAGTTACAACCAGGGTATACTCGTTCCCGTTCATGCTCTTTGGTGTAACTGGCCCGAAGAGATCCATATGGATCAGCTGTAACACTCGGTTGGTTGAGGGAATTGACTTCAACCGGAAGGAGGATCTAGCGAGCTTTCCCAGTTGGCATGCACTGCAGATGTGTGTTGTTGAAAACACTCGATTTGGTATGCCTCTTGCATGTTCTTGTCTGGCGAGTCGGTTCATCGTCTTGAAGTTCAGATGGTTGAGCCTTTTGTGCCATAACCAGCTCACATCCGAACTGCTCTTTGATAACAGGCAGGTGTCAGGAAGGCTGCTGTTCCAGTCAGGGTAGTAGACATTTCCTGTTGGTGATCGATTTCCCAACAATATCACCTGCTTTGATCCGACATCTTTAACCCTACAACCTTGTGCATCAAACTTGACAGAGAAACCATTATCACAGAATTGGCTGATGGAGAGCAAGTTATGCTTCAATCCATCAACATAAGAGACATTAGAAATTGAAACATTATTGGTTTCAAGGGTACCGTAAACTCTGGTGTAACCTTTTGAGTTATCACCAAAAGTAACTGATGGACCTTCTTTCTTCACGAAACTTCCAAGAAAATTCTTTAGATTTGTCATGTGTTTCGAGCATCCACTGTCCATTACCCATATTGTTGCAGACGCTTTCTTTTTCCTCAGCTGTTTCTCCTGTACCTGCAAGGAGAAACTCGCTTAGGTCCCCAATTTCAGTTGGGTCCTGGAGGGTTAGAACCAGTTCAGGTGTGCGTCGCTTTTCTCTGTATACTCTGATGGATTTATCATTCCAGATCACGTTTCCTTCATCATCAACTATAACAACACCTCGGTTATCCTTAGGCTTGTTGTTAATAGAGATGTTCTGTTTCTTGGGAGGAGTTGGATTTCTCCCATGTTGAGCTTTGGGAGGTGAGGCTTTCCTCCTGTTTTGATGGCGATTTTTATCCTGTTGAATTTGTCTGTGAGGTCGGACGCCATGTTGGAATCTTTGTGGCTGATTCTGATTCCAACTCCCTGAGGGTTGTCTGTAGCTGTTCATGCCCTGTTGATGATTCATATTATGGCATGAATATCTCCAGTTGTTCGACCTGTTCCTCATTGGTTGACTCGGTTGGAACCTTTGGTTGAACTGGGGATGGAACCGCTGTTGATTCAGATGATTGAACCCTTGTCGGTTCTGAGGTCGGTTCCATTCTTTCTGTTGTTGATTCTAAGGTTGATGCAGAGGTCGGTTCTGATTCTGAGTTCGGTTGCGATTATGTCTTCGACGCCTCTGATTCCTCTTCTGACTTTTGGAACATTCCCCCTCGGTTGATGTCCCAACCGATGGAACATTCTGTCCTTCATCTACTATTCCTTTTCCTTTCTCAGTTGTGGTTGTATTGGTCGGTTGAGCTCGCTGAGAAGCTGAGATTGAAATATTTTGTGGTGACTCAGGTTTCACTGTGTTCGGTTCAACAGCTTCAACCTCGACAGCTTTGATGAAGGTTGCTGGAGGAATTTCAATGTCTTTAATCACATCATAACTGAGTCCTGACACGTCATCCATCTGTCTGCTGTAACTGATAAGATTCTCTATGATCTTGGATGACTGATACAGCTTGATTAGATTGTCCTTCTCAGTTTACAATTCCTTGACGAGGACAGTTATCTGCTCGGTTTGTCCATCTGACTTCTTTATCAGCTGTTTGATCTGAGCCTCTTGATTTTTCAACTGATCTTGCTGTTCCTTGATCTGCTTTGTCAACTTCTCATCAGTTGGAGCCTTAGCCTCGTTCAGTTGACTCTTTAGATTCTCAATCTCCTCGGTTTGGCTCTTAATCAGATCGTCTTTTTCGGTTAATGAATCTTCAAGTTTGGCGAACTGAGCTTGAAGACTTTTAAACTTAACCGATTGGCGATGCAGTTCCTCACTGAGTTCTTGAAAATCACTCCAGGAGGGTTCCAACTCTTCGTCCAGAGATTCCTGCATGTTAGAAGTATTTGAAGAATTTAACTGAGCAGGATTAGATTGTACCTCAATATCATCTTGGTCGGTTCCAAGTGCCATGAGGCATTGATCCTGACTGATGGCGTTGTTGGTAGAAGTCAGCTCATCTTCATCTTCAGTATCAGTGAAGATATCCATATCATCAGCTGTTTCTTCTGCTACCATGGCCTAGTTCTTTGCAGCTTGCTTGGCCCTCAATGCTTCTCTTTCTTTCTTCGAGATGTCTGGACAGTCAGCTTTGAAGTGTCCTTCCTTGCCGCATTCAAAGCAACCGTTGGAAATAGGCTTTGAACTGTCTCGAGTTCGGTTTGATTTGTAGAATCGTTTGTATTTCCCGAACCGAGTGTCCATGTCGGCTAGTCTCTTTGACAAGGCTGCAATGTTCTGTTGCAGTTCCTCTCTGCTTGGCTCCTTTGCAGTCGTGTCAGCCGATCTGGTTGGCCTCGATGATCTCGATTTCGAGTAGTCAGCTCGGAGAGCAACTGACTTTGAGGCTGAGCCAACATCCTCAATTCTACTCGTCTGACCTGAGGACTGAGATCTCCTCCTGTTGACCTTATACTCATTTCCTTTTAAGATTGAGAACAATCTTTCAGTTCCCATTTCACCAAGGTCAGCTCGGCTCTCGTGGATATTGGTGAAAGTATCCTACTCAGCCGGTAGAGCTTGCAACACTTTGAGATTGATTTCTCTTAGTGTGTATTTTCCTCTTCGGATGGACTGGATTCTTCTGAGGATGTCTATAAATCGGAGCTCTAGCTAATCGATGGTCTCATCAGGTCTCAGACTAAAGTTGTCGAAATCTTGACATGCATGTGAGAACTTATTTTCCTTCGTCTCATCGCTTCCTTCACTCAGCGATGCCAGGATGTCCCACATCTCTTTTGCAGTCTCACACTCCTCTATCCAAGGCAGATAATCTTGTCCAACTGTGGACATTATTGTGCTCTGAGCCCAGATGTCTAACTGTCTCACCTTGGCTTCCTCCAGAGTGTAATCTTCCGGCTGCTTCTCCACAAACTCCACAACTGTATCTCCATCGTTAGGATTTGTAGGAGTGCGAGCTATTCTTTCTTTGATGACGATCGGTCCAGAAGAGAGAACTTGTTGCATCCTATGATGCTTTGACAGAAGGATCTTTTTCATCCGTGTCCTCCAGGATGTATAATTTACAACCGAGAACATTACCACGATCTTATCCTTGACATCCATCTGCACACAACAACAGAGCAAATATGCAAACAAAAATGCACTAGCGTGAAAAAGATATGTTCAATTGACCACTGAAGAAACTTTCTCGAATTCACACCTTGTGAAACAGAGTCAGTAGTCTTTTGAACCACTGCTCTGATACCACTTGATGGTCCCGATACGAGTTACTGGTGTATGGGGGAGGGGGGAATACACCAGTTAGGATTTTTAAAATTTGAAAACTTAACACTCGAAAACTTCAACTGAGTAAAGGAAGGCTCAGCTGAAATCACAACTGAGTAAGAGAACTCAGCTGTGAGAGTGGTGCTGTGCGGAATGTGGTGGAAATTATACTCGTAAAAACAACTCACGCTTTTAAGCTTGGTTGGTCAAGAACCAAAACAGTTGAGAAAGTGCAGATGCAGTTTGTATGCTAGTTAGTTAGATAGATAAGAATGCAAGAAATAAAGACAAACACAAGCACACAGAGATTTAACGTGGTTCGGAGATAACCCTCCTACGTCCACGGGGAGTTGTGAGTCCACACAACTCTGTCCAAGTTCTTCTGGACAAACCACTCAGCTTACGCGGGCTGAGCAACCGTTATGGATAAGTTTGCGGGTACTTATCGACCTTACAGTTTAGTTTACGGGTACTAAACGACCTAACTACTCAGTTGCAGGAAGAGTAGAATCCTAAACATTTTCAGGTGAAAAAAAAAAATGTTTCCAACTAAAAGATCTAACTCTCTATGAACTCTCACTAAGTGATGTTCTCAAGGTTTGATCTAAAGACACAAAACTATCTAACTCTAGAACTCTCAACAAGTGATGTTCTAAGAGATTCAGTTCAGTTCGGGAAGAATATTGCTCTTTTCTTTTTGCTCTCAGATTTCTTCTCGCTTGTGTGTCTTGTCTTCGCTTCAAATGAATGAAGGCCTCTATTTATAGGCGGAGAGTATCAACTAGCCGTTGGAGGAGCTGTTGATCTCTGATCGTAGAAAGCGATGGCTTGTCTCTCATCTCTGTAGACTTTCCCGATATGGCATCTGTGCTCTTCTGCTTTCCATCTGAGACAGCCTTGTGTTGGGCCAAATGGGGTAATGACTGAACGGTCAAACCCTCACGTGACTTCCTTTTTGAAATTTAAATCTTAACAACAGACTTCCAGCAAGGAGTGGTCGGTTAAGACTTTCGATCTTCAGCTAGCTTGTTCTTCAGCCGATGTTCTATTGACAACTAACAGTTGAACTCTCAGCTGACTTTGTCTTCAAGCTGTTGATCTTCTTGGTTGAGTTCTACAACTGATGTTCTGAAACTAAACACTCAGTTGTCTTCCTTGTATCTGGTCAGTTGGGTTCGAACGCTCAGATGACTTTCTTTCATCTGATGTTCTCTTCCCCTTTACTGCTTCTCATCTGATGAACGCTTAGTTGTTTTCCTTACAACTGATGTTCTATCTCTTGAACGTGACTTCTCCCTTTTTGCATCTGATCATATGAGCTCTCAGTTGTGTTTCTTGACAACTGATGTTCTGTCTGAGTGATGCCTTGTTGCCATCTTCAGCTGGAGACCTGTAAAGATAAAATCTTAACTTTGCTCAAACAGCGAGCCTAAGTTCTAACATTAGGTTCTGGCAACATCTATTCTGTTGGGGTCAGTCGGTTTTGGAATTCATCAAAACTCTTACTAATAAATTTCCCAACAGCCTCCGCAAGTTTTGCATAATTGTCATCGAGCACTTCGGCGAGAGGTACTTGAAAAAGCCAAAAGCTTTTGACACTGCTCGGCTGTTGTAGATGCACGAGGAGTGGCACGGCTTTCCAGGGATGCTCGGAAGTCTAGATTGTATGCATTGGGCATGGAGAAACTGCCCAAAGGGTGGGCAGCTGCCTCTACACGAGGCGATCAGGGCGAGCCAACCTTAATCTTGAAGGCGGTGGCGTCGTAGGATTTGTGGATATGGCATGCCTTTTTTGGGTGTGTCGGCTCCAACAACGACGTTATCTACCCTTTTTGGCTCAGTCGCCTTTATTCGCAACGTGCTTGACGATAAGGCTCTGGAGTGCAATTTCACCGTCATGGGTCGACAGTATGACAAGGGATACTATTTAACCGACGGTATCTACCCTTTTTGGCCTACACTGATCAAGGCTCCTAAGCTTCCAAGTGACCCGATGACGGCAAGGTTCAAGAAGATACAAGAAGCAGCAAGGAAGGACATCGAGCAGGCTTTGGGAGTTCTTCAAGTCCGATGGGGAATAATTAGGAATCCGGCTCGGTGTTGGTATACGAGGCACCTCCGAGATATCATGTTCACGTGCATTATTTTGCACAACATGATTATTGAAGACGAGAGAGAGGATGCGGAGAATTGGAAAGATGACGCCGATTTTCCGTCCACTAGCGGTATCCCAGAGGCCCACTCCGCTCGCCTTTCGGAATTATCTCAAACGGAAGGCCGACTTGAGAGAACAACGAAAGCACCATCGGCTTACCAAATGGTCTCATCGAGCACGTTTGGCTCAGATTTGGCCCTCTACAAGAGTAGTCATTTATATTAATTCATGTATTTTTTTATTTTAATTAATGTAATATTTAATTTTATTTAAATGAATTTAATTTTCGGACGTTTATTAGAGCAAAATTCTAGTTTTATAAATTAAAGTTAGAGATAGTTTGAAGACAGTTGAGTCCAGGAGTAGTGTGTCTAAAAGCTGAAATTGGAGTTAGAGACAACTTGGAGACACTCCAAGAAATGCAGACAGCCTTATACACAATTAAATTTGATAAATTAAAATTAATGAAATGCGATTATCATCCAAGTGTAATCATCTAATCCATTCATTAGCTTTTTTGATGGAAACGAAGATGATTAGTTTTGCTTTTGAACCTCTCCTTTACACTTTGGGTTTTGATTCCTTTCATGTTGTTGACTGCGATCAATCTTTTGGTGTCGGAGAGATGGTCTTTGTTTACTTTGGAAAGATCCTCTAAACTTACATATATGTTCTGATTCGTTGCATCATATTGACGCTGAAATACAAAATCTTAATGCTTGCCCGGAATGGCGTTTGACTGGTCTGTGTGGTTGGCTGAGAAAGTTGAAAAATTTCGTTCATGGGATTTGCTTCGGGATCTCAAGTTTGACAGCAATATGGCGTGGCTCTGTTTTGGTGATTTTAACGAAATATTACAACAATCTGAAAAAGCAGGTGGAATTCCACGTAATCAGTCCAAATTGGTTGCTTTTCGAGAAGTTGTTGATGATTGTGGCCTAGAAGATTTGGGATTCTCAGGACATCAATTTACATGGACTACTGGTACGATTGATGAATTCAACATCCAAGAAAGACTGGATAGGTTTTTGGCAAATCATCAGTGGCTCATTTTGTTTCCTTTCCATGAGGTTAATCATCTAGTCCGTGTCCAATCTAATCACTGCCCCTGTTACCTTAGATTGGAGTTCGGATACGCCTCATTTCAATAGACGTCGAGGTAAAAAACCTTTCAGATTTGAAGCTATGTGGCTCCAAGATAACTCGTGCTGGAGTGAGGTTAGCAAAGCTTGGCTTTCGCATTGCATTGCATTGACCCGACCCAACCCCATCTAATTTTAATTGGAAAACGGGCAAAATCAGTGGTTATCTCCAACGCTGGGAAAAAGAACATTTTGGGAATATTTCTTGGCAAATTGATAAACTCTTGGCTAATCGAGAGGAACGCCAAGCTCTGCACCCCTCAACGGAGAACCACATTCACAAGAAAGTGATTGAAGGCTCCTTAAGAGAGCTAATGCAAAGAGAAGCGACCATGTCCATGTGGTGTGACAACAACAATCGAGGGCACTTTGGCTCACTGAGGGTGATAAAAGTACTTATTTCCATTGTTCTGTCACTGGTCGTAACAAAAGAATTTTTTCAGGCGTATTCGAAACTCCAATAGTTAATGGATTGAAGATAAAGTCGGTATTGAAAGCTCTTTTTGGGATTACTTCCAATACATTTTTCGGACAGAGCCTACTAGCAATGTTGAGGAAGTTTTGGCAGCTATTAGCCCCAAGATTACTCAGACAGTGAATGAGCAACTATCAAAATCTAACACAATAGATGAAGTCACTTTTGCACTTAGGCTATCCACAACGGGGCTCGAGCGAGGGTGCTCGACCCCGGATCGAGCAGGGGGTGGCTCGAGGAGACTGCGTGGCGGGGCGGAGGTGCTCGAGCACAGCTCGAGCGGAGGTGGGGCGGGGGGGGAGGTGGGTGGGGTGGGCCCGAGGTGAGAGAGGAGGAGGGGAGGAGGGGAGGGGAGGTGGCGGCGGCGACGGGTGTGGCGGTGGGGGGAGGAAAGGAAAAGAGGAAGAAGAAGGAAGTCCAGCGGTTTTTTTTTTTTTTTTTAATATATATTTAATAGATTTGATTAATTTATTAGTTTTATGTAGTGTTTTTGTTTTTAATTATGTAGTGTTTTTTTATTGTGTGCGGCATGTAATTTTTCAATTTTCAAATATTAATGGAAAATTCGTATTATTTATTAATTAAGGTATTTTAATTTATTTACAAATAGAAAAATTAATTTTAATAAATGAAAATAGGGAATTGTTTAATATTAAAGATAGAGCACCCTTAGAGCACCTTGGATTGCAGGGGTAGAGAGCACCCCTTAGAGCACCCTAAACGTGCTCTAAGGGTAGTGGATAGTCTTAGTCAAATGCATCCGCTCGAAGCCCCATACCCTGATGGCCTTCCGGTTCTTTTCTACACGAAGTTTTGTAATACTGTTAAGCAGGATACTCTAAACCTTGTGCTTAACAATGGGTTGTTCCCTCACGCCATCAATACTACAAACATCACCCTTCCCAAGAAGAATAATCTTGAAACTCTGCAAGATTTTCGGTCAATCAGTCTTTGCAACATTATTATCAAGCTTGTTACTAAATGTACTGCAAATCGACCAAATCCTCTTCTATCTCATGTTATTTGCCCTGCATAGTTGGCTTTTATTCCAGGAAGGCTCATAACTGATAACACTTTGATTGTCTTTAAGCTTTTTCACACTATGAAGACAAACAAAACGCAAGCCCTTTCTAGCTTTGCTCTTAAACTCGATATGTCGAAAGCTTATGATCGAGTCGAGTGGTCATTTTTAACTGCTGTTATCACACGACATGAATTTGGTAGTTTTGTTGATTTAACGTGTCAATGCATATCTACAGTTTCTTATTCCTTGCTCTTGAATGGTCGACCTTCCCAAATTTTTGCTATGACCAGAAGCTTGAGACACGGAGACCCGCTCTCATCTTTTACTTGTATCTCCTTTCTGCTGAGCCTTTCTCTGCTATGCTTTCTCAAGCAGAATCCTCAGGCTCCCTTCATGGTGCTCGTACCTGTCGCACTGCACCTCCTATTTCTCACTTGTTTTTTGCAGACGATAGTTTGATTTTTGGAAGGGCAAATCAAGAGGAAATTCTTGTGGTGAAACATATTGTTGATTGCTTTACTCATGCTTTTGGGCACAGAGTTAACTTTGATAAATCCGAGCTCGCCTTCAGCAAGTGCCTCTCTGAAAATTCTTGCACTACCCTTGGTAGGCTCAGTGGTATTCCTGTTGTTTTGAAACACAATGTCTACTTGGGGTTTGCCGGCTACGGTGGGATGCTCCAAGGAGGAGGTTTTCTCTTATATTGAAGAAAGAATTACTAAAAAGCTGAAAAATTGGAAGGCTCGCACTCTCTTTCAAGCTGGTAAGTTAACTCTCATCATGTCGGTTGCTCAAAGCATTCTCTCATAAGTTATGAGCTGTTTTTTACTACCACATTCTGTCATTCACCGAATCAGCCAAAGTATGGCTACATTTTGGTGGGGGCAAAAATCTGTTGACAAAAAGATTCACTTGTGTAAATGGGAAACTGCTTGCTCTCCCATAACATTAGGCGGCCTTGGATTGAGGGATCTGGAGAGTTCTAAAATGGCATTTTTGGCTAAACAAGGATGGAGATTGCTTACCCAACCAGATTCGCTTCTTGCGTGTTGTCTTAAAGCCCGCTACTTCCCTCGAAGTTCTTTTCTCCATGCCAAGATGGGGTAAAACGCCATGTATCATATCATGTGATATTAATCACTAAGATTTAATTTAAGTGCAAAATTAAGTAACATTTTTTTTTTCATTTTACACCAGTAACTTTTTCTATTCATAAGAAAAAAATTAAATGTACATATTTAGCTTGATAAATTTACTTTGTGATAATTTTAGTCTAACTTAGTTAGCATAATACAAATTTTAACTCTGAAAACTATAAATTTATGATCATCTTAGAGAACAACTATTTTCTGGCATAACAAACGGTGTTGACACCTTTAATTGATACGTGTCACCACGTATCTTAAACGAATTCGTTTTTATTTTTTACACGAGTTAATTAGTTGTGTTCTTATCTCAAGCTACACCTATATAGGAATACCCATTAATTATATGAACATGTTTATAAGTTTATTTATATACATGTACCCCTCTCATATCTGACTAAAATATAATTTTACAGTTTGAGAAAAATAGAAATAAAATATTTTAGTGATTGGAAAATTTAAAAAAAATCATGAATAGATATATGTCAATTAATTCTTGCATAACCAGATTTTGTTCATGTTGTTGAAGAAACACGACATGCTTGTATTCTTAAACTTCAGCCATGTAACAATTCACATAGCGTCTTCACTAAAAAGGGATTTTATCAGTCATCTATCCAAATACGTATAATATTATTACCCACTAATTGTCCAAAATCATTTAAATTTATAAAATATCTAAATAATTAATACAAGGTGTTACAATAATTGATTTATTTATCTCATTCGTTACAATAATAATAATAATAATAATAATAATAATAATAATAATAATAATAATAATTTCCAGTATACTAAATGTTGACTTTTTAGAACAATTAAGAAGACAATAATCACAAGAGGTAAATTTCGATTTCGGCCCTAAACTTCTCTTTTTGGTCTATTCGGATCCTCTCGTCAATTCGCTAAATTGTCATATCCCTACCTATCGGGCTCGATTATTAATGGGTTGAATACCTACCCATTAAATATTTTTCAACTCGAATCAAAATTTCATTGTCTGTGATATATCTCATTTTCGATTAAAAAACAAACTTTATTATGTGCACTCATCTCAAAGTTGTTGGGTGATATGCTAATTACTAACTCAGTCAGATATTTGTTCGGGTTTAGAAATTATTTCTTCATTCCCATCTTCTCCATCATCATAAGCTACCACTCACAAGTGTGAAGCGTCGTCTTATTCACATGCTCATATATTCAACAAAATGTGGGAACAGAAATATCAATTGGACAAACTTTGAAATCGACTCGTTACATGTTTTTATAAATCTTTGTGATAATCTCATACTTATGTTTTCGCTTATTAGGGGGCTGCACATACTCATGTCATGTGGAAGTATTAATTATTTTGAGGCTTGTAATAATCAGTCATGAATAATTATGTTGAGGCTTTAGATCAACCAGCTTATATTTTATTTGGAGGACTAGTTAATTTATAAGTACAAATTATGCTTATTAGAAGGCTTTTAAATCAGCCATGAACCGGTGCTAATTATTTTGCAACCATAATGAATCTACACCAACTATGTATGGCTAAAAATTTGGCAAATGTCTAGTGTATTTTCTTGATGGACAAATCCCTCGCATTGATAGATTTCATAATTTCAATTGCAAACTTTCAGGATAATCAATTGTAGTAATAGTTATGAAACTCAAAGTTGGCTGTAAATCTGAATATTTAATAATGAATTAGAAAGTTATCTAAGGATGTCTGCATTTCTTGGAGACACTTAGTATCTCCAAGGTGTCTCTAACTCTAATTTCAGCACTTAGACTACCTGCATTGCGTCTTGAAGGGCTGGTCTCAAAGGGGGCTCGAGACGGATGGAGCTCGAGGCCCCCGCATTGCAAGCCACCGTGGCTCGAGACCGGCTCGAAGCTAGCGCGTGGCTTGCACGCGCTCCATTTTCATAAAAAAAAAAAAAATTAATGGCGCGTGTTTTACACGCACCTAACGGAAAAAAAAAATTGAAAAATCAAACGTTGGCTTTCTCAATGGCTAAATGCCGATTTAATTAATTTTTTTTTCCTTTTTCTCCACTATAAATACAACCTCTCAACCCTCATTCATCCCATAAAAAATACAACCTCTTTCTCTCTCAAATTCAACTCTCAAAAAATATCTTCATCGAGTTTTTCAGCTTCGTCGTTCAAATATGTCGAGGGCGGCACCGATGACGAGGTACTGGAGATGATGGCGGACGTGGATCGACACATCCTTGCACACTTAGCGGCGCTGAAAAAGAAGAAGAAGAGGGCGAGGTCGTTCGTCGACCGTGACCGTGAAGCGGCGTATGCGCTCCTACACGCCGACTACTTCGTCGACAACCCCACCTACGGCGAACATTTTTCCGACGCCGTTTCCGGATGCATAAGCATCTGTTCTTGCGCATCTGCAAGACGTTGGAGGACAACGTCCGCTTCTTCACGCATCGACAAGATACACTTGGCCGATGAGGGCTGACGTCGGTGCAAAAATGCACGATGGCGGTGCTACAATTGGCCACCAGTGGTGCTGCAGATGTGTTCGACGAGTACCTGAAGATCGGAGATAGCACGGGCCTGCAATGCCTCAAAAAATTTTGCCGAGCAATGATCGACCTCTTCGGCGAGCGATACCTGAGGAAGCCAAACGCTGCCGACATCGCACGTCTGATCCGAATGCACGAGGCGCGGCATGGATTTCCGGGGATGCTCGGGAGCTTGGATTACATGCACTGGGCTTGGAGGAACTGCCTAAAAGGGTGGGCGGGTGCCTACACGCGCGGCGATCAAGGCGTGCCTACCTTAATTTTGGAGGCGGTGGCGTCGTAGGATTTGTGGATCTGGCATGCCTTTTTTGGATGTGCCGGCTCCAACAACGACATCAACGTCCTCAATCAGTCGCCCTTGTTCACCGACGTGCTTGAGGATAGAGCTCCGCCGTGCAACTTCACCATCATGGGAAACCAATACGACAAGAGGTACTACTTGACCGATGAGATCTACCCTGCTTGGCCAACACTGATCAAAGCGTCGAATGTTGGAACTGACCCAAAGACGGCGGGGTTCAAGAAGATGCAGGAGTTGGCTAGAAATGACATAGAGCGGGCCTTTGGAGTGCTCCAAGCCCGATGGGGAATAATCTCCAGGTCGGTGCTGGTACACGAGGCATCTCGGAGACATCATGTTCGCGTGCATTATTTTGCACAACATGATCATCGAAGATGAGCGGGAGGATGCGGAGAATTGGAGAGACAACTCCGATTCTCCGTCCACTAGCGGGATATCCCATCGGCCCACTCCGATCTCCTTTAAGACCTATCTCGCTCGGGAAGCCGTTTTGAGAGATCAACGAAAGCCCGTTGGGTTTACCAATGATCTCACTGAGCACCTTTGGCGTAAATTTGGACCTCTACCGGAATAGTCCAAATTTCAATTAATGTAGTAGTTTTTTTTTATTATTTCAATTCATGTAATTTTTTTTTCAATTAATGTAATTTTTTTTATTTGAATTAATGTAATGTTTTTATGTTATTTTTATTAATAGAATTTTATGAATTAATTTAATAAAAATAGAGAATTGTTTAATATTAAAGATAGAGATCCCTTGGAGACCGATGAGTTGCGGGAGTAGGGTGTAACATCCCGATTTTTCAAGCATAATTAGACTTTATTCTATTTTAAAAAAATTGGGTAGTAAAGTAATTGTAAATCCAAAAGGAAAATTGTTCTCTTGGTTCTAAAGTTTAGTTTTCCTCGTAGCAAATTATTATTATTATTATTATTATTATTATTATTATTATTATTATTATTATTATTATTATTATTGTTGTTGTTATTGTTGTTGTTGTTGTTGTTGTTGTTGCAAAAAAAAAAAAGATATTCCCATCAAATTTCGTATTGTCTAGAATTTTAGGTTTATGTTAAATTGATATTAGCTAAGAGTTTTAAACTTATTTGTAAAAGAGAAACTTCATATATCTTTGTTTTTCTTCAAGAATTTGTAAACGTCATCTTGTAATAGACTAGTTGAGAAATTTATTAAAATTCTTTAAATTTATCTCTTTATCAATTATTAAAATATTTGGCAATCAAACATTCAAGAGTTATTAATTTGTCCAAGAACCTTATAACTGATATACTTATAAAATAAGTGAAGAGTTAAAAAGAAATAGATATAAGTATGTTTTCGTCCATAATAGTTTATTATAGAGTTAGGAGTCTTATAAGAAATTATCTTGCTCTATTATTTTATTTTAAAAGTATAGATTATTTCGTTAGATTAGAGTTTTCAAAGAGACAAAACATTGTTTGTTTTTGTTTTTCTATATTTAGCACGTGAGTTGGCTAAAGCTTGAAGGATAAATTTTGATATCACATAGATTTACATGGAATTAGCAGCAAATTATTTACTATAGTTTAATAAATTCTTTTATTCTTAATTTATATTTATGCATTAGTGATATACTCCACTTATGATTTTAGTTATTCAAATCATGCGTATTTGCTTGTATAAATAGAGGTGTAGTTTTAACTATTGAGAGCATCTCATAAAATTTAGTCGAGCAATTAGAAGAGTTTAGAAAGAAGATACGAAGTTATGATTCATCGAGGCTTTCTCAAGTTAAGTTTAAGGTGAGAGAATTTATGCACGTTGATAATTATCTATGTATGTTTTTACGTGTTTAGTTTTCATATTTGATTAACGTGTGTTCATGTTTAAGCTAAAGGGATATAGCCGTGGCTATATGTTTACGTTAAAGGGATACAACCCTATACGTATATTCAAGTTAAAGGGATACAAACCTATATGTTTACGTTAAAGGGATACAGCCCTATGCGTACAAGTAAAAGGGATACAACCCTATACGTTCAAGTTACATGTTTATGATGATATTATTTATTTACACGTTCAAATATATATGAATAATAGCATGCTTTCTCACTGAGTATATTTTGATATACTCATTCCCTCCTAGTTTTTCTCTTTTCAGTTATTGGAGATGAAGCAGTCGTGGAGGCCGAGAATAACTAGGGCAAGGATTCAAGAGTTTAGTAAATATCATTTAAGTTTTAGAACTCAATTTTCGTAGTTATTTGAGATCTAGTTGTTAAACTGGATTACAATTTTTTCGTACGGTATTTCTCTTAGATAGATAGGATCTTGTTTAATTAATTGAAATTTATTGTAACAGACATGGTCACTATTATGCAGTTTATTTATCTTTAATATAGAAAGGATTGTTGTTTTAAAATTGATTGCATATACAGTTTGCATAGTAGAGTAAATAGGAACTAATTTTGTATTCTTATGCATTGTTAAGGTTATTAATTGAGTTTCCGTTTGTTAATGATAGATTACATGGTTAAGTAATTTAAATATTTTTATTTTCCTATAATTACAACCTCTGAAATAAAAAATAATAGAGCTAAATTTTGTTGAATTCTATTTCGGCATGCAGGTAAGTTAATTTTGTTATACATATTATAGTTTGTGTTGTAATAGCAATTGGTTCAAAAGTTGATTTTTTATTAGGCATACAAATAGTTGATTGTTTTGTTTAGTAAATGGCTACGTATGTTTGTTAAGTAGAATGACTTTGGTTGTGTCAATTATTTGGGTTAGTACAGATTGATTATTGATTAATTAGTTTCTAGTTCTGCATTATAATCTATGTGTTTGATTAGAGAAAATTATTAGCATGTTAAAATTTTCGCTGCAAAAAAAATAGCATTATAGTTAATTAGAAAATAGGGTGTTACATAGGGGTCTCTAGTGCTGGAGACACCTTTGGAGACCACTAATAATCTCCGAGGGTTGTAGATAATCTTATAAATATATCAAAATTTATTAGAATGCCGGATGTGTTTTATAAACTCCTTAATGATTTCTTTTTATAGTGGCATCATGTATGTTGCACAATAGGAAACTAAGTAATGCTTAGTTTGGCTTGATATAATTTGATCTCGAAAACATAATATAGTTGTTTATTTAAGAATGAAGTTCATGTACAAAAACAACATCAACTATTCCACAGATTATTGAAGTTCCTTGGGGAATATTGATTAAGAAACATGACTTTTCAAGGGACAAAGATGTATATAAATCAACTTAAAAAGGGATTATATATGATAAAGACTTGTAACCTGATGATAAAATTAGAGTTACCCTACCCCAGTATTCTAACTGTCTCTAAAATGTCTCTAACTTTAATATTATAAAATTAAAAATTTTCATTAAATAAATTCCGAAAATTACATTAATTAAAATAAAATAAAACATCACATTAATACAAATAAAATAAAATATTACATTAATTGAAATAAAAAAGTTACATTAATTAAAATAAACGACTACTCTTGTAGACGTCCAAATTGGTGCCAAATTAATTAATGAAAATTGGAAAATTACATTCATTCAAATTAAAAAAAAAATACACTAATTAAGCCTCATCGGTGTGAAGACATAAACATCGTCGGACATGTCGGGAAATCACGCCGACGAAAAGGGATTGTTGAGAGGATCTATTTTCACAAGAAAGGAAGAGATGAAGAAATTAAAGTGTAAGATTTGAAGAGTGGATGATGAATAATTTGAAGAATGGATACTAGTGTGAAGAATGAGGTGAAAATAGTGGTATTTATAATGATAAATAAAATTAAATTAAAAAAAAAAAAGAAAAAAGGAAGGAAGCTGATCTTGAGCCGGTCTCGAGAGTTCTTACTTTTTTTTTAGGGTGAAATAACTTTCATTCCCTAATTGGAATTTTATTAAAAATATGCAAAAAACGAAAATACAAATGTAAAGAAAAGAGCGTTCCAAAAAGTAGATAAACAGACTATCTAAACATATCTAACAAAAAAATGATAAAAGCAATCCGTATAGATGGCATCCTTGATCTTATCATGGGGATAAGGTCACCAACCACTCACAATATCTCCCACGTCATTCTATCAGTCACTGCATTCACTTCCCTATAAATATGAGAAACCATGAAGTTTAAATCTTTTACTAAGCTGCCTCGAAGGGACTGTCATGTACTGTCATGTATCTAGTTTGAAGCAGATTAACTACATAAGTAGAATCCGATTCCAACTAAAGATTATTCCAACCGTTCGAAGAGGCAATTTCTACCGCTTTCATAACTACCAAGAGCTCCACCTCAAAAGCGAAGCCGAACCTTTCTCAAACATGAAAGAAGCCCTTAACCATACCACGACAATTCCTGAAAACACCTAGTGCATGTAGACTTGCTGGAGCATTAATCACCGAGCCATCTGTATTGACTTTCGTCCAGTGAGGCAGAGGAAGAATTAAATAAACCGAGATATCCTTTGGCAGGGAGGGCAGCTGAACAGCAATCCCAAGCGCTTCCGCTCTTGCAACTTCTATGTCTCCTTTGCCAAGCTTCGGGAAGGAGGTAACAACTTCCATAACCGAAGAACGGAGGAATGAGAAGACACGATAAATATTGACTTAGAATCTTTATCAACGCAAGAGTTCCGCATCATCCAACACGACCAAAGAGCAGTTATAACGATGAATCTCCAAAGGTCTCTCTCACCACCTCTAAATGGGATGTTCATAACATCATTCATAAAGTTTCCTAAGTCCAGCCTATGGACAAAGGGTAGATGAAACCTGCCAAAAACCCATGCCCAAATCTTCTCTACGACCTCACAATGCAGAAAAATATAATCAATGGATTCACCTTTCTTATTGCACATCAGACAGACTGATGGCCCATAGAATGCTATTTCCGAAAACTTATCTAATGTAGGGAGTCGACCAAGAATCGCTCGCCATAATGGATCTTTTCTCTGGAATAAAGGGTGCCCGGATCCAACTCGCCCAAGGAGGAGCAGGAAGTTTATGACGACTGTGAACAACAGCCATTTGAGCATTTAGATTCCCAAGCAGTGACAGCTCCCACACCTTCTTATCAGAATCCCCAGAAAACATAACTCCCATGATATCTTCTACAACCTCTGGCCATGCATGCACAAATTTTGCAGTAAAATGTCAAACACCATCATAAAAACAATCTGAGACATGTTCATTAAGTTTATGATGGAGAATAGAAGGAATGTGAAGCTTATCCACGAGAGAATAGCCAATCCAATTATCAAACCAAAATGAGGTACCCCTTCCATCTGCCATGATCATCCGTGAGGGAGATGAAACCTCGGGAATCCAGCTAGCTACTCCTCGCCAGATAGAGGAAGCAACCGATGTATTTCTCCTGCATCGATCAATTGAAATGCCAAAGAATGCTTTGTTAATATGTCCCAAGCCAACTGCAGAATAAACCCTTCATTTATATTGTGGAAGGTGCGGACACCAAGACCCCCCTCCTCTTTCATCGCACAGACCCTATGCCAGCCAACCGTAAAGGATGCTTTCAAAATTAATATCACCTTTCCAGATAAAGTTACGACAGCTATGATCCATGACTTTAAGCAATGACCGAGGCCACCGATATAACCTCATGGAATGAATAGCAACACTCTGTACAAGTGTTTTTACAAAACAAACTCGGCCCGCCCATGTTAACTGTCGCCCATACCCTCGATTGAACTTTCTCATAATCTTATCTTTGGTTTCAACCAGATGGCTGAGTCGAGGAACTCCAGAAAATAAAGGCACCCCCAAATAAGAAACTGGAAGTGATCGATTTCGAAGCTGCCAGACCTCCCTCCACTGTCTTCTTAAAAAATAAGGAACCCGATCCCCAAAATAAATCGAGGACTTCTGCAAACTTCAAACCTGACCCGAGGCAGCTGCATATTGCTCCATTATTGCCTTAACGCATCCAATATTCTTCTGTGTTGCCTTTCAAAAAAGCATGATATCATCCGCACATAACATATGAGTAGGAAAATTCATAAGCGATGAGTTCTTCACTGGAGACAACCTTTTTCTCTGGATTTTGTGTAAAATTAGACGACTCAGAGCATCCTCTGCTATTCCAAAAAGCAAGGGAGACAAAGGATCCCCCTGGCGCACCCCACGAGAGCATGCAAAATACCCTTTGGGCTTTTCATTACTTATAATTGAGAGTCTTGCCGACTGAAAGATAACTTGAATCCAATTATTGAACTTCGAAGGAAAACCAAACGCCAAGAGAACACGATCCACAAACTTCCAGCTTAAAGTGTCAAAAGCTTTGGTAATGTCCACCTTAATTGCCATGTTCCTTCCCTTACCCGCAATCTGCCAACTGTTTAACTTTCATCCAATAACAAAGTCTACTACATCATATTCACAGTACAATACGGGACGGGGTGAAATAACGTTCATTCCATTAACAAAGTATATTACATCATAATATATAATTATATATATAAGGCTCGTTTGCTAGATAACAAGGGATAAGATCTGATACGTTTGACTAATATATCTTTTATTATATATAATTTAATATCTTGTTTGCTTGGGTGTATTAAAATGTGCATAATTTTTAATCCATTGTTTGGTTGCAGGATGTATGTAAAATTCCAATATTTAAAATGTCATTAAAATTTTCAAAAATCAATTTTTTTAATTCAATTGGACTGCAAAATTTTCGAACAATTTCCAATGAACAACAAAATTCTGGAAAACTACACGTAAAAAAGAAGAAGGGTCTCGGAAGTGCCTCCACAAACATCAAATATATATATTTTCGTAAGTACTACTTATTTTTTTTATATAGTCGAATTAATAAACAAATTAAAATTTGTATTTCAACTTTTTGGAACACAATATATCTAAATCTAATCGAATTGATCAACTAATTACAATTGACTCTAGGCTTCCACTCCATTGTTTGATAACCAAATACATACCAATTGCTTTAATATTTCTTCTTTTTTTCTTTAAGTGGTATAAATTTTTTTTCCCTTGTTCCTTCATCATCAAACAGAAGAAGAAAATAGAGGAAAAAAAAAGAATTACAGTTGTGATATATTTGAAAAGACAAACCTAAAGAAGAAAAAAACCCCACAAATCTTCAAAGAAGATGAGAAGGAGAACAGAAGAAGTAGGCGTGAGCGGAAGCATGATAGAAAAATGAGAGAAGGAACAATAATTAGATGATAAGTGAGATTAGGTTTGAATATATTCAATAATGCATTAATAAATGTTATAATTATCTTTGGTTTTAGGTGGTATGGGTTACAACAAAAATCAATATAACAGTCACAGCCCCAAATCCCGAGGGACGGCAAAAGCCGGGGTGCGATTAGGGGTTGGACTAAAGAAGCGGGGAAGAAGGGGGATGAATAAGAATGAACGAATAAACAGACATTTATAACAGAATAACTTCTATGAACAAGACTTTATTTAAAAGGAAGAGTTGATCTCGAAGGATCACTCGACAAGTTGATCAAAAAGGAACGAAGTTCATTGTACGGGCTTAGAACCGAAAGATAGATACATTAACTTCAAAAAGATTGGCAGCGGAAAGCGTAAAGCTTGACATACATTTCTTCATACTATTTCAACTCTATACTCAATCCTTACTCAACCTTCACCGCTCCCGTCACTCAACCTGCACATTTTATAAAACATATGCAGGGCTAAGTATAAACATACTTAGTGGGCACGTTGCCGAAAACATATCATAAGTATAGATTAATCAGGCATCTCATTTCTGTAGCACATCGGGGTTTTTCAAAAAAAATACCCGTGTCTACTAAACATTTTCTTTCTCATTAACATAGCTTACGTAAGCATTTTTCTGATTGTTGTTACTTTCATATTAACACAAATCTGTTTCAACGCCGGGGAAGAGTTAACTTCTTCCGCGCACGTTCCTCACCGTGGCTGGCAACCTCTCAACAGAGCACCACACACACCGGCTACCGTGTACACTAATTCTGTGTAACACACTATGGGTTAACTCAGAATCCGAACGTTAATTGGTTGGCGAACCAACAGTTGGCGAACCAACATCAGATAGGAATAATAGAATTCACATAAATCAAAATCATTTATGCCCTGATAATCACTTTGAAAACACAATTATCAAAGCTGTAAATAAAGATTTTTGAGCATCGCTCATTTTAGTTTGTATATAGAAAAGCTCACCTCAATCGTTTACAGAACAAACTTTAACCTTCGGTCTTCCGTCCTGTATTCAACTCCGACTTCCTTCTTTTATCGCAAATATTCAAACTTTAGTAATCGATCAAGACGATTAAAGAAAAGAAATTGAATTCGTTTTAGACTTTTCGGCCTTTGCACTTTACTACTTTCTTTTGATTAACGAATAAACGAGACTTCGATCAATTCTTGTCTACAAATTGACTCGGCTCATTACTCGGCACTTAGGTCAGTAGATAATGGATGTCGATAACTTATAACGACTTAAAAGTTCACAAAGAACGAAGTTGAAAAGGATTTAACTTAAGAAATTAAGTTTTGGAAACTTTCTGCACAAGTCATTGATTATGGGGTTCGCACAGAACAGAGCATATTAAAACAGGGGATGAATCTTATACCAAAAGAAAGCCATGGGTATCTAGTTTACTCTCCAATTTACGGATCTCAATTTCGTGAAGCGAGCTAGAAGTTATGACAGTTTCCGTGAAACGTCGCAAAACAGTCGCGCGAAACCCTAATGCTCGACAAAACTCGACGCACGATTCCCTAGGTTCGATAAATGCTATTCCACTTTTATTTTCACGAAATTTTCATCTCAATGCAGTCTACATGTAATATCCCTTAATCGGGTTCACAATTACGTCTTTTGATTAAACAAACGACGAGCATTTCCTCGTCAGTTTCAACTAACAATTTATTAAACCAATTCAAATTTCAAATTCTATTTCATTCAACAACTTCTCGTTTCTTAACTATAACTCATAACATCTCGTATCTCGGATGGAAAAGTCGTTAACTATAATATCGTTCGTCAATCCATAACAATCATTATTATCAAAAAGGTTTTCCTTATTCGACTTTTCTATCGGCTTTTAATCTCGTTTCTCCGTCTCTTATCAAAAATCAAATCTTCTTAGAATTCGTTCAAATTTTACGGTTACGATCATCAACTAACAAGATTAACATAGGTTTGAATCACAAACCTAAATCATTATTCATGCTCGACTTATCGACGATTGATCGTCTCTTACTAAAAATCCTACGTTCTCCGTTTTCGTTCAAAATTTACAACATCGATCATTATCTATCAAGCATCACTAATATGTAAACCATATTCTAAAAACATTATCGAGCTTCAACTTATCGACAAGTTTCCGTCTCTTACGTTTTTCAATTTATTTTTAGAAAAATTCCAAATAAATATATATTCATTGTCAATCATCCTATATCTCATTTCCACTAACCAATCATGCATATCATGACATCTTCTTCATCAAAACCTCACTTGTTCTTCTCTTACACTTTCATTTTTATTTTTAGAAAATTCTAATTTAATTCATGAAGTCATCTAACACCATGTAGAACACTAAATCATCAATTAAACATCAAGAGAATCGAGCTAGCAAAAACTCCTAAAATCTATAAAAAAATTTCGGTATTAACATTAGGTTAGGAGGGGATGATTTTTTTTACATGATCTAATCCATAAACTCTAATTCTAAGCATACTATATCATGTATTAATCAAGGTTCAACATCCTACTTCAATTCCATTCTTTTCGAAAAATCAAGTAGATGGAAACAAGTTTTTGTTCGGTTCATAACGTAGACGAAGTTCCTACCTTGCGGAATATGAACTCGGAAATGAAATCGATCGGTAGACAAGAGACTTGTGTTCTTGAGAAAAGCTTGAAGGATGAACTCTAATGGAGGAATTTAAGAGAGAAAATGAGAGAGAATGATGATGGAGGTGGCAGCATTTGTGGAGAAGAAAGAAGGGATGACAAGGCTTATACTATTTGATAAAGGTATAAAAATCTAACAAAAAAGGTGATGATTCACTAAGGTGCGTTTTGATGCGGTTTATTTGTCGGAAAAATCTCATTTCCGGGTCTAGAACGACGTTTAAAAAGTCGAGAAATAATTTCTTGGGTGGTTACGTATTCGACGAAATCTAATTCGTCTGTTAGTTTAGAAATAAATCACATACTCGGAAAATCTAATTCGTTTTTCAAAATCCGAGAAAAAATCAGGATAAGACAATCTAAAATTCGCCCGGAAAAATCATAAAAACTGACTTTCTCCAGTGATCTCGTATCGAAGAAAAAGTGAATGTAAATCCTGACGGTTTTTCGATTTGAGTTTTCGGACGAAAAATCTATCGGACGCGAAAACCCTAATACAGTAGTCGTTCGACCGACTTCTGGAATTTATTTTCAGAAACGGATTTCACCGTTAGTCTTAGAATCGAAAATCCTTAACTTAGGCGTGCAAAGCCTTAATTAATAATCAAATTTTTTATTTTCGTTGGAAGAAAATATCCGGGATATTACAATAACACATATGACATGTGGGTCCGAATTTTATAAAGTGTCGTATACTTCGTAGCAAACAAAATATTATGGTGTAATAGACATTATACACCCTTATCACCCCTACCAAACGAGCCCAAAATATAAATATATACAAAATATATAGACTTTATAATAATAAAATAATATAATGTTATACTGCAATCAATTTTACTCTCATACCCACCATGGGCATCATTAACATACCCAACTTTGATGTGACAAATACTACTTGAACCGGAGAGTCAACCATAAAAATAAATTTAGTTTAAATTACCTACTAAAATACTTAAAAATTTATGCAAATAGTCCCTCCCAATAATAATAATAATTAAAAAAACTAATATAACCTAATTTGCTCACTAATCATCCACCGATCAAGAATTTTGCGAATCGGGAAATCGTTTGGGCAACAATACGTTGTCCTCCATCAATCATCAGATTTGTCATCTTTGATCTTCCACTTTTACTATGTTCTTTTGTTTTTTTAAGAAATATTACATACAATAACTTGGAACTAAACCAACAAATACCTGGAATTCCAAAGGTATTAATCCTAATCAAGTTTTCTTTATACACAATGACTGTTAAAAGAAATATTAACTTTTTAATTCAATGGTATAACAAAAATTACTGCTTTCACTGCACAAGAGTATTTACAAACTTTTACTTGAATGAGAATACTACAAAATGTGAACAACTTTGGTGATTACAAACCGAGAATTGATAAGACTGGGTTAACACCTTATCAACAAAGGAAAATGGATAAAACTGTACCGAAATCGAGAAATACAATCTTCGCTTCAAGTTGAGTAATCTACCTCGCTTACTGTTCCTCGCCTTCGAGGCCGGATCTCGATTCCTGCAAAAGAGAAAAGGTCCCACACCGGGGGTGACATCCAGTGAGGACCATCCGATGCCTAAGTCAGATACTTGGGCAGGAAGAAAAAGAAGCGAATGTAAAAAGTGCAAAAAGTGTGTATGAGTACAATACCTTTGAGCTGTGAGAAGTGAGTGTGTTTTTATAAGGGGTTTAGGTAAGGGTAGATTAGTCATTCTACTAGGAAGGATTCATGGGCCTCATTTTCTGGGCCTCTTACCTCTTGCGGGTTTGCCCCTCTGCTTTGACTGAACTGGGCCGCCGATGTTGGGTCGTTCATGTTGATAATGGATCTCGCTTTATCCATCCCATATCAACCACCCTCCCCTACTCTCAGTGACGTGGCAATACCAAGTCACTTAGTGTAGAAGAAGTGGATTACTTCATGACGTTACGTCCCGCTCGTTTCTGATCTTCGCTCGGATCCGGATCGTCCAATCCAGGAGACTTTTCATCTCTAATCGTAGGATGGTAATCATATAACTGCGCCAATTTTTGAAAATTGAGCAGTTGGTTCATTTATAGTGATCTGCGCCTTTTCAATTTTTCAGCTTTTCTCTCTCCCTTCCTTAACTCTTTTTTTCACGTTCCCAGTTTTCTTCTGCCGCAATTCACTTCCGCTTCGTTGGGAAATTCTTCTACGATTTCTATCTCATTCCTCTGGCGATTTCTTTCCCTGCTCGTTCATCTTTGATTCGTTTCCTCCGACAGTACCAGGTATTCTCGATGGTCCTTTGTATTCTCGAGTCCGATCCATCATTAATTTTTCTTTATTTTGCAATTGCGGACTTGATTTTGAGGGGGAAAATGTCGAATTTTGCGGAGCAATCCCTTAACACTAGTCTAGATGAAGAAATATCCAATTATGCCGACTCGGAGGAAGTTACTTCTCCGGAGCGCTCCGAGTCAGAAACCCTCAGCCCTGTGCGAGAGCAGGTTAGGGTTAGGAAAGAAATTGGGGAGAATAGAGTAAAGAAGATTCTCAATAATCCAGTAAACACTGCCACGACACTAGTGTCGGGGATTTCGCTGCTGATGGGAAATGAATTTAAATCCCTCCGACATCTGCTTAGGTCTGACGGTTTTGTTTTTGCTCAAGTGAATCCTAATAATTTTGCAAACCAAGTCTCTTTCCCAACCATGATTTTTTGGCAGAATCAGGTGCTGGCAGGAATTAGATTTCCCCTTCATCCTTTTTTATGTTCTGTGTGCAAAGATTATGGCATCATGCCTAATCAATTGACTCCTTCCGCCATTCGTACAGTTTTTGGCTTTTCTGTTCTTTTTTCTAGTTTTCATTACGAACCTTCATCAACCCTTTTTATTAGTTGTTTTGACATTCAAAAAAGTGCCAATACTTTTACTGCTTTCGAACTCATCCTGGAAGTCCTGCCCGCTTTGCTGTTTCTCCTGAGAGTACAAATAAGGAATGGAAAACCAAGTTCGTTGTTGTTATGCCTCTTGATGAGTACTGACCCTTTTCCACTGGGTGTTAAAAACCCTGGCCATCGGAATACCCTTTCCCAGCTTCTTCCTTGTGATGTTCAAGTCATGGAAGCCTTATCTACATATGCCGATATTGATAATCCAGGTGAGGGGAAGAAAGAAAAAACGAATAGATTTAACATCATCAAGATGTTGCGTTCTTCGGGCATTCTTCGACATTAGGCAGTCCCTTTCGCCCCCTCAAGATCTACAAGTTCGGTAGTCCTCGTTCTTAAAATATATTTTCACTATTTCACTTGTCGTGTTATTTAAGAGCTCTTTTATGAACATGTTGGACTTGCTCGCAGCAATGGCTGAGGAATCCTTTGCTAAGCAGTTCCACCTGGATGTGGATTTGGGCTCTCTACTGGTCAGCTTGGGGGTACCCGAATATCCTAACATGTCAGACTTGGACTCTATGCTGGAGACAAAACAGGATGGACAGTTTGACAACCTAACCGCAGCGAGTGTTGGTCATTCCTCCATTGGGTATCCCCCTCCAGTGCTGGCAGTTACTGACGGGTCAGAGCTGGTTTGCATTGAGGACAGGACTGAATCAATCGTGGCTCCACAGGCTAAATCTCGCCCCTCACCGAAGAAGAAAAAATCGAGTTCTTGCCAAACAACTCCTTCTTCTGCGGCGGAGGGACTAGAGAGAGTAAAATCAGTGGAGAAGAAGAAGAAGAGAAAACATGACGACCACGTTTCTGCTGAGAAAAGCTCTGAATCTACTCGAGAAGAGAAAAAAAAAAGAAAGAATCCCGAATTGCTGTCTCTTGCCCACCAGTCTTTGGCTAAGAAAGCATCAGGCTTCACACTACCTCCGAAGACTGCTCCAACTGTTCCAATTTCTTCAGAACCTGCCACTTCTCCGCCGCTAATTTCCACCACGGCTCTGCAAGAAACGGTAGAAGCTTCTACCCTGGGCCCTGGGTCCTCCCAGAGCAGCCCATCATTCTTGAATGTATTGGGAAACAACTTCCCACGGATGCTCGATCTTCCTCTTCGAAAATGTAAGGAGTTCATCGCTCATTCTTTGTCTACCCCTAAGGATCGGGAGAGGATTCAAAAGGAAACCTTCGAAAGCCGCAGGGCTCAAATTGGTGCTTGCTTGCTCCAAGTATGTCACTAATTCTTTTTTCTTTATCCGTTGCCAGATGTGCTTCCTACTCATGATTTCTTTCTGTTGTCTTCACTCTTTAGGCTTTGGCCTATTTAAGTGCTGAATTTTACAAAGATGGCGATACCATGTCGCAGAAGCTGATGGCTGCTGAGCGCAGGTCCTGGAAACTTTCTCGTGAGCATTCTAAGGTAAAAGAGGACCTTTCCACCCGCCTTCAAGGAAAAGAGCAGGAGGTGGTGGAATTGCGGAAGGCTCATGAAATCCTCCTGGCCAAGCATCAGATTTTGGCGAAGGATTTCGAGTCTTTTGAAAAGGAGAAGAGTGGTTTTCAGACCACCATTGGGCATCTAAGTGATCGGATCAAAGACTTAGAGGCTCAGGTGGAGAAGGAAAGAAAGATAGCTGACCGACGGGTATCTGCCGTGCTGCATCAAGGGTACGAAGTGGGTAGATCCGTGGGCGTTAAGGACTGCTTCCGCCGATTGTTTGTTACTCCTCAAGGGCAAGGGCTGCTTCAGTCCTTAAAGGACAAGCTTATACAGGGATATCACAGCAGCGCTCAGTACTACAAGGACCTTTTCCCTGATATCCGCCACTTTACTCAAGAAGGATACCTTTAAAGCTTTGTTTATACATACTGTTTGAAAGGTGCTCATTCTAAGAAGGAGGAGATGGTTGCTCGAATCTCTGAGATGCCAGCACACTGGAGGCAACCCTTAACGGCTTTCTCGAATCCGAAGTTCTGTACCCGAACTTGCCTACTGTGGAGGAGCCCTTTGTGCGCCTGAGCTCAGAACTGACGACTTTCTCTGATGCCTCCCTTCCTAGTGCTAGCTCAGTGGTGATCCCTGAATCACGACTTTCTCTAATATGTGAGCCGGAATCATGGTTTCCTTCAGGCTATTTTTGTACACCTCCGGACTAATGGTCATTTTGTCTTGATTTTGCATAGGCTTGTCTTGTACCTCCTCTGTGAATATTCCTGTATTCTCACTTCATGGATACTATTTCACTTGTTAATCATTTGTTGGTTATCTGTTTGATTTCTTGACCTTCGAGTTTTCCGTTATCTCATACTCTTATGATTAAAGAAATGTTATCTTAATTCCTTTTATGCCTTCTCAACGTTAGTGCTGCGCTCGATTGGCTAGCAAGAGTTGTACCTAATGTTTTCATTTCACTCTCGATCTCTTTATGATATTTGTCATATTCTCAACTACTTCTTTTACCTGTCTTTATTACCCTAGTTAATAGGCTTTCATCTTCCTATAAATCTATGCCTGCTATGATATTTTAAGCATCTTGTGTTGAGAAAAGCATCATGGGTTTCCTCTTTATTTCATATTGGATTTTTTCCCTTACGGCAGTTTTTCCTTACTTTTCCTTGTTATTGTCATACATCTGAGATATCTGGTCCATCTCATCTCCCCCCATCGCCGAATGGTGGGAATTGACATTCGCTTTCAACCACGTAGGCCTCTAGAATTGGCTTCGGCCTGGTGCCTGTCCGGAGAGGGGCTGCTCTTTCCTCACTTCTGTCCGAGGGAATGGGAGCATCCCGGCCTTAGGGATAGTCGTTGGTGCGGTCACATCTCCGCGTTCCTGTAGTTGCAGATTCCTTCAAGGAGGTTGTCTTGTTTGGACGTCCCTGTTTCGATCTAGTTACTGTTATTTTATTTTTACTTTCTTTGAATTAAGTGCTGAAAAATAGTAGTTTTTTCTTTCCTTTGGAAGAACGCAATGATGAGGCAGTCCCGGATTCAGGGCTGACTTTTTACTTGTTATGATGTATCCTCTTTTTAAACTTTAATGAGAAGGAGATTTTTCCCATGTGCAAGGGTTTCGCTTTTTCTTTTATGTATTTGAATTGTTTCTAACACGCTTTTGCTTTGCTTCTTTCTCTCATCTCTCTTTTCACTTGGAGATTTCCTTGGAAAACTAAAAAAGGAAAAAAGGCTGACCAAATAAGGTTTACTTTTTATCTTTGTTCGAAAAAAGGAAAGCTTTAAATGCTCATAACAGACCATGTCAGTTACTGTCCCAACCGCCCACTGTAGAGAAAAAACCATTAACTCTTCAGTCACTCTTTATGCCTATAAAATTTGTATTCCATCTTTTGTTTTTTACTAGACACCTTCCATGCGAAAAGGTTCGAAAGAATCCTTGTGTTTCATTTATTTTGTTCCCTTTTGTGTGTTAATCATGTTTTTCTTATTTTTTCTCTTCATTCATGCCCCATCCTCGTCATCTGAGCATTTTCCGATTCTCATGGCGACCCTCTTCTTGTTGTAGTCATATATCTGAGATGCGACTCTTGTTGTAGTCAGACATCTGATGCGGATTAACGATGTCTGGCTGCTAACGCTTTAGGTCTAGAATTTTTCTCCTCCGATCGTTGCTTCGTCAATGTGCATGGGGATCAGGAAAAGAAGATACTAAAGGAGGTGACCTTGTTGTTGTCTAGCTCTTTGGGCGGCAAGTTTAGCCTCAGAGTCTTTTTTGTTTTTAAAAGTGCTTAGGCATGCTGTCACCTGACCTCTCATAACGTCGGAGGTTGGGGGTCGGCATCGCGGATCAGCTCTGTCGGCTTGAGCTCCTACTCCAGTGGTGGAGAGTGATGGGTGATGAGGTCGTGCTGCATCTTTGTAGCCTCCTAGGCTTGCCTAGGTACCTTTTGCATCGAAAACTGGGGGGTTGGAGATCTTTGCGATTTTGAATCTCCCTCTCTGCAGGCGTCAGACCTGGTTCTCTTTGTCCTCTCTTCGTGGAGATGTTCGGCCTGATTACTCCAGCGCAGAGGTTATCAATGAGATCTGTCAGGGGACTTCCAGTCGATCTTCTTTTTATTAGAACTGCTAGGGCAATTTTGCTTGTAGCAGATCTTATCAGAGTTTAGGATTCAGGGTTCATGCTTTCTTGATAATTTTTGGGTTGCACTTGACATTATGTCAAGCGATGAATAACAAAAGGGAAAATTTCGCATGTGTTAGTTTTTCTTTTTTCAATGGGATATGTTTAAATTTCGTTTGTTGCATATTTTGTAATATTGATGTTGTGATTGAACTACCACGGTCGGAATACGTCAAAATACTGTGCTTGATTGACAGATCTTAAAATGGAAACTTCAACATCCGCAGCTCTTCTTAATTAAGCGATTACACTCTTTAAAACAGTAATGGCTTACTTAGATGCCTTGATTAAAGATAAAGGAAACTAACAACCTCTGTTCGAAAAAAAATGATGTATCTAGACACCTTGATTGAATTACCAGAAAAAACTTGTCCTGCCTTTTTCAGGCGCCTTGCTCTTCTTTAAACATAATACTTCTTCAGATTGTGCACGTTCCAGGGGCGAGGCAACTTCTTTCCTTTTGGTCCGATCAGCTCATAAGCTCCTCCTTTCAACACCTTTGCCACTCTGTATGGTCTTTCCCACAATAGCTCTAACTTTCTGAGGGGCTTCAATGCATCAGCTCTCCTTAGCACCAGATCTCCGACTTCGAACTTTCTTTCTCTCACTTTGTCATTGTGTCGAGCTCTGACAGATTCCTTATAAGATTCAGATCTGGCTTTTGCAACGTTTCTGGTTTCTTCCACTAAGTCCAGCTCTTCTCTCCTTGCTTGGTTGTTCTCTGCTTTTTCATAGTTTAGAATTCTCCAGGACTTCGTTCCGATTTCTACTGGAGTGACTGGGGTTGTTCCATATATCAAATCACTCGGTGTTTCCCCCGTGGCACTACGAACTCCAGTTCTATATGACCAAAGAATGGAGTCTAATGAATCAACCCAGTCTCTTTCATCGGTCTCGAGGCGCGCCTTAATTCCGCTCACGATGGTCTGATTAGTGACCTCTTCTTGCCCATAAGTCTCAGGACGCTTGACTGCTGCAAATCTTTCAGTATTCCCCATGCTCCTGCACCATACTTTCATCTTTCGGCCATTGAACTGGGATCCATTGTCCGAAACTAAGATTCTGGGCACTCCGAAGCGGCACACTATGTTCTTCCAGATGAACGTCAACACGGCGGTTGTGGTAATCGCAGATATGGCCTCGGCTTCCGCCCATTTGTTGAAATAATCCACATCGACTATTATGAATCTCTTGCCTCTATCTACTTTTGGAAAAGGCCCTACGATATCTATTCTCCACTTATCGAAATGACGGGAGGCATACAGACTTCCAAGATTTTTCGTTGGGACATGTATGGCTCACCCATTCATTTGGCATCTGGCGAACTTCTGCACATAGTCTTTAGCATCCTTGGTGAGCGTAGGCCAATAGAATCCAGCTCTGATGATTTTCCCCACAGTGTCTCTGTAACCGGAGTGACTTCCAGCACCGCCCTCATGCACTTCTCTGATAGCATAGCTAGCCTCTGTAAAGGATCTTCTCATGAGCTGTCCTCCGGCCAGGCTATATTGCTGATAATTGATTTTGATGGACTTGTCCAGTCCTGGTAATTTTCTTCCTGTCCACAGATAATAAATGATTGGGGTCCTCCAATCTGCATCTCATTCGATAGCTAGCGTCTCTATCGTTTGAGTCTTTTTCTCTGCTGCCATCATTGTGACCGTACTTCCTGTAAATATCGTGTTTGTTTTGAATGCAACACACTTATCAGAGTGAGAGTTATTTTAATTGGATTGATGTATATACCTGCAGTGAGGTTCGACGCGCTTGGTAGCTTGGCCAACTGGTTAGCTCTGACATTTTCCTCCCTTGGTACTTGCTCAATTCGGCAGCTGCTAAATTTGCTCCGCAACTCTTTCACTACTTCCGAATATTTTACCATCATTCTTCTTTGATTTCGCATGCTCCTTCTACTTGTTGTGTGACTAGTTGGGAATCAGATCTGACCACTACTTTCCTAGCTCCCATCTCCCAGAGCCTTTTCAATCCTCTGATTAGTGCCTCGTATTTGGCCTCATTGTTGGATACTCTGAACTGAAATGATATGGCGAAGCGCAATTCCTCTCCGTCATGCTTGGTGATCATTACGCTTGCGCCAAAACCCCCAATATTTGCTGCACCATCTACCTCGGCGATCCAATGTTTTTCTTCCTTTTTTGCTCTGGTGGATTCTTGGATAAAATCTGCCAGAGCCTGCGCCTTTATTGCGGTTCTGGGTTCGAATTCGATGTTATACTCTCCCAACTCCATGGCCCATTTCACCATTCTTCCTGACAGATCAGGTCTGCCCATGACTTGGGCGAAAGGCCAATGACTTCGTACGACTACGTTATGCGCTAGAAAATAATACCTGCATCATAGTTGTTCAGGTGTTAAATTTATTCTGTTTTTTCCTTCTATTATCATTTTATTACTTCTAGACTGCCATATCGACTCTTGTTACCTCAATCGTCTTACAGCGATCATGGCAGCCAGGGCTGCTTTCTCGACCTCAGTATACCTTTCTTCTGGTCCCTAAAAATGCATTTTCTTTCTCCTTTTAGATTGACAAATTAAATTTCTAGCTATTTCCTGTATTATAATATATACTTGCTTACTTGCAGTATTCGACTAACATAATAGATGGGGCATTGATTGGCTCCTTCTTCTTTGATCAGCACTAAAATCAAGGCCTACTTTCCCACGGCAATGTATAAGTATAACGTTTCCTTGGGTTCTGGCTTGGCTAGCAATGGTAGCTCTGCCAGATGTTTCTTTAGGTCCTCGAAGGCTTGCTGACATTCCAATGACCACTCGAATCTAGTTCCCTTCCTCAAGGTCTGGAAGAATGGGTAACTTTTATCCGCAGATCATGAAATAAATCTGCTCAGTGCTATTATCTTGCCGTTTAGGCTTTGCACGTCTTTTATGCTTACACGTCTTTTATGCTTTTGGGGGGTTGCATCTCCAGTATGGCCTGCACCTTTGCGTAGTTGACTCTTGTTCCCTCAGGGGTGACCATATAGCCTAAAAACTTTTCTTGTTTGACTCCAAACACCCATTTAGCCGGGTTCAGTCTTAACATGTTAGCCCGGGCGATTGCGAACACTTCTTCCAAATCTTTAGCGTGAGAGATGGCTTTAGTACTGTGTACGAGGATATCATCTACATAGACCTTGGTATGAGTGCTGAGAATTTTTGAAAAAATGGTGTCCATCATTTTCTGGTATGTGGCCCCAGCGTTCTTAAGCCCAAATGGCATCCTGACAAAATCGAAAGTTCCTATAGAAGTAATGAAGCACACGTTCACTATGTCGTTTGGATCTTAATTTGATAGTACCCTTGGTATGCATCCATCATTGAGAGGTGTTCTGCTCCAGCCATGGCATCTACTAGCTTATCGATACGGGGCAGCGGATAGTGATCCTTGGGACATGCCTTGTTTAGATCCCTGAAGTCGTTACACATCCTCCATTTGCCTCCTGGTTTCTTGATCATCACTGCATTACACAGCCAATTGGGAAATTGAATTTTAATGATGCATCCTGTTCGGACTTGCTCCTTTAGAGCTCTATCTTTCTCATCATCAAACTGTCTGAGTTTTTGGCGGACAGGTCTAAGTTTTAGATTGATATTTAGCTTGTGCATGGCCACATGAGGATATATCCCAGGCAAGTCGTCGGTGTCAAAGGCGAAAACATCTGCATTTCGTCGCAAGCACGCTATTATTCGGTCCTGCTCTTCAGGTGTCATTTTCATGCCTACTCAGGTCACAAAACCTACCTTATTTTCATACAATTCCACGCTCATAGTCTCTTCCGCAGGTAACATGGTTGGTCTGGGTTCTGGATCCATCTCCAGCTCCTCCAATTTTTCTTTTTCGATTTTCACTACCGCCTCCAGTTTCTCAGTTCTGGCTGAATATGATACGATCTGGCTGTTGGTCATGGACATCGGCTCCGTCATCTCATCGTCCTCCTTTCTTGGGCATTTTCTTTTTTATTTCTGGCCCTTTTTTAGTTCGCTTGCATAGCAAGATCTGGACTTGATCTGATCTCCTCTGACTACTACCACTGCTTTTCCCACTGGGAACTTTATCTTCATATGATATGTTGATGCTACAACCTAGAAAGCATTCAGAGAAAGTCTGCAAAGGATGATATTATAAGAACTTGGCGCATCCACGACTAGGAATTGAACCATCTTCATTTTCTTTATTTCTTCATCCCCCATTACCACTGGGAGGCGGATAATTCCTAGGGGCGCTACTACCCCACCTGAAAATCCTGATAACATTGCTGAAACTGGCACTAATTTTTCATTTATGTCCATAAGTTGAAGCAACTAGAGAAGATTATGTCTGCAGAGCTTGCGGTGTCGATTAGTATCCTTGCGACATCATGCCCCGCAACCTCTGCCGTAATTACCAACGCGTAGTCCTATGGGGTGACTATTCCCATTAGGTCTTTATCTCCGAAGCTCAGGTCTGGCGTGCTGACCTGAGGCTGAACTGCGCCCACATTCCATAAGTCAGGGTTTCTTCCTACTCTTTGAGCTCTTTGTTTGCGCCTGACCTCAAATTTTCACTGATAAGGCCCCCTACAATCATCATTATTGACTTTTGCTTCTTTGGGAACGGCATTTTATCCTCCGGGGCTTCTGGCCCTTCTATTGCTAACTGGGGGGTTTCTGGCTCTCTGACCTCAAGGGGTTCCTGCCTTTTCCCTACCGATAACCTCTTCTATCTTGCCCCCTCCAATTTCTAGGTCTACCATTCCTGTTCTGGCGTATATATTCCTGAAAATTTCTAGCTCTGATTAGCTTCTCAATCGCATCCTTGAGATGTCGGCATTAATCTGTGGCATGCCCGTAGTCTCTATGAATCTGCAGAAGAGATTGGAGGGCAAGTTTTTTGGACCGTTTTCAGCTGTGTAGGGTACTGGAAAAAGTTTTGGGGCTATGCTCAGGATTTCAGATGGCGGCACTGTTAATTCTGTGTATGATGGCGGCCCCCGGCCCCACGCCCTTCCGGAGAAGCTACTTCTTGGGATAGGGGTTAATGGTTCTCTTAATGCTTCAAATCTTCTGTTTATGTGAGGGGGTCTCCCCTCTTCCAGAAATCTTCTGTCCATGGGGTTCCTTCGGGGAGGCTCCGCTCCCCTTCCCTTATCAGTAGTTTCCTCTTTCTGTTTTTGTTTTTTGCCTTGTCCTCTGCACATTTTGCTTCCCATGCTTCCTCACTAGTGATTCGATTATCCATCCATTCCATTACCTTATTGTATCCCCATTTGCCTCTCTCACCTAATGCATGAAAAATGTCATTTTCCCTTAATCCGTTTATTAAAACATATACTTTGACTTCGTCCGAAGCAGAGGGTACTTGCAGAGCTGCCGCGTTATACCTGGCCACATAGCTCCTTAGGCTCGTTTTTTCTTGATGCTGAAAATTTAATAAGGTCATGACCGAATGGCTTTGTCTCCGAGCGCTGGCAAATTGGTTTTCCAGTTGGGACGCGAAGTCCTCGTAGGTTTCTATGCTTCGTGGCTTCAGCTGGCTGAACCACCTCTGAGCCAGACCCTTTAGAGTGGCCAGTAGCACTCGGCACTTAATTCCGTCAGAATATTCCTATAACACTGCTAAATTTTCAATGAGATCTAAATGGTCCTGCGGGTCGGATGTTCCTTCGTACACGAGATCCGTTGGGAATCTGAAATGGTGAAGTAGGGGCTCAGCCATGATATTATCACTAAAGGGGGAGATTTTATTCCTTTTATGTCCTTAAGGTCTTCCTTCCAGCATTTCTTTCATCGCAGCCAACTCTCGTGCCATAGTGCTCTGACAGGCCCTGTCCTGATTTGGGATGTAGTCCCCCCTCCCCCCAACTTTGGGGTTGGTCGTGTTCTAAAATATTCTTGTTCGCAGTCCTGGCCTATGGAAGGCTCCTGTCTGTTTTCAACTTCGCCATTCTCTTGGCTTTCGTCAGCATTTTCCTCTATTTCTTTCTTCTTTTGGTTCTGCAACTAGGTTGGTACAGCAGCGTTCACCACCTTGCTTAACATCTCCTGGAGTTGTTCAGGGGTTACGTACATCGCTTCTCCGGATCTGTATTCTATTTTTTCCTTCCCCTTGGACTGGTCAGGGGTGTTTCCTTCGACCCTACCTCACTGTCCCCACTAGCCTCAGCTCTGTCCCCCAGATCTATTCCCTTTTCTTTAGATGCCATATGACTGTAAATTTCAGTAAAGAAAAAATGGTTTTAGCGACTCATGTTTACCACGAGGATATTTCAAATATAAGTCACGACTAAACATAAGTATTTGATATTTATGCAGGTACTGCTTTAGTATTGGAATGATTAATATGTTCTTAGGAGTAGCTTGCGCATCAGACTATTTTTGTTATGAATTTGCTCGAATCATTTCTTCCGGCATAGGTGCTTACCTCACTCGCAGCCCCTCAGGTTAGAGTCCAGCAGAGCTCCGCCGGCCCGTTCAGCACGACATCATTTCTTTCGGCAGAGGTGCTTGGCTCACTCGCAGCGCTTCAGGCTGGAGTCCAGCAGAGCTCTGCCGGCCTGTTCAGCACGACATCACTTCTTCCGGCAGAGGTGCTCGGCTCACTCGCAGCGCTTCAGGCTAGAATCTAGCAGAGCTCCTCCGGCCCGTTCAGCACGGCATCATTTCTTTCGGCAAAAGTGTTTGGCTCACTCGCAGCGCTTCAGGCTGGAGACAGCAGAGCTCGGCCGGCCCGTTCAGCACGACATCATTTCTTCCGGCTGAGGTGCTTGGCGCACTCGCAGTGCTTCAGGCTGGAGTCCAGCAGAGCTCCACCGGCCCGTTCAGCACGACATCATTTCTTCCGGCAAAGGTGCTTGGCTCAGCTCACTCGTAGCGCTTCAGGCTGGAGTCCATCAGAGCTCTGTCGGCCCGTTCAGCACGTCATCATTTCTTCCGGTAGAGATGCTTGGCTCACTCGCAGCGCTTCAGGCTGGAGTCTAGCAGAGCTTCGGCGGCCCGTTCAGCACGGCATCATTTCTTCCTGCAGAGGTGCGTGGCTAACTCGCAGCGCTTCAGGCTGGAGTCCAGCAGAGCTCCGTCGACCCGTTCAGCACGACATCATTTCTTCTGGCAGAGGTGCTTGGCTCACTCGCAACGCTTCAAGCTAGAGTCCAGCAGAGCTCTGCCGGCCCGTTTAGCATGGCATCAAGTCATTTCTGGTTCAAACAGGCTTTACTTATTTTTATTTCTCAATTTCAAATGTTACATTTTACAAATGTTCTATTCCATCTATCATTCTTTATTACAAAAAGAAAACAAAACTTGCTCACAAGCAAAAAATAGTTGCAGCCTTTAGTCTTCCTCAAAGGATGTTTGAGCATAGCCTTCAAAAACGTTCTCAAGCGTCTTAAGACCGTGAATCGTTTTCCTTCAGGGTTATGCCCGCGCTCTTCTCTGACCATCATCGACTCGTATTTAATGAAAAGAGAAAAATAATCAAACAAGTATGGGAAAATCAACGCCCTAACTCAATTTTCCCACAGACGGCGCCAGTTGATAAGACTGGGTTAATGCCTTATCAACAAAGAAAAATGGATAAAACTGTACAGAAATCGAGAAATACAATCTTCGCTTCAAGTTGAGTAATCTACCTCGCTTACTGTTCCTCGCCTTTGAGGCCGGATCTCGATTCCTGCAAAAGAGAAAAAGTCCCACTCCGGGGGTGCCGTCCGGTGAGGACCCTCCAAGCCTGAGTCAAATACTTGGGCAGGAAGAAAAAGAAGCGAATATAAAAGGTGCAAAAAGTGTGTATGAGTACAATACCTTGAGCTGTGAAAAGTGAGTGTGTTTTTATAAGGGGTTTAGGTAAGGGTAGATTAGTCATTCTGCTAGGAAGGATTCATGGGCCTCTTACCTCTTGCGGGTTTTCCCCTCTGCTTTACTGAACTGGGCCGCCGATGTTGGGCCGTTCATGTTGATAATGGATCTCACTTTATCCATCTCATATCAAGAATTAATGATGTCTTGTTATTCAATTTAGCCACTACTACCAACCTTTGTTGTTCAAAATTCATGTTGTTTATTGCATATTAATTTCCTCCGTCATCTCGATTAGTATAAAATTCTTGCCCAGAACAAATAACAAACGCAAAAAGTAACATTACATAATTTTCTTCAAATGATTTCTTATGAAAAATCAATACCTTCAAGTTGTCTAGATGCATGAGTTTTAGATATGGGCAATATGGTTTTGAATAAAAATTTTAGGTGGCTATTTGTAAGGTTGATGCAACATGAAAAACAAATTTACATATATAGTCACAAAACACAATACAGATGAGAAAACTTATTTCCGTGAATTGTGCTAACATGTACTATTAGTTGTTAGATTGAAAATTATTAATGATTAATTAATACAAATAATTAATTTGTTTCAAAATTGCTATAGTAGAGATTTTAGATAAATATAAAAGAAAAATTCTAATAATTCCACATAGGATTAGGAATTATTGTGGTTCTTAAAATCTACATTGCTATTAACCTAAGATTTATTTTGCCTTGCATAAATTTCAAGATTTTCCAATGCCATCAACAAAAACGAATGCAAATCAAATACGTAATTTTGAAAAAACTTTTCACCTATATATCGTATTCTACTACTATTCAATTTACTATCACACATGTAGATGTATATACCTACTGTATGATGGTATTAATAAGCACTGTACACTTGTTAATAGTATTAACAAAAAAAAACCCGGCTAATTTAGTGAGCCCAAAAGTTAATATTGATTCGGACATTGGGGTCGGTTAAAAACAGGGATCAGGTGCTTTGTTTTGCGTTTGCAAATGCACAAAATTAAAGCCCAATTTGGTGGTATTAAAATTAAGAAAAAGAAGAAAGAATTGATTCCGAAAGACGACGTTACATTTGTACTATTCTTTTTTTTTTTTAGCAGAATAGTTGTACTCCTTTTCATTTCAACCACATAAATAATAATTTCATGAATACACTTTGCATTACACACTTTTTTTGGCCATGATGAAGCGTTGAGCTGTCAATAAACCTGACAGTTGACGAGGCGCCCAACTTTTGCTTAATACTCCATTTAATGAGTTGAATCTTCTTAGTTTTTTCGCCAACTCAATCTTAGAAAACATAGATTGTATGATAAGTCTATATAGCATGAAATGTTAATATTCGTGGATAAATTATTGATTTTTGAGAAAAGAAAAAGGAAGCAGAAAAGAGTAAAGCAAAGCGTCAAAACAGGCTTGATTGCACTTGAGCTATTATTCGGTATAATCACCAGTTCTTTTTCTCAAATAATAATGTAGTGAACAAAATTCCTATTTTCATTTTAGTTCCAAACTCATTTACCAGCCCAACAAGCCGGACGAGACGGATGAACCGGTCCAAATATTAATATAATAGACCCAAAATTATTAGGCCTCATGCACTCAAGCATAAAACTATTAAGGGTTCATCAAGTCAGCCCGATTGACACAGTCAAGATTGATGAACTCATATTTTGTATACTTTTTGTGAATCTTTTATTGGTGTTTTGTGTGTGTTTAGAGTCTATTATGTGTCTGGTGTTGGAACCGATTATTGAAAACCGATTCGTTTTCACCCATGGATCAATTATGGATATTTAACAAACACATACAAAATCCACACCTAGCATGCTCCTATGAATTTAATTATAATTATAGGATGTTTATTCGGAATACCTACAAATTTGGTGCACAACGACTCCAGAGTTGACCTTCCGAACTGTTTCCGGTTAGAGTACGACGATGGATGGGATCGACTTCGAACTCTCTCTCTTACAGTAAGGGGCGCCAATTTTTGTCTCTTTAACTCTAGGTTTTAGTTGTTTAGAATGCAAGTAAGTAATGAGTCTTATGAGCCTTGTATTTATAGATGAATAACTGCTCACATTCATTAAACCTAGACGACCCTTACGGGCCGTAGGAGAGTAGGCGCCTAAGCCCACTAGAGACACAGGCCATTGGACCAGTTCAGGGATCTACTAGCTTAAATATGATTGGCCCGATAATATCCGATTTAATCTATTCAGCCCAGAATATAAATCAGATATAAATATTAATTCATTCCACTAAAGAATTAATACTGACTTACCCTCTTATTTATTTAGTTGAGCCGGGGCTAGTATTAGACTTAATTAATCTCCGTGTTTAAGATTATCGAATATCCATTAATTAATCAAATACTTCTGACAGCAATTAATTAATCAATTAATTATTTACTAATAAACAATTATCTCGAGTGCTACCACTTAAATTTATTATTATACCGGAATTAATTCCACCTACAGGGTTTAGTATAATAAACTTATTAAGTTCCTCGAGAGGACATCATCATCCCATTATTCATATGTCACAGCCCAAAATCCCGAGGGACGGTAAAGCCGGGGTGCGACTAGGGATTGAATTAAGGAAGCGGGGAAGAAGGGGGAATAAAATAAATAAACACAATAACTAAACAACAACTGTATCTATGAACAGACTTTATTAAAAAAAAAAGAGTCCACCTCGAAGGATCGCTCGACCGAGTTGTTCTCAAAAGAAACTAAGTTCAGAGTACAAGACTTAGACCCAAAAAGATATACATTGACACAAAAAGAGTTTGGCAGCGGAAAACGTAAAACTTGACACATTGTTCTTCTTCCTATTTACAACCTTTTACTCAACCTCCGCCGCTCCCGTCACTCAACCTGCACATTTATAAAACATATACAGGGCTAAGTGTAAACATACTTAGTGGGCACAATGCCAAAAACATATCATAAGCTTATAGATTAATCAAACATTCTCAAAGTAACACAACGGGATTTTTCTTTCAAAGGCCCGTTCTTACTAAACATTTTCTTTTCATAAATAGCTTCGAAGCATTTTCTGACTGTTGTTACGTTCAACTTGCTCAACTTTTGTTTCAATGTCGGGGAAGAGTTAACTTCTTCCACGCACGTTCCTCACCGTGGTTGGCTACCCCTCAACAGAGTACCACCAACGGCTACCGTGTACACTAACTTTGGATAGTACTCTGTGGGCTAACTCAGAATCCGATCGATTAGTTGGTAACTCTGGATAGCACTCTATGACCTAACTCAGAATCCGATCCTCTGGATAGCACTCTGTGGGCTAACTCAGAATCCAATCGAACCAACACAAAAAGGCACAAAAGAACTCACAAAAACAAATTCTTTTATGCACTGATAATCAATTTGAAAACACACTTATCAAAGCAGTAAGTAAACATTTTCGAGCATCACTCATTTTATTTGATATATAGAAAAGCCCACCTTATGCGATTACAGAACTACAACACGAGCTTCCGTCTTTGATCTTCCGTTCTGTCTTCTAAACTCGACTTCCTCCTTTGAACATAAATAATCAACTTTAGTACTTAGTCGCAACGATAAAAGAAACAGAAAATCGAATTCGGTTAAGACTTTTAGGCCTTTGCACTTTAACTAAACTCTTTCGATTATCAAAGAAACAAGACTCGAACTTTTCTCTTTTAGAACTAACTCGGTTCCTTACTCGACAGTTAGGTCAGTTAATTACGGAAGTCGATAACTTATAACGACTTAGAAGTTCACAAGGAACGAAGTTAAAAAGAATTCAACTTGAGAAAATGAGTTTTTGAACTTCTCTGCACAAGGCAGTAACTCTGGAGCTTCTACAGAACATATTTCTTCGAAACAGGGGATGAATTTGGTACCAAAAGAAAGCTATGGATGTCTAGTTTACTGTCCAATTTACGGATCTCGATTTCGTTAAGCGAGCAGGAAGTTATAACAGTTTCCGTAAAGGGTCGCAAAACAGTCCGAGTTAACCCTAATGCTCGATAAAACTCGACGCACAATTCCCTAGGTTCGATCAATGCTATACAACCTTTATGCTCACGAAATTACTATCATTTTACAGTTAAGACACATATTCCTTAATCGCGAATACCTTCATGTCTCTTGATTAATAATACGACGAGCACTTTCTCGTCTTTTCCAACTAATCAATTAACTAAACCAAATTCCAATTCAAATTCGATTTCAATCTTCTAACTTCTATATTCATTTCTCGAATGGAAATATCACCAACTACAATCTCGTTCGTTAATCGACAAAAAATACTAATATCAAATTAGTTTCCTCATTCGACTTTCCTATCGACAATTAAACTCGATTACTCGTCTCTTACCAAAAACTCGACTTTCTTAGAATTCGATCAAATTTTTCAATTACATTCATTAACTACTAAGATTAGCAAATATTCAAACCATAATCCTATTTCATTATCCATACTAAACTTATCGAGGATTCTTCGTCTCTTACTAGAAATTCAATATTCTCCGATTTCGCTTAACTTTCCAATTACGTTCAACAACTACTAAGATTTACCAATATGAAAATCATATACTCAAATTATTATCGAATCTTAACTTATCATCGATTCTTCGTCTCTTATGATTTCTATTTTATTTTTAGAAAAATCTAATTAAATTATATGTTCATCTACACACTTACTACATCTCATAAATCATATTACATCATACAAATCATAACAAATACTTAGTCAAATTCATACTTCTTTCTCTCTTACAATTTGGTTTCTATTTTTAGAAAATTCTCAATTAATTCCCACATCAATCTACCCATACATAGAACATAAATCCACAAATCAATCCTCTAAAATTGAACTTAAAACATTAAATCCCTAATTCCTCAAATTTTCGGTCATAACAAGTTTATTAAGGAGGATGATTTCCACTTAATTTCTACCACAGAAATCCAATCTTAGACATGAAATAACATGTATTATACTTAGAACATCATCCTACTTCTTCATCAAATTTTCGAAAATAACAAAATTGAAGGAAAAGGATTTTGTTCGGTCCAAACTATAGTGGAAGCTCTTACCTTGACGATTATGTGATCGTGTTGGGAAATTTATTAGTAAGAGTTTTGATGAATTCCAAAACCAACTGACCCCCAACCGAGTAGATGTTGCCAGAACCTATTGTTAGTAGATAGGCTCGCTGTTTGAGCATTGTCAAGATTTTATCTTTACAGGTCTCCAGCTGAAGATGGCAACAAGGCATCACTCGGACAGAACATCAGTTGTAAGAAAGACAACTGAGCGTTCACTTCATCATAATGCAAAAAGGGGGAAGTCACATTTAAGAGATAGAACATCAGTTGTAAGGAAAACAACTGAGCGTTCATCAGATGAGAAGCAGTAAAGGGGAAGAGAACATCAGATGAAAGAAAGCCATCTGAGCGTTCGAACCCAACTGACCAGATACAAGGAAGACAACTGAGTGTTCAGTTTTAGAACATCAGTTGTAGAACTCAACCAAGAAGAACAACAGCTTGAAGACGAAGTCAGCTGAGAGTTCAACTGTTAGTTGTCAGATAGAACATCGGCTGAAGAACAAGCTAGTTGAAGATCGAAAGTCTTAACCGACCACCCCTTGTTGGAAGTCTGTTGTTAAGATTTGAATTTCAAAAAGGAAGTCACGTGAGGGTTTGACCGTTCAGTCATTACCCCTTTTGGCCCAACACAAGGCTATCTCAGATGGAAAGTAGAAAAGCACAGATGTCATATCGGGAAAGTCTGCAGAGATCAGAGACAAGCCATCGCTTTCAAAGAACAGAGATCAACAGCTCCTCCAACGGCTAGTTGATACTCTCCGCCTATAAATAGAGGCCTTCATTCATTCGAAAAAGAGACAAGACACACACGCGAGAAGAAACCAGAGAGCAAAAGAAAGAGCAATATTCTTCACGAGCTGAACTGAAGTTAATCTCTTAGAACATCACTTGTTGAGAGTTCTAGAGTTAGTTAGTTTTGTGTCTTTAGATCGAACCTTGAGAACATCACTTAGTGAGAGTTCGTAGAGAGTTAGATCATAGCTCACATCTCGTTCGAGCTTTTAGTTGGAAACACATTTTTCTTTCACCTGAAAAGGTTTAGGATCCTACTCTTCCTGCAACTGAGTAGTTAGGTCGTTTAGTACCCGTAAACTAAACTGTAAGGTTGATAAGTACCCGCAAACTTATCCATAACGGTTGCTCAGCCCGCGTAAGCTGAGTGGTTTGTCCAGAAGAACTTGGACAGAGTTGTGTGGACTCACAACTCCCCGTGGACGTAGGAGGGTTATCTCCGAACCACGTTAAATCTCTGTGTGCTTGTGTTTTTCCTTATTCAGTTATTTCTTGCATACTCTACTGACTGACTAACCAGCATACAAACTGCATCTGCACATTCTCAATTGTTTTGGTTTTTGACCAACCGTGCACAAAAACGTGAGTTGTTTTACGAGTTGATAATTTCCACCACATTCCGCACCGCACCACTCTTCCAGCTGAGGTTTCTTACTCAGCTGTGAGATTCCAACTGAGTCTTTTTACTCGGTTGAAGTAATTTTCAAGAGTTTATTTTTTTAAATCCTAACTGGTGTATTCTTCCCCCCCCCCCCATACACCAGTAACTCGTTTCGGGACCATCAGATCGGATTTAAGATTGATCGGAAGATGATTGAGTTATCGAACTTGAAAGCTTGAAGAACTTGGGAGCTTCAATGGTGGAATGAAGAACAAAAGAGAGAGAGAAATGAGAGAGAGAGTGGCGGCAATAGGTGGGAGAGAGGAGAAGGAAATAGTGATGAGGTGTTATGTTATAAAGTAGAAAATATCTAACAAGGTGGTGACTCACAAGGGGGAGGCGGTTTGGGGGATATTTTAGTCGAAAATATCTCGTTTTTCGGGTCTAATACGACGTTTATAAATCGAGAAATTAATTTCCTAGATAGTTACGTTTTTAACGAAATCTAATTCGACCATTAGATTATAAATAAATCTCTTACTCGGAAAGCATAATTCGTTTTCCAAAATTCGATGAAAAGTCGGGATAAGACAGTCTAAAATTTGACCGGAAAATAATAAAAACTGATTTTCTCCGGTAGACTCGTATCGCAGAAAAAGTGAATGTAAATCAGACGGTTTTTCGATCTGAGTTCTTGAACGAAAATTCTATCCGATGCGAAAACCCTAATACAGTAGTCGTTCAACCGACTTGTGGAATTTATTTTCAGAAAAGGATTTCACCGTTAGTCTTAGAATTGAATTTCCTTAACTTAGCCGTGCAAAGCCTTAATTAATTAGAAAATTTTTATTTCTCGTCGGAAGAAAATATCTGGGGTATTACATCATAGGACACGGATCCTTATTGCAGCTCTATCAATATCAAATAAGAACTGTCACTGCCCAAAATACTAAATTTCAAACCACTATCAAGTTCTCATTTATAATAGATCAAAGCAATAGTCAGACACTTATTCATACTGATAAGCCCAATTAAGGTTAAGACTATTTAAGTCACCGAGATCTTTAATTCTTAATAAGTCAGAACAAAGAATTAATCTCACTGTGATCCTTTCAATACGATTAACGTACTAGCATAAATAAATAGTAAAGATAAACTATTTTAATACTCTTATGCTACAATCTAAACCAATAACTTGTCCAAGTTGTCTCGATTGTGAATATTAGTTTATATCTCATAAGATGCCGATTATATAATCTTCTGTGATCTACAACACACTATATAATCTTTAATATTGAGATAATTGGGCAGATAATTAATATGCAATAATAAACATTCCAGATAGAAGAATTATAGTGAAATAAATATCAATTGTATATAAACAAAAGTCTTGCTTTCGTATACAACCCTTCATCTGGGAGGGCACAAATAGAGGAAAGTGGATGCAGGGCAGGACTGACGGCGTCGAGTTTGTCTTCAGGAACTCGGACGCGCTAAAATACAATTTATAAGTCCTGATGTCCACCACAAGGTATAACTAGGGTAAGTATTCCTGGTCGAACACAAGGAAGGTAGGCTGTGATGACCTCGGTGTCACCAGACAGAATTTAGGTTTTGGTTTGGAACTCTCTTAACATCAACAAGAAGCAAAAACTAAAATAAAACACGAAACATAACAAATAAAGAGGGTCTGCTTGAGTCGGTCTTGACTTGGTTCGGTGTGTGTGTGTGGCGACCCGCGACCCGGGCCTATGCGGATCCATCCGAGCCGCCACACGGGGGTGGGGTGAAACCATAGAAATCATAATCATAGGTAACAATAAAAATGTTATTTATTGAAAACATCAAAAGATAAGTGTTTGGAATAAGTTTAACATGAATGCCCTAGCATAACATAACATGGGGTCGATGTATGAGGACATCGGCCCCGCACTGCGGAAGCGTTTCAAAAGATAACCATCTCAAAATAGATGGTTATAACATAGGGAGGTAATTGAGTTTGATTGACATAAGCCTTATTGAAAATAAAGACAATGGTCATAAAGACCGACACAACAAGTACTGGAATGGAATAAGTAGACAACAACGACATCCCCCTTCTCCGCCTCCATGTTGACCAACTTGTAGGGAAAACAATGCAGGGGGCTGAGTACAAAAACACTTAATGGATTCCGTGCCCCATTTTGAAAATGATTTTGAAAAGATATAGCATGCTTATTTCTTATGGAAGGTGTTACTTTAGTGAAAATGGTTGTCATTCTCATAAGTTAAAACTGTTAAAAGGATAATCGGTTTGAACCATAAAACAACTTACATTCTTGGGTTACCGCCCGGTCCAATTAGAGGGGAGCCACTCCCTCCAATCGAACCGTCATAACTTCCTGTGTACACTACCTTGGCTTGTACAGAGCACAAGGCCGATCGTATTACAAAAACTTTCAACATTGGTAATCCACAAGCAATTGAGCATAAAAGATTTAGCATGCATATCACATTGGAAAGCGTTGGGTTTAATAACCCTAAAGTTACCTCAGTGGGAGTTTGTAATCCCACAGTTTGAAAATAAAAATCCACCTTGATTCGGATTCACTTGACTAGTCCTCGAACTTAAGGGTTGCTTGGTCCTACAAGAGTTGTCTTTAAACACTTAGGTTCATAAGCATGTATGTGTCTAGAGTTTTAGCATCCTAGGTCAAGCTTATTCCCGAGTTATAACATGTATGTCGTGCATGTTATGTCACATGAATCACATAGATGTTCTATGCATACTATATGCTTTACATCGTGTCCTACTATATGCATGTGCTCTTAAGTAATCACATATCTCATGTCATAAGATCATACTTTAAAACATGTAATACATCCATACTTGACTATTGAACAATTATTCAATTGACTTAGATCATTTTAATTACTTAATTAAAAATCAATTAATTACTTAAGGACATATAATTAATTAAGTAATAATTAATTATTTAAGACATATAATTAATAATTAAAAAATTAATTAATTAATAAAGACATATAATTAATTAATAAATAAATAATTATTAAAGGCATATAATTAATTAATTAATATATAATTAATTAATAAATAATTAATTATTAAAGACATATAATTAATTAATAAAGACATATAATTAATTAATAAATAATTAATTAATTTATTAAAGACATATAATTAATTAATTATGAAAGTATTTTATTTAATTTAATTTTCAATTAATAGTTATTAGTAAATAATTATTTATTCAATTAATAAATAAATAATAGATAATTAATCGTGCATAGATAATAATAAACTTTAATCATATATTATACAACTCCACTTTTAATTACATATAGATATAGACTAGGGGTTCATATCACACATAAATAAGTCATATTGGACTATTATAATTAATTAATCTCATACAAGATTAAGTCCAATCATTTTAATTAGTTTAGATTTTTTAGCCTAACATTAGATTAACTTATAAACAATAAGCCCAATCTTTTTTTATTATCATATAAGTCTAATAAATAAATGAATGAGCCCAACCTATCAATTATTAGGCCCACTCGGATTTAAATTACAAACCAAAATCATTTTTTTAGTCCAAACCCAATTGAAATTAATTAAGTGTCCACACCAAAGCCCAATTTCGAAATTTTTATCCTTAGTAGCAGTGTACCCATACACGATATTATTAAAATAGTTAGACACAATATATGGACTTGAAATTTTAACTGAACAAAATTAACATCTTAAACTTCATTTTAAAAATACAAACATCAAACTATTATACACATAAGCTTCCCAACTTAATCCATACTTTATGACAAAAATCTGGAGTTCTTAAATTTGGACTGCACAAGGGCCTATAAGATTAATTCACCTAGGCTCGAGTTCTTAATCAAATTATGATTTTTTTATCATTACAGAAACCTAAATAAGTCTATTTTCATATACATAAAGCCATTCATCTAAATTCTTTATATTAAAGATTTCATAACCGATTTCCCAACATCTATACAAAAGCTGGAATTTGCCACTGAATTTTCTTATAAAATCTTTTGAGGGTTCTTATCTTCATAAGAAAATTATGATATTAAAATCATAAATATTAGGGGACTTCCAGATTCATAATCCATTAGCAAAACACTGATTTCATTCTTTCAAATATCCTAAACAATTCGGTTCTTACAAGGTGCAGATTAACTAATCAAATTTTCAAGCATAATCTTAATCATTTTTATCTTCACACCATCATGAATCCATTTACCATATTCAAAGCTCATGAGATCATCATCAAATACATAACTAATCATATTCCATCATGTTTTTCACATATGCAACACATCTATAATCATCCCAAACCGTTTAAGTATAAACATCATAACTTAACACATATTATCATACTTCTGCAAATTTGCAGCACGTAGCTGTTCACCGTAAAATCATTTTAAAATCGAAAACTCGTCTTATGACAGTGAGTCTTATCATTTTAGAAACCATAAGAAGTCTAGAACACACTCCAACAAGCCATGTTATCAATATATTAGCCGTTTTCAAGATATTAATATGTCTTTCACACTTAGTCAGTTTTTTGACCGATTCGAGCAAGTTACAAACTCAAATATTTTGACACCTTTATACTTGAAATCGAGGGCTCATTTTCACATACATTGTAGCCAACATACCAAGATTTCATTTGAAGGTGATTTCACACATTTTCATGGAGTATATTGAGAGATATGACTCGTTCATTAACAAACATGTGCAGCCATACGAACTGCCAAACATCTTTTTCATACAAAAACATTCATAACCTAGATTTTAACACATGGAACGCCCTCACAACTCATAAAAACGTGATTAGCACCATTTTAACATGGATTTACAACTCTTATAACTCGTTCATTACTAACCTAACATGTTCATAAAAGAAGGAAAAGCAAAAGAACTAGATGAAGATCTATACCTAGCTTCCTTCTCCTCCTTCTCTCTCACGTTCCCTCCTCTCCCCGCCTACTTCCCAACTCTTGGCCCTCTTCCTCACGAGATTCTGGTCACCTCCTCTCCTCCGGTGGTGGCCGGCGGTGGTGGTTTGGAGGCAGAAGGTGGTGGTGGTATTTGGGGGCTAGGGCTTTCTTTAGATGGTGATGGAAGATGAATGTTTGCAGAGAATGAAGATTGAGAATTCTCTTCTGACATTTACGTTGGTGAAAAGGGGTAGGAAGAATTTGTAGGTGATATGCTATCATTCCTTCTACTAAAATCTAATTGGCTGGGGGAGGGGGGGTGATTCTTGGGGGAAGGAAAAGTATAATCATGGTGTTGGAGATTCTTCCCCTTCCCAGCCGTCGTATCTCTCCTGATTAATTCTATTGTCTGGCTTTCTCTCTTTCCCCAATCCTTATTTAGTTAATTAACTTATTTATTTTTATTGTTAATAGATTAAACTTATTCTAATTATACTCATAACACACGCACACATACCCACTCACGCGTACACACACAATATTCACGCGCACACATATTCACTTACTTATATAATATATTATTATATTATATAATTTCCTTTTATATAGTATTTCAATTTTCGTTCCGTAATACGATATTCGATCCGATCAAAGTTTCGATCGAGCATATACGTAGAACTAATTAATTCGATCTTAACGAGACCAATATCCATATTATTCTATAAATTAATTCTTTTACAAAATCAAATAAACAAACACTTCATATTTATATATTATATATATATTTTATCTTTTGATTAATTATTTCTAATTAATCACATTATTGCATAGGCAATAATAATATCGACATATTTCACTCGAATAATAAAATGTGAATGCTCGTGCTATGCAATGCATATGACGTCTAAATTTTTTTATAATTTAGAGATTAAAAATTGATCGAGAATAAGTGACCGTTCTATTATCCGATTAATTCTAATTAAATTATATACTTAAAACAAAATTTTTAGGCTCAAATTTTCGGGGTTCTATAGTGTGTGTGTGTGTGTGTGTGTGTGTGTGTGTGTTTGGGATCCTAGGCCCTCGAATAGCCACTGCGTGAGCCCATCTCTCAGTTATAGGGTCTCAACACTCACGCTCCTATACTCTCACCATGTCACACACGTGAGCATCTCAACCCCAGCACTTCATTTCTGTGTCGAGCGCCTCTAAGTTGCCCACCTTACTGTCCATAGAATCAGCTCGCATCTGAAAAAGTCACCATTAAGCCCTTTACGTCAACAACCTTTGGATTTAGAAGGCCCAAGATGGCTAGAAGCATGACTTTCATCATACACCACTCTCTAGCGCTCGTAACATGACCGGAGGTGAGGGGAACACCTACACCTTTGTCTAATTTTGTCAGGAATTTCGTCTCTGCCACTCCTCTGTTGGCCACCGCAGGAATTGTGGGAACTCCACCACTTTGGAATCAAGTCCAACGCGTAGGGAACGATCTCAGCAGATCTCCGGCGAGCTTCCGGCCTCACCTCTCACACTCAACACACACACCTCACCTCATCTCAACCAACTCAAGCAAAGGAAACTTAGCTTAGACATGGAAATAAAGAAATAGCAAAGCAAGAGATAAAAGAAACCATACTTAACATAAAACTGAAAATGATTGTTTGTCTCATAGAGGTCTTAACAGAAATCGTAAAGGGTTATAGTGTATTCTTTCAGAAACTACAAGTTGCAGAGAAGAAATCTGGAAAAATAGAAGTGATAGCTTGGATACCCTAGCCGATGGAGATGATGACCAATATATAGTGTGGCTGCTTTTTGTGGTAGTTGGAGTTTTTGCCTTTCAAATCTGCCGCCTATGAGGGTTTGGAGTCCGACATGTTCCTTGGCAGGTGAGAGTTCACTTTCAGTCCTTTTTCCTTGCTCCTCTCTCATTGGTCGCCCTTTGTGCTACTGCTGGAGGTTGTCGTTGGAGATGTTGTGGTTCATGTCAGAGCTGTTCTTTCCATTTTCGGCAAAGAGTTGACTTCAGCATACGGAGTCTTTGTGCCTTTGTCGTTTGACATTGTGATCATGACCAAGCTCCTCATGACCATTTGCTCCTTGCTGCTCCTCTTCCACTTCGTGCCCCAAATCTGCTCATTTATGCCCTTTTGCAGGATTTCCGAGCCCTGCAAGCCAGTGTGCCCTCCCATACATAAAGAGAACCAAAAACAAAGATAAAATGTCATAATCCGAATTTTTCTAAGCGTAATTAATCGTCCTATATGTGATTATGTGTGCTTAAGTGCTTATAAAATGTGCTTATATGTGATTATGTGCGAAATTATGAGATAAAAGTTTCCGAGAATAAATTTTCTCGTGAAATTACCAAAATGCCCCTGAAGGGCCTAAACGTAATTTTTCTCGTTTCGATTATATGAAACAAAATTGTGACAAATTATATGAGCATGAGAATGAGAAATTGAGTATGAGTTCGAATTACAGAATTTTTTGAGAAAGTTAATTTTTCGATGAATAGTAACTCATGTCGAGAAAATCACTATTCATCGACTAATTTCGATTTTCGTCTAATTAGTGTCATTGGAGTCTAGAATTTATTCTAAGACCATTGAGACTTGTTTGAGAATTTTCTGAGATCGTTTGAGTTGAGTTTGAATTTTATTTCCATAAGAAACTAATATGAATAGTGAATTTTTACGTTTTCTTCGTTAGTCGGAATTTTGATCCGAAAATTGAGTTTCTAGAATCTATAGAATATTTGATGAGTATTGAAGCGAGTTAGAGTGAAATCGGATATCAAGAAAGTGTGGAGGAGAGATTTAAAGCTTTTAGAATATTAATGTTTAAAGAGAAATATATTATATTGAATAAAATCTTTTATTCCGGGGGTTTTACCCCATGTGAATTGCTTTGCTTCCAAGCAATTACTCAAAATACTCACCTCTCTCTCTCTCTCTCTCTCTCTACAGTAGCACTATCTCTCTCTACAATCTACATGACCGCCCGTCCAAAAAACCCCTCGTCGCCGGTCGAGACTCTCGATTCCAACTTCGTAGTAATCCTCGCGGCTCTCCTTTGTGCGCTCATCTGCGTGTTGAAGTCGTTGCCGAAGCTGACCTACGGTGAGGATGCGGAGCAGGCCGGGAAGCTCTCCTTCTTCCACCAAATCCCAAAAAAATAGTGGCGGCGAGATCAGCCTCTCGGCCTTCTTCATCTTCATCAGACCCAACTATTCAAGATCTCACATTTGCCTTTTCTTCTTCCACCAAATCCCCAAAAATGGCGGCAGCGAGATCGTCGCGCAGAGAGCTTTCTACACCGTCTCAAAGCAGTCGAGTCGAACCGGGTCCGAGCGAGTCGATTTCGTTTTCACCCCCTCTTTCTCTGTGTCTCAATTTCTTCATCATTAGGAGCAACTAATCTCATCTTCTCTATATAGTTATTCTTTTACAGTAAGTGAGGTTTTGTTTCAGCATAAATTTCGCTCAGATCTGAGTTTCTCATTTGTTTGGTTATATTAATTCTTGTAGCTTTAATCTTTCTACAAAATTTCTTGTTCTCTGTTTTTTGGATTTTGTTTGGCTGAATTGATTTTTTTATTGCAGTTGTTCGGATTTACATGCCAATGCAAATCGTCCATGGTGGAGGCGGCGGCGGCTAGAAGCTCTACTCGCAGAATCTGCGAGATTTTCTGAAAATTAAGGAGCATCATCGAAGGAATCTCAACCAGAGCACCTCCTCGACATTGAGCACTGTTCTCAGCGACAAAATCGGGAAGCCTCCGCCGGTCGAGGATGAAACGCCTGAATAGTGTTGGGTCTGATTAAGATGATCAAATGACAGGTGTGTTAAAACGGCGTCGTTTTAGGCGGTTTCGAACAACGTCGTTTTTCTAGCCGTCCCGATAAGCCATGTCAACATTTCGGCGTTCTAGCTCAGCTTCTATTTGGGGCAAAAATCGGTCCGGACCGACATCACATCAAATTGGAAGCTAACTACTTTGTTTGCGAAAATTAAAAGATTTGTTATTAAATTGAAATCGGAAAAAAGTGGGGTATTTTTATGCAATTTCCCCTTGTAAATACTAGAGTCATTTCATTTAAGACATAACTCCACCACTATCTTATTATTTTTATTATTATTTCCACTCACAAAGGTGGACTTCTTTCTCGACTAGCTTAACAAGTTTTTTTTTTATCATTTCTCCACTAACAACTACTTCCTCCGTTCCAATAGCAAGATCTCACTTATTTTGGACACAACTATTAAAAAACAAGAGTAAATAGATAAAAAATGATTGGTCCTATAACTTTTGAAGGATTAATTATTTTCATTTTTTGTATGAAACTATGCTAATAGGACAAACAAAAAAAAAATAAGACTTTACTATTGGGATGCAAAGAGTACTAACTTTTACTAAAACTCATGCCACCTACGAAGAACTCTACTATTCATGGACGAAGCATAAAGTAAAGTTTACCCAATTTTGTACATGAGTATTATTCTCCATTCTCCCTGCTTAGTATGCAAAAAAATGTTAATGGTGGCCCATTTCATGCAACAATGAAGCCAAATATGATTCTCTAATCAATGGGTTGGATTCGTCATCTCAACAGCATCTTATCACATAGAATGATGCTCCACACCTGTAGGGGGCAATGCGTCTCTCATATAAGAAACAAAATCTCATATCTACAGACAAGTTTATAAGTTTACGACACAAGCAGCCAAAAACTAGTTTAAGTCAAGACACAGATTCAATTGCAACTGCCACGTTGGCTTGAATGGTCAATCGTACATCTCCTACTCAACAACACTTTAGCTTTCACAAATATGGAATAACTAAATACACTCATGCAAGTACATGCAGAAAAACTTTAGCCGGCCATAAAAGACTCAGTAACAAACTCCACTACTCATAAGGAATCTACCCCTTCCACCTGTTGTCGAGCCAGGTATCTTTCTCGTCTTTCTTTCTGCATATACAAAATTCAACAAGAGTAAGCTAATACTGATCCATCAGAAAACACAGAAAACAACTTTGTAGAAGCAATTGTAAGGTGACATATATAGCTCACCCATTCATCAATGACAAGTCCTTCTCCAACAAACTTTGGCGCCCCCGTGTCCTCTGATGGCTTCTTACGAGACTCAAGTTCAGCCTCAGCCTCAGCTAGTTGTCGCTTTAGTTTCTCTAAAGCCTTAAAGTATTACACGGGATTGAGTCAATCGGTTATTTAGAAACACAAGATAGATTACTAGATCAACTAAACTGAAAGAGCATTCAGCATATGATAAAAAAAGAAGTGCAGAAGATTTAGAGCTAGAATAGATTAACTTACAGGACTAGGACGTTCAACGTCCAGAAAAACTACCCGAAGTATCTGCTCAACAGCTACTTGATCCTTGTGCTCATCAAACTGAGTTTAATAAGAGTTCAGTCAACAAGCAAGCATTTTCTCCAAAAAGCAGACAGAATGCGAGTATGTGTTTTTATGCCAGACATATAAAAGATAATTCACAACATGCTAAAGATCTTTCTATGCCAATTCCCAAATGAGTTTTCGATTGCAAGCCGTTATATAAATGAAAGATGAAGACGACTGACCATTTCGGGCACATAGTCCATTTCTCCTTTCACTTTTAGGCTCGATATTTTGAACTTCACCCTGCTTTTCTGATCCATTTGCTTTTCCGTGTTCTCTGGAACCTCTACAAACTTGAAGACTGATGGAAACATCCAACACCATTCGTAAGATTAAAATTATCAGGATAAACAATTATGCTACAAACTCATGTATCCGCTGATGCATATATAAATGCTCAATCTTTTTTCTTTTCTTATTTGTCATTTAGTTCGGTAGGAGGAGAGCAGGGGTTCAAGAAGATTACCAGTTGCTATTATACTCTCGCCTGGAGCAAGAATGGCCCCAGGAGGACGCATGAAACAGCTCTTTGGTTCTGTTGTTTGGAACTAAAAGACCATATATAAACAAATCTCAGAATAAACAATCATATAGTAGTATTTACATACGATCATCAACAGTTTAAACAAAAACCCCAACATACATAAGTTACATGAATTTACAAGCCCTAAACTAGTGATTAAAAAGAGATTAAATGCTAGGAATACCTTGAATGCTACATGAGACTTGCTCGTATTCTTTATTTTGATAGCACTTCTGACTTGTTTACCAGGCTCATCTGAATGGAGTTCAAATTAAAAATAAACATAATGCCACGTGCACAACCAGAAAGAATTAAGGTTCATCTAATCAATCTGTTACAGGATGCAATACATTTAAAATTATTAAATGATTGATTAGAATTCACTCTTGGCATCCAGAAGGCAAACAACTTTCACATGCGTGTGAGTTTCTACAGGTGGCTAGGGTCATTCTGAAACAGATACTTATCGAGCATATGCCTCCGTGAAATAAAGACCCAATGAAATTCCTGTTATGCTTGTGCTTCTGAAAACCCAAGTAGCAAACAGCCTAGTCTTCTCCTTGATAAATAAAAATTGTTCCTATCTTGACATTATTCATTTTTCTCCATATCCAACTATGCTCCACAAAGATGATAGACTATGAACAAAAAAGATCGACAGTTTTGCAGAAGACCTTTCTGTATTACTCCCTCCGTCACACAATAAGTGTTGCATTTTTTTTCCAACACGGGTATTAAGGAGAAAGGTGATTTAAATCATGAAGAGGTAGAAAGTGGCGGAACCCATACTTTTGTTGTGAGCGAAGATGGTTTCCATATTTGGGAATGAGACACTTATCTCGGCCGGTCAAAAAAGGAAACTGAGACACTCATTGTGGGACGGAGGGAGCACTAAATAATGAAAGTTCAATCTCAACTCACGACTCCAGAAGGTCTAAATATAACAAACACTTAATCTTCTCTCCTAGTATGCTTAGCATTATCCCCATTGAATGTTAAAAGAAATTTAAAGGAAACGATGCACTTCAAGTCAAAATCACCCTAATTTAGTATGAATTTCTGCAGAGCCTCTAGCAAATAACTACAACCAACATAATAATCTTTAAAATTACCTAAAATGTATCACACCGACAAAATTATATTGGTACTTAATCACACAACTAAAAAAATTAAAATTTCAAGCACGTAGTAAATGATAACGTCAGATCAAGTTTAACTAAATCAGGAAAAAAGAAAAAAAGTTGTCTTTCAACAACAAATATTATCAGCAGTCAAATCCAAGTAACGCCAAGAGATAAGCCAAAATACACTGTCTAAACTCCAAAGTGAACAGGAATAGAATAGCGAGAGAGAGAGAGAGAGAGAGAGAGATGCGTCCATACAGGTAAAATAGAGTTTATTAGAGGGATCGAGCTTCAATCGGCGGCGCGTAGGGAGAAGAGATCTGGCCACCGACGAAACCGAGGTCCCGGCGCCAGCTTGAACAGCCGATCCCTCCACCTGGGAATGAATACTGTTGCTACCGTGGCCATAATTCTGCTGGTAATTAGCGAAATTGGAGGAAGGTGACGTTGTCGGCTGCGAGTTTCGGAAGGGCATTTTGAATAGCCCCCATACTTTTCCGTCAGATTTGTCGTCGGCGATTACCATCTTCGCCGGTACCCTAAACGACGTCGCAATGGAGGGGATTTTGGTTTGGGTTTCAGCCTCTGGAGAGTGACTTTTCTAAACTTTTTTGATGGTGCGATTTTTGACAGCCAAGAATAAGAAAATCTTAACTAGCTCTCTCTCTCTCTCTCTCTCTCTCTCTGACTTTGTGTTTTCAATTTACGGTCGTTTAATTGACATGGGATTTGAATTTTGAACGTGTATGGTTTCAACTTCCAGCTTTCAACTTTTGTTGAATTTAAATCATCTACTATTATCCTTTGAAAAATAAAATATGCCACTTTATTGCTAGTTTAATCATGGATATGAAAATTATTACCTAAGAAAATACGGTCTACTCAAATAAACTAAAGATATCAATAATTGACACGTGTAATGAATAAGAGAAAGAACAGTAGGATTTATTAAAAGTAAGTATTAGTAGGTGGCCAAAACCAATTGTGTGTAGGGATGGCAATTTACCCGCGGGTGTCCGATACCTGCGGATACCCGACCCTAATAGGTGCGAGTTTAAGAGACATTTGATATTTATGGATAACTTTATAGTTTGAAAATACTATTTATTTAGTTCGTGGGTATGGGTATAGATAGTTACTATTCGTACCCACGATACTCATTTACCCGCTAAAAGTACCCGCTAAAAATACCCGCGAAATATCCTCGAAATACCCGACTACTACCCGATTATACCCGACTACTACCCGGTAAATTTATAATTACTATTAATCTTATTTATTTGTAATATTCAATTTCTAATGTAAATAATTGTTTGTTCATAGGTCAAGGAAAGAATGGAAGTTTTTGCACATGTCTTGAAAACGAAGAAGAAGAGTTGAAGGAAGATTGCTCTATTTCAACCGTTGAGTTGGAATAATGTAACTTTTTATTTTAAATTTGGACAGAATTTTAGTTGATGAATTTGGATATTGGTATGGATTTGAACTTTGTAGATTTGAATTTTATGTTTTATAGATTTGAACTTTGGTGGTTAATCTTTTATTTGTGTTAAATTATAATTTATTTGATTAAATTCCGGTTCGCTAGTGACGGGTACCCAACGGGTGGCGGGTTAGTGGATATCTGCAGGTGGAGGGTTGATGAATACCCGCGGGTGACGGGTAGGCGGATACCCGACGGGTGGCGGGTATTCGCGGGTATGGATGGAGGAAACTACCCATCACAGGTATGAATATGAGTATGAGTTTGACTCGTGAGTATGGATATGAATATCCATTATCCGTGCCCGCCGTACCCAATTATCATCCTTAATTGTGTGTAATGCCTAAGACAATCAAATTTCAGGGAGTAATTCATAACTCAACCCCACCCCATATGAGAAATCATAATTCTCATATGCTACCATATATTTTATCGTGACGTGGACCCACCCTGGTTCTCCATTATCAACTTTATGATTTTTTTTTCTTCCAATTGTTCAATTATGAAGTGCCAAATATAGGATTAAGAAGTTCGATCATTTTTATTTACCCCAAGTCATTCTTGGCAAAATACATAGGTTATTTTTTTACATTTAAATTAATTTAGGGAAGGACTCTTGTACAGATGTCTGTATGGTAGAAATAGATCCCGATCCGGCCCAGTCCGGCCCGATCCATCCATAAAAAAAAGTTCGGAATTTGGTTTTTCATATCTGTTCCTCTCGAAATTCTCTCGTCGTTCTTCTTCATCGTCCATGTCTAAATCTTCCATGCCACAATCTTCTTCACCTCTACCGCTGCCTCCGCCTCCGTCTGTGTAATACCCCGAAGTTTTCTAAGTTCTTAAGAGCGTATTAAATAAGTTAATACGTTTATATGATGAGTTTTGAGTGCCAAAATTTTTCGCGAAAATAAAATTTTCTGTGAAATGACGAAAATGCCCTTATGTGTTATAATGTGATTTTTCTCGTTTTGATTATTCGAATAGAGTATGTGATAAATTATTTGAGCATTATCATATGAATATGAGCTTGAGTATGAATTTCAGAATTTTCTGAATACTTTTATTTTTGAATGAATAGTAACGTAAACCGAGAAAAACACTATTCATTGACCGACTCGGAATTGAGTCTAATTAGTTTTATTGGAATTTAGAATTTATTCTAAGACTCTTGAGATAAGTCGGAGAATTTTCCGAGTTCATTTGAATAAGTTTAAAAAAAAATTGCTTGACGACTCGTTTCGCCGAGCCGTTTTTATGAACTTATTCGTTATAAAGAAATCTCGAGATAAAAATGATATCATTAGATTCCTAAAATTATTATAAGAGATATAAGACGAATTAGAGAGAATTTGGACATTGAAAAAGAGACGAGAAGGTTATTAATTAATTGAGGGAATAGAATAAAGTAACGGGGATGTTTTCGACCGGAAAATAAATTAAACGGGCGAATTAAGTGGATGAAACCTGCATTCTTATCCCCTAATAGCAGCCAAAACGTGAGGACACTCTCACTTAAGAGAGTTATTTCCTCAAGCAACCAAGTGTCCCTTTCTCTCACTCCATATCTTCTCTCTCGATTCTCCTCTCTCTCTCTCATATCGATTCATATCTTCCATGCCAAGCAATACATCCCCCCTTAATTATTCTTTTACGCCAATTCTTATCCTCAACTTATCTCTCTTCTCTCACAAGCAACATCTCTCTCTCTACACTCCTCTCTCACACGGCAGAAAACTCACCAAGAAGCAGGAAATTTCCAGCTTCTATCTTTCTCTTTTCATCTTCATCGTGAGCTGCTAGGGAGCAGCCTCTCCTTCTTCATTTTGTCGAGAAGAACACCATGGAGTAGTAGCTCATTATTATCTTCTTCACTGTCGAAGAAGAGGCCAAGGGCAGCAGCCGTTCTTGCTCCCCAAAATCTGCCGAGAGAGCAGATTTTTCTGCAGATTTGCAGCTCTCTCTTCTTCATCATCATCTCCTCTTCACCACCAACATCAAGAAGAGTATCTTCCTCTACATCTTCTTCATCATCTCAGCTATGAAGTGAAGAAAAACCAGCTGCACAAGACCATGTTCTTCCCGTAAGAACAGCAGCAGCACCACCCTTTACCATCATCTTCGATCTTCATGTGTACACCCTTTCATCGATGAAACCATGCATGTGCTTGAGGATTCTTGATGATATTTTCTTCCTTCATCTTCAAGATCATCTAAGAGAGTAAGCCTCCATCTTATACTCTCCTTTCAAAGCTTGAAATAAGCTTAGAAACTCTATGAAATCCATCGATTTCTTTATGCTTCAAACAAGGGTTTCGATTCTTGTTTTTCAAAACTAAGATCTTGATGACTTGCATATTATTTTCATGCAAGGAAAGGAGTGAGAATCCATCCTCTTCATATCCTTCAAGCCATCGAAACCAAGCCTCAAAGAAGAAGCTTAAGTTTTAATTTTTAAAGTATGATTCTATTTTATTCATCCAAGAATATGTACATGTAAATGAAGAAATAAGGAAAAGCATGCATGATTTATTTATGCATAGGCAAAATTTAGGGTTATGATGATGCGATGATGATCTAAATGAAGATTAAAACCTGATTTAGGGCTTAAAATGAAAAACAACCTAAATAGGTTAAAAAGCCGTAAAATCGATCATTAAGAAAAAAATTAGGAAAAATGATTTCTTGATGATTGTTTGATATTTTGATGATAATATATGATTTTTATGATGATTTGAGTGATCTATATGTACTATAGAATTTTCGTGATTTTCTATGATTTTCTATGAATTTTTCTCATTTTTAATCGATTTAATTGATTTAAAATAGAGAAAATATGGATAAATTATGATTTATGAGTTTTCTGAGTTATATGATGTTTATGAGTATGATGAAGTATGAAAATATGATTTAAATGTGATTTTAAGTCATATTATGAATTCAATGAATTTTGGATAAAAATTCGATACGTATATATTATGAAGAAAATGATTTTTGGATGATTTTGATGAAAAATGATGATATTGATGATGTTATGATATTGAAAATGAATTTTTGAAGTAAGTTATATGCATAGAAATAGAAGATATGATTTTTTTTAAGGAATTTATTGAATTTATAGTGATAAATTCGATTAAAATAAAAATAAATATGAAAATAAGTATTTTTGATGATTCTTGAGTTAGTATGAGTTTTAAAGACATGAAGATATGTTCTTCATGTTCTTGAAGAATTTTGAAGATTTAAAGAAGATATAATATAATTAGAAATTAATTATTTTATTATATATATATATATAAATCGATATATATGAATATATATATATATATATATATATTTCATTATATAAAAATAAAATTAAAAAGTAAATAAGATGTTGAGCATGTTATGAGTGAATTGAGACAAGGATAGAAATTCCATGATTTTATAATTAGGAATTCGATATATATATATTAAATAAAAGAAAATGAGAAAGAAGAAATGATGATAATTGAAGTTTTGAGTTTAATAAAACAAAGAAAGATATTCCTTTGTTGAAAATGTGAAAATTTTGATGATATAGTGAAGAGATGCATGAATTGGATGAAGTTGTAAAAAGGAAAATAGAATATTAATATTGTTAATATTTTGAGAAATAAAAAGGAAATTAGAATAAAGAAAATAAAATTCTAATATGAAAAGATGCCTTAGAAGTTGAGTATACAAGTCAAAGAGGAGTATTACTCGTATTTGAGTTCGTTTTGATAAACGAAAAATTTATTAAGAATTGTTATTGGAGAAATAATAATAATATTAAAATATTCAATTATTTGAATATTTCTAGAAAAATAGGAAATATTGAAAAAAATGAGTTATAAGTTGATACTTATATTATTTGAGTATGTTTTAATAATTGATTGATGTTATGAGATATTAAGTATATAAAAAATAGTTATAGAAATAGAAATACGAGTAAGAATACATAAAGTATGAGGAAAAAGAAATTATTAAGTTATAATTGTTTGAATGATAATTTCTTGATGATGCATGATATATTAAGTGATTTGATGATGATGTTTGAGTAGAAATAAGCAAGTTTGCTTCTTGAATCACTTAAAAAGGAGTTAAAACGTAGAAGTTATCGAGCAGTGAAGATTTAAAAGAAAAACCAAGTTTTTATTAAATAAAAACGAAAATGAGTTTTAAAATAAAGAAAAAGATAAAATAATGATTATTTTATCTTAAGTATTTAGTTAAGTATTGTATACGTATATAAGTATGTATTTTCTACGTATATGAGTACATATTTTGTACGTATAAGAATATATATTTTGAAGAAAAATAATGACGTATAAGAATACGTATTTTGAGTCAAGAAATATGAAATGGAAATTTGAATATTAAATTCAAATTAATGATTATTATTTGAGCTATTATTAGATAACGAAATTATTTTCGTTAAAAGTTCAAAAAGTTATAAATTCTTAAAGAATAAGAGTCGAGCAGTAACGAGTCAACAGTTAATAAGAACTGTTTTTAAGTTATTAAACTTGATTGAATTATATGCTTAAGTAGGAATTTAATAACCTACTTACTTGAGAAGTTATTCATATTGAGTATTGAATGATTGATAATGAATGCTCAATTATGATAAGTGTTTGAGACGTGAATGTTTGATGTGACGTGAGTACTTAATTATGATATGATTATTGAAATAAAAATATTTGAGTATTGATGTGATTACATGTTATGAAGTGAACATTTGAGTTTCAAATGAATGTTTGAAGTATGAAATAAATGCTCAACTGTGAATGAATAATATGTGATAATAATAGTTGAGATTTGATGTTATGATTCGTTGAAATCATATAACTTGAACTCATGAGAAGTTAAGACGAGTTAAATAATAACTCATCGTTTTACGTGAAGTTTGAGAAGTTATATTCGAAACGAGAATTCGAGTTTGAGATTAGAAACCATGTAAAGGATGATAATCCGAGAACAAGAAATCGAAAAGAGTTTTGATATAGAGAAGTAAAGATAAGATAAGAACGAAACGAGTCAAGTAGAAGTCCTCCAGCCGAGCCCTAAGTCTATAGTACGTTTATCAAATCAATACACTCGATCTTATTCGATGTCGTTATTGAAGGGTCGAGCGGGATTAAAGAGTAGTCGGAAAGCGTAAAGTAAACTACCTCGACTCAACATACCAGAAGCGAGGTGGGCTTTTCTGAACCAAAACTCCGATGAATGCTATTACTTATTGAGTAATATTATGTGAGCTTTTAAAATTAATTGACTTGCCATTTATCTGAGTTTGGTATGCTTTATCATCTACATGAGTTATATTATCCTGTATGAAGAAGGAACCCACGTGTGGTTAATTGATTGATGATGGTGACTGTGAGCTTTACTTCGGTTTAGCCGGTCACAGTGTTTGAGAAGGAGGCCTACTTCTCAGCACAGACTTGATGTGGTAGATGATTTCGTACCTACTATCTAAAATTGTGTGCACACATCTTTTAAAGGAAAAATGTTTTATGCAATCACAAGTAAAATGATTTCAAGTATGCTAACACTTGTGATGCAGTGGCAAGGCAAGTTCAATTATATAGCCTTAATGGGCAATGTTTTAAAGTTATTTTTGGCACTATGTTCACTGAGTACGAAGTACTCGGCCCTGCATGTATTTCTAAATGTCCAGGTTAGCTATGGATGAGGATGACGAGGATGATTCTTGGTGATGTGTTATCTGTTGTGAGTCGAGTCGGCAATTACATGTCTTCATACATGTAGTTGTCAAGAGCAAATGATGTCTTCGCTGCATTGATAAACTTTTGATTTACATGTTAATTTTAAATACTCTGATATGGTGATGATACAATGAGCTACGTGCTCGAATCAATATTGTAATTTCTACTTGTCTTCCGTAATATCTTGATTTGGAGTCAATATACTTAACACCATTTCTGTGAAACCGTTGTAAATTACATGTGCTTGATCTTTGATGAGTAACGTTTTGAAAACTTGTGTTTACCCATTATCGTTTTTCAAACCCTATTCCTCGAGCATAAAGTCTTATTGAGTTAAGTTTATTTGTTGGTTTCACATTCTTAAACCAATTGAGTTAGTGTTTTCGATGTGTGATAAAAGTGACATGTTTATTTGATGGTTTCACCTTCACACTCCAATGGAGTCTGATCGTTCCTACACACTGGATTTCGGGCTGTGACAGTCTGTGCTACCGATTAACATGTCTCTGCCAACACCTCATCCACCGCGGTTTAAGTTGTCACTCCCAACACCACCACTGTTATCGGCTCGAGTCATAACAGACAAATCATTTACAACAACACGTGAGTCCATATCGAAATTCTTGTTGATTATTTGTTGAATTTGATAGTGACAGTCTTAATTGAATTTTGAGTTCTTAAATTATGTGGAGAAAATGTGTTGTATGAACTGTTTGATGAATTGCCAGAAAAGAGATTCTATGATTGTCTCTCCATCTTTTGATTGATCATTCTGGAACCGATAAATCTGTGTACATTGATGTTTCGAGCCCTTATATTTTATTTTCAATGCAATTTCTTTTTGTGGTCGATTCCAAAAGCATGAAGAGATAGCTAGTATTAGAGGTCTTTGGTTCTATTGACTTTAGACTCTCCCATGTTCATTCCATCTGTTGTTGCAGTTAGTAGTAGTAGTTTAATTTCTGGTAACTTGTGTGACAATTATCATGCATATATCTATATCTATATTCATCACTTCCTGTTGAAGCAATCAAGAGATTTTAGGTGCCCTTTTTGTTGATAGTTTGTCTCTTTAAGGTTCTCATTTTAGTACCCTATGCCTCAACAAAAGAGAAGTATGCCACATACTATAGCATTCAATCCGGATAATCAACAAGGGCAACTTATTAGAAAGATGGAGCTTATATCATACTGCATATGGAGATATCAAAAGATTGTGTATGTCCCTACTTGTTGTGATCTTTGCCTTTATTGTATGTGACAGAAGATAAGTTTATTCATTTACGATTGTCAGATTTCTGAACTATTGATTTTCTAATTATTATTGTTATTTGTTAACAATTGATGAATACAGAGGGGATCAAGGTAACTTAACCTTTGATGAGCATCAACATGTCAGTTTTGATGCTAACTGCTCTAATGGTGACTCTAATGAGATGCGAGCAGAAAAAGAAAAAAGTGTTACTTCCTGTGAAGGTAATATATTGATTCATTGGCAACATAGTACAACATAAAAATAAGGTGTTTCTTAGTTTTATAAACTGTTTTTTCATTTAATATTGACAGCTTATGAATTTGGAGAGGAGCAAGAAAGTTACAACACTGACAAGAAACAATGTATCATGTTTGATGTAGATGACTCTAATGATGATTGTAATGATCTACATGCTGAAGAAATTGAAAGTAACAAATTCTATAAAGGTAACATATTGACTTTATATAGAATAAAATTGTCACTTTTATTTGATAAAACTATAACTTTCTGCAGTATGATATAAGTAGTTTTTCCCTATTATAGGTGATATTCAATGTGTGTTTGGTTCTTTAATTAGAATCAAGAGAAAGGAATTTAGTGATATCTATGATCTATACCATAAGCATACTTATGAAGCTAGGTTTAGTGTCAGAAAATCAATTTCAAGATATAATGAAGATGGGGAGCTGATGAATAAATGGTTGGTGTGCTCATGTGAAGGAACTAGAAGGTGTAGTTCGAAGGATGATGCAAAATGAAAAAAGAAAGCAACATTAATCGTCCAGACAGGTTGTAAGGCAGTTTTGAAGGCAAAAATGAGTGTTGATGGGTTTTATGAGGTGTATGACCATAATTTAAAACACAATCATAAACTGTCTAGGAGTGAATGGAGTTACATGCATCGTTCTTAAAGATCAATTGGCAAAGAAACGGCTACTGTCATTCAGGACTTGATATCTTCTGGAATGAGCGCAATCTATTGCTTTAGATACATGGCAAAGAATGCAGGGGTGAACCTATGCTTGGTCATAGGAAAAAAGACCACTTGAATTTTGTAATTAGGTTGAAAATTGTTGCAATAGATGGGGGGGACGCATAGAAACTGATTGAGATATTAAACCAACAGGGTGTTGAAGATAAGGATTTCTTTTTTAGAGTGATGTTAGATGATGAAGGCAGATTATGCAATGTGTTTTGGAGAGACTCGGTGATGAAGGGGGATTATAAGATACACGGAGATCTTGTTGTCTTTGGCACAACATATAGGACAAATAGGTATCAATTGTCTTGTGCACCATTTGTTGGTATAAATAATCATAGGAAGAATGTTATGTTTGGATGTGCATTCATCTCAAACGAAAATTGGGACATTCGAGTGGTTATTTGATGTTTTCCTGAAATCTATGGAGGGCAAAGCTCTTGTATCATAGTTTACTGATCGAGATCATGCAATGTCGAATGTAATAGAATCTGATTATCGATGAGAAATTTGAAGAAGAATGGAAGACTTTTCGCACAACATTTGATCTAAATAATTAGTAGACAAATTATATTATATTCATTAAATTGCTTTTGCATTTTGCTAAGATTTGGAAAATTTCTTGATGTATTGATGTACTTGTTTTATTTTGAAGTGATATAAGATATATGGAAACCATGGTTACAATGGATATGGGGCAGGTACACAAAATAGAGTATGAAGGAGATATATTTGGTTTATAAAGTTTGTTCAATTTGGCTAATAGTATCACTTTGATTCATCGAGACTATCACTCGCGCCTTAATAAAGTATATTGATGGTCCCGATACGAGTTCTGGTGTATGGGAGGGGAGGAATACACCAGATAGAAATTTTAAAAATAACCCCCTGAAAATTATCACAACCGAGTAATAGGACTCAGCTGGAATCACAACTGAGTAGGAAAACTCAGTTGTAACAGTGGTGCTGTGCGGAATGTGGTGGATAAAAATAACTCGTATAAAACAACTCACGCTCAGATGCAAGGTCGGTCAACAACCAAATCAGTTGATATGAAAAGATGCAGTTTTGAGTGCTGGTTAGTTGGTCAGTTGGATATGCAAAAAATAACTGAATTGAAAACACAAACACACAAAGGATTTACGTGGTTCGGAGAGAACTCCTACGTCCACAGGGAGTTGTGAGTCCACACAACTCAGTCCAAATTCTTTAGGACTGCAACCACAAAGCTTACGCGGGTTTGCAACCGTTCAGATAAGTTTGCGGGTACTTATCAACCTTACAGATAAGTTTACGGGTACTTATCAACCTTTCTACTCAATTTCGGGAAGAGTAGGATCCTAACAACTTTTTTAGGGGATGTGTATAATGGTGGGTTTTCCAACTACTAGCTCGAACAAAGAAGTGAGCTAGGATCTAAGCTTGAACAAATGAAGACTCAAACTAAGATCAAAAACACCAAGACAGAATCTAACACTCTATGAACTCTCAACTAGTGATGTTCTTAGAGAATATTTTCAGTTTAGCTTGTGTGCAGTTTTTCGTTCTTTCGCTCGTTTGTCTGCTCTAGCACTTGTCTGTCTTCTGTCTTGATGAATGAATGAAGGCCTCTATTTTTAGGCGGAGAGAATCAACTAGCCGTTGGAGGAGCCGTTGATCTCTGTTCTGTGAAAGCGATTGCTTGTCTCTCATCTCTGCAGATTTTCCCGATTTTGCAACTGTGAACTTCTGCTTTCCATCTGAGACAACCTTGTGTTGGGCCAAATGAGGTAATAACAGAACGTCAAACATTCACGTGACTTCCCATTTGAATTTCAAATTTCAACCTTTGTCTTTCAACATTGATTAATCGGTTGAGAAGTTTGGTCTTCATCCGAGTGGTCTTCAGCTGATGTTCCATCTGATTGCTACCTTCATCTGACACTTTGTCTGAAGAGGAACAATTAAACCCTCAGCTGCTTTGAACTTCATGTTGTCGATCTATCTAATTGAGTCTTGCAACTGATGTTCCATCTGAACAGTTGGCTTGAACGCTCAGTTGTCTTTCTTACATCTGATGTTCCACATCCGATCAGTTGGCTTGAACGCTCAATTGTCTTTCTTACATCTGATGTTCTATATCTTGAACGCTCAGTTGTCTTTCTTACATCTGATGTTCTATATCTTTGAACGCTCAGTTGTCTTTCTTACAACTGATGTTTTATATTTGATCAGTTGGCTTCACATTTGATGTTCTATCCGAGTTTTCATCTGAAGCTCTATCCGAGTATATCCATGTTGCCGTCTTCAGCTGGAGTCCTGTAAAGATAAAATCTGAACATTGCTCAAACAGCGAGCCTAAATACTAACATTAGGATATGGCAACATCTACTCGGTTGGGGTCAGTTGGCTTTGGAATCAATCAAAACTTTACTTAAATTTCCCAACATATACACGTCATCGCTCGGTTGAAAGCGAAAAATAAAAAAGAAAAAATGAGAAAATTAGAATTGAAAAAAGTATCACTTTATCCACTAAGAGTATCACTTTTGTTCGTTATGACTATCACTCGTGCCATAATAAAGAACCACACGTCATTGGCTTCGTCAAAAATGAAAATTAGAAAAACATAAACAAAAAAAATAGAATGGAATAAATTATCACTTTACTTGTCAAAAATATCACCTTCATTCATTTAGAATGTCACCAGTAAGAAGTATCACTTTATCCGTTAATAGTATCACTTTAATTTTTCGAAACTATCACTCGCGCACTAAATAAGGTATATATGTCATCGGCAAAAATGAAAAATGGGAAAGAAAAAACGACAAAATTAGAACTTGTGACATAATAAAGTATCACACGTCATAAGCTTTGTCGAAAATGAAAATTTGAAAACAAAAAAAAATGGACAAAATTATCGATTTATCCGTCTAGACTATCACTAGTAAAAATCAAAAATGGAAAACAAAAATAAACAAGAGAAAATTAGAATGGAGAAAAGTACCACTTTATCCTCTAAGAGTATCACGTTGATTCATCGAGACTATTACTCGTGCCTTAATAAAGCATACACGTCATCGGCTCGGTTGAAAGTGAAAAATGAAAAAGAAACAATGAGAAAATTAGAATTGAAAAAAGTATCACTTTATCCACTAAGAGTATCACTTTTGTTCATTGGGACTATCACTCGCGAGATAATAAAGTACCACACGTCATTAGCTTCGGCGAAAATGAAAATTAGAGAAAAACAAAAACGAAAGAAATAAAATGGAATAAATTATCACTTTACTGGTCAAAAATATAACCTTCATTCGTTGAGAATGTCACTAGTAAGAAGTATCACTTTATCCATTAATAATATCATTTTAATTTGTCGAGAGTATCACTCGCGCCCTAAATAAGGTATACAAGTCATTCGCGAAAACGAAAAATGGGAAAGAAAAAAATGACAAAATTAGAATTGAAAAAGTATCGATTTACTTGTCAAAAATATCACTTTCATTGGTTGAGAATATGACTAGTAAGAACTATTGCTTTATCCGCTGAGAGCATCGCTTTGGTTTGTCGAGACTATCACTTACGCCCTAATAAAGTATCACACGTCATTGGCTTCGTGCAAAATGAAAATTAGAAAATCAAAAATGAAAAAACAAAAGAACGGAAAAAATTATCGCTTTATCCATCGAGACTATCACTAGTGAAAATAAAAAATGGAAAGTAAAAAAACGAGAGAAATTTAGAATGGAGAAAAGTACCATTTTATCTGCTAATAGTATCACTTTGATTCATCGAGTCTATCACTCGCGCCTTAATAAAGTATACACATTATCGGCTCGGTTGTAAGTAAAAAATGAAAAAAAAAATAATTAGAATTGAAAAATGTATCACTCTATCCACTAAGAGTATCACATTTGTGCATTGGGACTATCACTCTCGCCGTAATAAAGTACCACACTTCATTGGCTTTGTCGAAAATGAAAATTAGAAAAACAAAAAACGAAAAAAATAGAATGGAATAAATTATAAGTTTACTCGTCAAAAATATCACCTTCATTCGTTGAGAATATCACTAGTAAGAAGTATCACTTTATCTGTTAATAGTATCATTTAATTCGTCGAGAGTATCACTCGCGCCCTAAATAAGGTATACATGTCATCGGCGAAAACAAAAAATGGGAAAGAAAAAACGACAAAATTAGAATGGAAAAAAATGTCGATGTACTTATCAAAAATATCACTGTCATTGATTGAGAATATGACTAGTAAGAACTATTGCTTTATCCACTAAGAATATCGCTTTGGTTCGTCGAGATTATCACTTGCGCCCTAATTAAATATCACACGTCATTGACTTCGTTGAAAATGAAAACTATAAAAGTAAAAATGAAAAAAAAAATAGAATGGGAAAAAATGATCGCTTTATCTGTCGAGACTATCAATAGTGAAAATGGAAAATGGAAAATAAAAAAACGAGAGAAAATTAGAATGAAGAAAAGTACCACTATATCCACTAATAGTATCACTTTGATTCATTCCAATGAACATATGTCCATTTGTGAAAATAAAGCAAACCCCCAAAACCTATAGACCTAATATCATTTTTTTGGGCATCATTGAGAGATTCAACCAATTTGCAAAGCCTCTGAGGTCTACACCATCCTTTAAATAAAAAAAAAAAAGAATAACAATCCCTCTTAATTGTAATAATTGTCACTATTATGTACAACTGTAATAAAAACATAATAGTAAACCACATTCCATTGTAGAAGAAACTTTTACCCGGTCTTCAGTTTGCTAGATCTTTTCTTCTTGAATTTTGGATTACCACCAGATGTATTCTTCCTCTTATTTTCAGCAGGGGATACCACCATCTCTTTGCACGTATTTGGCATTGTACATGCGGCAACAGAGAGGTTCAATCGGAGGTATTCTCAGTGGCCATAATAAGCTGCACAAAATTGGAAAGAGTATAAAATAGTTAAAATGGGAAGGAGTATAAAGTCAGTGAGTTCAATGCGCACTACATTCACAAATCAAATACTAATAATTAGATGAAAAAACAGTAGAATTGCACAGACAAAAATGAAGCTGGAGTAATAGCAACCGAAACAATAAACAAAACTTAAGCTAGGAGCATAAAAAGAAGGATACATTATCCGTCATATCTTCAAAATTGCATGAGATGAGCCTACTATTTTATATATTTATATACAAATAAACAACAGAGCAACAATTATGTCTGTCTACTTACTGCCCTTGGCTTGACTTGACTTGAGAACAATGGCCCTTCTTCCCCTTCTAGAGTTAGTTTCACTAAACACAATTATCTGCACACAATCTTATCCATGACGTAGCACAGATTTGTACACATCAATTTCAGAAACTGCTTGAATCCTGAATGGCTTCCCACAAACTTTCCTTCTAAAATAATACCACACCAACTCCTCATCCATTGGATGAAACCTAAACTTTATGTATGCATCAATTGATAGCAGAACATAATGCAGATAAACACTAAAGAAAACTCAATTGTACAAGTCCATAAGAAATAGATAATCTGAAGACAGACTACTTACAACCACTGAAATCAAACAAAGCAATGATGAAATGCACTCAAAGAATTACAAGTTGTAATCAGCAAGAATTTTCAAATAATTTGATGCGGGTTTTGGGTCGGGCAGGAGTTGGGTCGGGTATCTGTACCGTGCATATGATGCACGGAAGTTTTTGTCATTAATTTATATAAACTATATATTATCAGCAAGTTGATCCACGTAAAGTTGTTATTTTTATCATATATGGTATTTCAAGCAAACTTAATTGTAGAAGCTCAAAATAGATCGAGAGAAAAACTGTGAAATCATATTATTGATAAGGGTATTTAAACATACAGAGATTACAACTCTTCTTAGTTCAACTATGTTAGAAACTGGTTACTCGTACATGTATAAATCAATGAATATTTGGAATTTTATTGATGAACTTGAACAATGAACAAAATTGACAAGAATTACAAAAAAACTAAAGTAAGAAGTTTACGAAAATCAGAGATCGTCCGAAGCTAGAGCTTTTGCCCGCAAGATGAGAATATGCCCCGGTAGTGCTCACGGTAAGGCTGTTGGAAATAATGGTTAGAAAATCAGTATTGATGGCGGTTTATTATTTAATTGTTGAAAATTAAATAATGGAGGATTATTTTATTTGTCGAGTAAATAATCGGAATATATTCATATTCTCGAAACCATTATTTGGTGAGTGAGAAATAGTTATATTTAAGCCGTGTGTTGAAGATGAATTTGTTGAAGGCAAATTCATTTTGTTGTTATCAACGTCGTAAGATCGAGGTCGGTTTAAACTGTTAGCTTTATTGTGTTTTGGGTTTTTTCATATACTAAATAATTAATCATTTTCAATGCTTAATTGTTTAGATGATTTCGACCCAAAATCGTTTAATTGGATTTCGCCCATGACGAGCCCTATTTTTGTGCTCTTTTAAGTGTCTGTAGAGGTTTAGATCGAGTATCTTTTTCTTTTGCTTTGGGTCTTTTGTGTCTGAGATGACGCACTGGTATGCAGAGGCACAACATTCCTGAAAATGGGCACAATGAAGTGGATAAAGGGCATAAAAGAGGATGGAATGTAGCAAGGCGCTGGAGGTTCCAAGGAGCTTGATGGTGATCACAACGACAGATAGCAAAGCCACGAAGACTTCGTGCGCTGAAAGTCAAAACTTTGCAGGAGATGGAAAGAACAAGTTTTACAGGGCCACAACATCTTCAACGGTAGCCTCCTACAGCAACAGCAACAACAACCAATGGGATGAGAGCAAGGACATGGGACTGAAAGTGAAGCTTGACCTACCAAAGGGACGTCGGACTCCAACCTCAATTAAAGTGCGGATTTGAAAGGCTTGGAAGCAACTACCCACTTGGAGCCGCCATATATATGCATTCATTCTCCATCATTTCCATCATCGAAGAAAACAGCACACACTCTACTCTCTCTCTCTCTCTGTGCAATTTTAGTTTTCTGCACAAACAATACTACTCTTTACGTTTTCTATCAAGACCTCTGGGAGGCAAACAATTATTTTCCAGTTTTATATGTTGATGATGTTTTTGTTTATCTTTTTTGTTGTTTGCTCTTTTATTTACATGTCTAGCTAAACTCATTGTGCTTGGGTTGGTTGAGATGCGGTGAGATGTGAGTGTTGAGTGTGAGAAAGGTGAGGCCGGAAGCTCGCCGGAGAGCTATTGGGCCCGTTCCCGATGCGTTGGGCTTGATTCAAAAGCGGTGGAGCCTCCACAACTCCTGCGGTGGCCAATGGAGGAGCGGCGGTGGCAAAATCCCTCACAATACTGGGCAAAGGTGTAGGGGTTCCTCTTACCTCCGTTCGTGTTGCGGGCGCTAGAGAGTGGTGTATGGCGCAAGCCATGCTTCTAGCCATCTTGGGCATTCTAGATCCAAAGGCTGCTGACACAGAGGGTTCAATTCGTGACTTTTCCATATGCAAGCTAATTTTGTGGACAGTAAGGTGGGCTTCCGAGGTGACTTGGAAGGCTCGATACTGAAAGGAAGAGCTGGGGTCAAAATGCTCACGTGCATGACATGGTGACAGTAAAGGGTCGTAAGTGTCGAGACCCTATAACCGAGAGACGTGCCCACGCAGTTACTATTCAAGGGCCTGGGATCCAACTACACACATGCACACACCGAACCAAGTCAAGATTGACTCAAGCATGCTCTTTTTATTTGATTTACTTCGTGTTTTTTTTTCAGTCTTTGCTTCTAGTTTATGTTGAGAGTGTTCCAAACCAAAACCAAAATCTTGTCCAGTGACACCGAGGTCATCACAGCCTACCTCCCTTGGGTTCGACCCTAAATACTTACCTTAGTTGTACCTAGTGGTGGGCATCAGGAACTACAAATTATGTTTTGACATGTCCAGGTTCCCAACGACAAACTCGGCGCCGTCAGCCCAATTAAGACCAACACTCAATATTATATATTAAACATCAATTTATGTTTGATGGGTTTGTTAGCAACGAGACTGATTTCCATTTCCATTTGAAAAGCCTTATTTGGTTATCTTTGGAGTTAAATTGTCGCCGGCTTAATGTCGAATTTGAAAAGCATTGTCGCTAATAATGCATAAATCCCATGAGACTTTTGAGGTGATGAAACCGATATTATATTATAATGTGCGGTGATTATACTTTAAAGTGTATTAAATCTTTCATGTAGTGAATGGCCTATATAAATCATCTCTCTCGCTTTGTTTCGGGTAGCTCATATCTTCTTCTCTCTTGCATACGTAATATCATTTCATCATTGTGTAAAAGCTTAGTTCTCATTCTAGTCTAGTTTGTCGGAGCTTAGTTTTGTTTGTGGTGCTACTACAGCCGAGACGTTTAAGATCGTTTTAACCTTTGGGGACGAGCCGACTTACTATGAGCACTACCAGGGTGTATTCTCATCTTGAGAGCAGAAGCTCTGGCTTCGGACAATCTCTGGTTTTTTCTTAAATCTTGTTACTTTAGTTTCATCATAATCTCAATTTTTGTTGTTGTTCAATTCATCAATAAAGTTCTGAATACTCATTGATATACACGTTCAAGTACCCGGTTCCTAACAAAGGCAACTCATCCCCAAAGATTAAAACGATCTGAACATCTCGACAATAGCAGCACCGCAAACTGATCGAGCTCTGATGAACTTAACAAGAATAAGAACTGAACTCAAAAGATGTATAAAATGCTTTGTATGATATGCTAAGTTATGCTTATGGCTCACTGGTCGATCAACAATGCAAATAAGATGCTCCTTATATAGGCAATTTCATCACATGAGGATTTAATACACCATAATGAGTAATCACCGCACATTATGAAATAATGTCGATTTCACCACCTCAAAGGTCTCATGGAATTTTTAAATTATTAAACAACAATACTAATCAAATTCCAACATAAAGTCGGCAGCGGTTTCATTCCAAAGAAAACTAAGAAATGATTTTTGACATGGAAAAACAAGTTTGATTATCAAAACATTGTGTATGACAAATTGGGTTAAACCCAATTTCTTAATTTGGATCGAAAACTAACCATTAATCAAGCATTACAAAGATTAATCAATTAGTATAAATCGAGCCCAAGTCAAGAATAAAGCTAATGAATTAAAATCGAGCTCGTTCTTACGACGTGGAATAACCACAAAAACGAATTTGCCTTCAACAAGTTCATCTACAACATACAGCTTTAATATAATCATTTCTCACTCACCGAGTAATGGTTTCGAGAACATGAATATAATCCGATTATTTACTCAACAAGTAAAATAATCCTCCATTATTTTATTTTTCAATAATTAAATAATAAACCGCCATAAAAAATAATTTTTCAACCATTATTTCCAATAACACCCCACATGAGTGAGAGTGCCAATGCAAAATGAATGCAAATGCAAAGTTCAGTCCTCAAGAGATAATATTGCATTTGTCTAGGTGGCATGTGGCCTTGAACCTATATATAGTCAACATCATCGAGTATATCGGCGGCATAGTGGTCATGAAAACCTTGAACTAGTCCTCCATGGTGTATACCGAGACAATAATATTGACACAATATCATCTCAATTCCGTCCGTTCTAACATTTTGTGTCCTTTTCGGCCTTGGACACCCGTTTGGATTCATAAGTGTATCAACCGAAGCGCCCCTCACTTTACACATATACAGGTGCTTCTTATTTCCAATTACCCCAATATACTTGACCTCTTCGAGGTATCCAAGAATCATTAAAAATAATAAGACTTGTCACCACATGCAGGTAAACAAACACTCACTATTCTTAGAGAATAGGTATGTTTGAGTGTTTAAGACACAGATTCTTATAACTTCGTTGTCCCATTGAACCAAGCTCTTGGTATCCTCCAATCTACAAAGTTGGGTTTCAACTATAATCATCCTTAAGTTGTGTATTTAACACCCATTCCGTCTAACAATTTATACATTTGATCTCGACTTATGCTTTTCGTCAGTGGATCCACCAGATTATCTATTGACCTCACGTAGTCAATTGAGATAACCCCACTTAAGATCAAATGCCTCACAGTGTTATGTCGTCGATGAATATGTCGAGACTTATCGTTATAAAATATATTTTGTGCCCGTCCAATAGCAGATTGGCTATCACATTGTATCAACACAGACGACATAGGTCTCATCCAACATGGAATATCCTCGAGAAAATTCTTCAAGTACAACAAGCTTTCTAAAATAATGAATTGCAAAGTTCTAAGTATATTTCAAATGACCCAGTACGCGCTCTAGGGCCCTCCAATATTCATTACTTGGATTAGTTGTGCAGCTACTCAACTTGTAAACCGAGCATGCTATATCAGGTCGGATACAATTTGACAAATACATCAAACTTCCAATGATCTTAGCATATTCATCTTGACCCATAGGTTCACCCTTATTTTCATTTAGATGAACATTCGCTTCCCAAGGAGTTTTAGCAATGTGTTTGTCAAAAACATTGAACCTCATTAACACTTTCTCAACATAGTGAGATTGCATCTCTTAGAATCTTAATCCCAAGAATAACGTCAGCTAAACTCATATCTTTCATGCTAAAATTCTTACTTAGCATTCATTTCATTTCACCAATCACACGAGAGTTTCTTCCCATTATCAACATGCCATCTACACACAAACATATGATGACATAATCGAGACCCATTTTCTTAATGTAACCGAATTTGTCAGTCTCGTTGATCTTAAAACGATTTGACAACATCACTTCGTCAAATTTCAAGTGTCACCGCAGAGGCGCTTGTTTCAATCCATATAAATACTGTTGTATTTTGCATACCATAAGCTCTTTCCCAGGTACTACAAAACCTTCTGGTTGCTTCATATAGATTTTATCATCTAACTCCCTTACAAGAATGCAGTCTTAACATCAATCTCAAGATTGCGCAACGGAACAATAGCGAGAAGCACCCTAATTGACGTAAGCTTTGTCACGGGCGAGTAGGTATCAAAGAAATCATAACCAGCCTTTTGTCTAAAGCTTTAAACTACAAGTCGGGCCTTATATTTGTCAATAGTACCATCAGACTTGTACTTCTTCTTTAGGATCCACTTGCATCCTAAGGCCTTACAACCTGGTGGTAGATCAACTAACACCCAAGTATGATTCTGCATAATACACTCAATTTCAATGTCAATAGCCTCTTTCCACAAAGCCGCATCCGAACCAGATAAGACTTCTTTTACGGTTACCGGTTCACCGTTTAGCATTAAAATGATGTAGTCCGATTCATAAATCTTTACTTTCCGTACTCTAGTACCGTGTCTAGGTTCTACATTTATAGGTGTAGACCTAGGTCATTTTCTATTCGGTGGTCCAAAGAACACCAGATTAGAACTCGGGGCTTCATTTCCATCTATGGTTTTAGAACCCATAGGCTCATCTACTAGTTTAGAACTTGTTGCTTTATCCTCAACTCTCTTGCTAGAGTTAGGTCAATCTTATCCTTATTAGGATAGATATTCTCAAATAACACAACATTCCTTGATTCGATCTTTGTACCCACATGAATATCAGGTATCTTCGATTTGTGTACTACAAACCGATAAGCGTTGTTGTTAAGTGCATAACCAATAAAGATACAATCTACCGTTTTAGGTCTAACGATAACATGTTTTAGTAAAGGCACTTCTACCTTAGCTAAATACCCCCACATTTTGAGATATTTATACGAAGAATTTCTTCATTTCTAAAGCTCATACGAAGTCATGCCCTTCCCTTTGAGTGGAATCTTGTTCAAGATATAGTTAGATGTTAAAATAATTTCCCTCCACATGTTCTGGGGTAATCCCAAACTAATCAACAAGGCATTCATCATCTCTTTTAAGAGTTCGATTTTTTCGTTCAGCAACACCATTCGATTATGGTGAATAAGGAGCAGTCGTTTGATAGATTATACCACTTTCATTGCATAATTCAGCAAACGGAGCTACATACTCTCCACCTCTATCACTTCGAACCATCTTGATTTGTCAACCAAGTTGATTTTCGGCTTTATTCTTGAAGTTTGTGAAAGCTTCAATAACCTCATATTTACTTCTAAGCAAGTAAAGGTAACAATATCTTATGCAATCATCAATAAAAGTAATAAAATACCTTTTACCACCTCTAGTTTGCATAAACTTTAAATCACATACATCGGTGTGAATCAGTTCTAGAGGTTTAGTGTTTCGTTAAACCGATTTAAAGGGTAACTTAGTCATTTTAGCTTCTACACAGCATTCACACTTGTTTTGTGTTTTAGATAAATTAATTTTTAACAAGTCCATGTTAGCTAATCTTTTCATAGCATTTAGATTTACGTGAACAAGTCTACAATGGCACAAATTAGAACATTCAGGCAAGTAAGCAGAAGTAGTAGCTTTATTATTAGCAACTGCCTTTGGAGGCTTACTAGTACGAATGCTAAGTTTGAACATGTCCTCGGCAATATGACCTTGCCCGAGAGTCTTGCCAAACTTGCGTATTATTACAAAATCGCGACGAAGGTCTATATCAAATTTAGCCTTAACTAATTTGACACCAGACACCAAGTTCTTGCGGATTGCCAGAGCATGCAACACATCCTTCAGAGTTATCACCACGCCGGAGGTGAGTTGAATCACAACAGTTCCAACTCCAAGAACCGGAGAGGTACGATCAATCACCTCGGTGAAGAAGCGGTCTTGAACCTCCTTGTATGTGTAAAACAAGTTCCGGTTCACACAGATGTGAACAGTCGCACTTGTGTCAAGAAACCAAGTAACAGGTTTAGGGTCTGAGACATGATTTACCTCGATGATCATGGCAACGAGGTCGTCTTTGTCCCAACTGTCGAAGTCCTTCTCGACATGGTTCAATTTGCTATTTCCCTTGTTCTTCTTTGACTTACAGTAGTTTTTTGCCTTATGGTCGAGCTTATCACAGTTGTAGCACGTTCCGGTGAACTTCGTCGGAGGTGCCACTTTCTTTTCCTTACCTTTGGTAGGGCGTGGACATTTCTTGGAAGGTTCGCCCCCAACTTCGATCAGATTAGCCCTAGCCTCTATTGGAGCGTTGGCCCTCAAGTATTGGTCACAAACTTGAGCCTCAGTTTGGAGCTTAACAACCAAAGTTTTAAGGGTTATCTCCTTTCGCTTATGCTTAAGGTATCCCTTGAATTCCTTCCAACTAGGCGGCAACTTGTCAACCAAAAAGGCTACAGTATATGCCTCAGGCAGAGGCATCCCCTCAGAATGGACATCATGTACAAGAGTTTGGAACTCTTGCACTTGGGGCATCATCGGACGAGTATCCACCATTTGGAATTCGGTGAGCCTCATCACAACAAACTTCTTTGTGCCAGCGGGGTTAACACGGTATTTCAACTCAAGAGCATTCTAAATTTCTTTGGCAGTCTCCTTGATGTTGAACACATTGAACAAACCATCATAAAACTCGTTCAACAACATATTCCAACACAGATAGTCGGAATGAACCCAAGTATCATAGTTCATATGTACTTGAACATTTGACTCGTCCTCAGCAGGAACAGGTGGCGGCCTGTCTTCACGCAGGAAGCTCGCAAGCCCCATTGTGGTGATGTAAAATATCATCTTTTGAGACTATCTTTTGAAATCAGAGTCCGAGAAAATAAGAGGTTTCTCGATGATTGGCATGAGCCCGGCAGCAGGCTGGACATGAGCCATAGTAGAGCTCGAGAAGCCAATGGTTCCACAAGTGGTGGATGAAATAGTTGCAGCGCCGGTACTCGGATTGTTCGACATTTTCCAGCAAAGGTTTTTAGAACAAGTTCAGTTTAGAGAAACACACGAACAAGTAACTTTCGGGTATTCTTATCTTACAATTGTTAGAAACAAGCTATCGTACGTGTATAAATCAACGAATATTTAGAATTTTATTGATGAACTTGAACAAAGAACAGAATTGACAAGAATTACAACGAAACTAAAGTAAGAAGTTTAGGAAAACTAGAGATCGTCCGAAGCTAGAGCTTCTACCCGCAAGACGAGAATATGCCTCGGTAGTGCTCACGATAAGGCGGCTCGTCCTCAAAGGTTCAAACAATCTGAACGTCTCGATAGTAGCATCACCACAAACTGATCAAGCTACGACGAACTTAACAAGAATGAGAACTGAACTCGAAAGATGTATAAAATGCTTTGTATGATATGCTAAGCTATGTTGATGGCTCACTAACCGATCAACAATGCTAATGATATGATGCTCTTTATATAGGCAATTTTATCACATGAGGATTTAATACACCATAATGAGTAATCATCGCACGTTATGAAATAATGTCGGTTTCACCACCTCAAAGGTCTCATGGAATTTCTAAATTATTAAACAACAATGCTAATCAAATTTCAACATCACTACAAGAAATTTGACTTTTAACCATAAATATATATGTGGCTAATAGTATGCTTATGTGTGGGAAAATATGTTTACCCACACATAATGCAACTGATAACTGTGTGGTTATATTTGTGTAGAGAAAGAGTTTTACCCACACATAAATATATGTGTAGATAAATCACCAGATCATTACCTACACATTTAAGTGTCACTAAACATATCTCTTATGTGAGGATAAATACGATTTTTTGCAAAAATATAATGATGAGTAGGAAATGATGTGGATAATGACGTGGTAAGTTATATGTGTGGGTATATATTAGAATTTATGCGTGGGTAATTAATTTTTTTAATAATTGAATGGTCCTAATAGATTATAATTAATTTAGTATATTATATAAATATTATATCATATGATATGATTATAATCTAAACTAATCCACAACAACAAAACTTGAATATATTAATACAATTACAACACGTTAAAATATAACCAAACTTTAATAATGAACTTTATTTATTTATGGTTGATGCAGCCGTCGTTTAAGCTGTGACAAAATACAATTTGTATTTCACTCCTATGTCTAACCCTAGGAACAGCTAGTTGGTAAGTACAGGGTTGATCCCACAAGGAGCTGCTCGCGATAATCTCTGGTTGGGGCACAAAAAGGTTGTGTTGAGTATCTATATACTATAGCCTTGGCCGCGATAATCTCCTATATCCCACAAGTACAGGAGTTGCTCGTTTCTCAATGGACTTCACAGTGAAGTACTGGCCCTTGACGTTGCCGTGGCACTGTGTCGAAACGACGCCGTACCTGCCCCTCTCAATCTCCTCACCTACTGTGTAGGCTCTCTCTAGCTCTCAAATCTGAACAGACCTCCAATGTTGCCGAATGCATCTCAATTTTCCAGTCTGAACAAAATATACGAAGTGAATGGGAGAATGAAAAGTGTCATTCTCTGTAGATAGATAGGATTTTTCGAAAGGATTTGTTTAGTTTACAGGGATTTTTCGAAAGGATTTGTTTAGTTTTCCAGTCGGAGGTGTTTTTTTGAAGTTGGGCAGGTAACTTGAATTTTTTCGTGAAGTGCCATCTATTTCTAGGTTTGAATTTTATTTTTTTTATTTGCAAAACATTGATTGATTTATTATTATTATTATTATTATTATTATTATTATTATTATTATTAGATTAAAAATATTAATGAAACAACAAAGCTTGGTCTTTCTTGGTCCAACTAGTCTGAATAAATACAAATATCCATAATATTATTTCGTTATTAAAGTATTGAAGTTAATTTAGCAAAATGAGATGCTTTAATTTCTATACATAAAATATTGGCAAAATGACATTTTTTAATATCTAAACGTATCATAAAATTTTATTATATTTTTGGGAGCAATTATATTCTAAACATATTATAAATTATTATTTGTTTATGAACATACTGAAATAATAATAACAAGATATATTAATTGATAATTATGTTTCCCTAATAAATCTTAGTCTTGATTTGCACGTAGGCATAAGAAAATCAGAAGAAAATATGGTTAAATTGCAAAGACTAAATAAATTAAGGCCAAATCATAAGTGAGACTAAATATATTTCCTCACACTTAATAAATGCCGATACCTTAAAAAAACATAAGGTATTTAACCACACATAAATAAGCGTAGACACAACAAGTTTAAAAATATATTTGATTATATAAAAAAAATTAAGGCTAAAATAAATATGTGACTAAAACCTTTTTGCCACACTTATAAATTGTTGATAATTAATGAAAACTGTCAAAATAGTTAACCCACACATTATTATGTGCATAAAGTCGGTGGTGGTTTCATTCCAAAGAAAACTCAGAAATGATTTTTGACATGGAAACAAGTCATTCACGTTGCTGACTTCCATCAAATAAACAAATTTGATTATCAAAACATTGTGTATCACAAAATTGGGCCAAACCTAATTTCTTAATTTGGATCAAAACTAACCATTAATCAAGCATTACAAAGATTAATCAATTAGTATAAATCGAGCCCAAGTCAAGAATAATGCTAACGAATTAAAATCGAGCTCGTTCTTACGACGTGGAATAACCACAAAAACGAATTTGTCTTCAACAAATTCATCTACAACACACAACTTAAATATAATCATTTCTCACTCACCGAATAATGGTTTCGAGAACATGAATATATTCCGATTACTTACTCGACAAGTAAAATAATCCTCCGTTATTTAATTTTTCAACAATTAAATAATAAACTGCCATCAATAATGATTTTCCAACCATTATTTCCAAAAAAGTACAGGTTTTATACTCTCAACTCGATAACTGCCTCTCACTCTCACAAGAAATACACTTATGACAGCTCATCAACAAATCATCGTTGTAAAGATCAATGTCTAATCAACGACTATGAAACTATTACAAGTAAACACGTGGATCGCGGATCAACTCCTAGCTATGATAAAGCATGCATGAGTTGCATGCATATGTTGCATCTTCATTCCCTTTAACCTTCCTTCTGGCAAGATGAGTATGATGAAGATCCAACAAGCCTATCTTGGAAAGAAGAAGGCGAAAGCGAGGGCCTGGCAGAGATTTGGTGAAGAAATCACCAAGTTGAGCAGCAGAAGGCACGAACAATGGAGCAAGAAACCCAACACGAAATTTATCACGAACAAAGTGGCAATCCATCTCGATGTACTTGGTCTTCATAGAAAACCTGATTTTTGGTAATATGCAAAGCAACCTGATTATCGCAATATAGAGAAAAGGGTGTAGAAGAAGAAACCCCAAAATCATGAAGTAGATATGAAATCCAAACCATCTCTTTAGTTGTGGTACTCAATACTCTATACTTTACCTCCGCTGAAGAGAGAGCCATTGTCACTTGTTTCTTGCAGCACCAAGAAACCAATGCTTTGCCTAAGAACAAGCAGTAACCTGTGAGAGAACGACGAGTAAGCTAATAAGATCCAGTCGACATCAATGTTAGCAACAAGGTTAAAATTATTATGTTCTGGATAGAACAAACCCAGGGAAGAGCAACCTTTGAGGTATTTCAATACATGCATGACAGCATTCCAATGAGCCTTACAAGGTTTAGCAACAAACTGGCTTAGCTGTTGAACTGCATGAGAAAGATTTAGTCTAGTAAGATTTAAATAGATTAGTTTCTCAACCAGTTTTCAATAAGAATCAGGCTTGTCAAGCAAATCATCATTAGCAATAGAAAGATTAAGTCCCGGAGGAAAATGAGTAGCAACAGAAGAGCATCCCATCAAACCAACACCTTGAATCAAATCCAAAATATACATGTACTGAATAAAAAATGTACCAATTTTTCCTCTAGCTATTTCCATCCCCAAAAAATAATGAGCTGGACCAAGATTTTTTAATAGTGAAAACAACATGTAAAAATGATTTGAGCACAATAATAAGAGACTCATCTGGGCTAGCTATCAAGACATCATCAACATATACCAAGAGGCAAATAAAGTTGGCATCGTGACCTTTAAGGAAAAGACAATGATCATGAGAGGATTGAACAAATCCAAAAGCAAAGAGTTGGCGGCAAAACTCATTGTTCCATACTCTAGATGCCTACTTTAGTCCATATAAACTTTTCACAAGCTTGTAGACTTCACCTTTCTTGTCCTTAAAGTACCCTTGTGGTGGAGACATATAAATTTCATTAGTTAAAATCCATGCAAATGCATTATTTACATCAATTTGATGTAAACCACATCTATTACATGTGGCTAACGCAATGAGCAAACATACAATAACAAGCTTGGCAATTGGAGAGAACACATCAGTATAATCTATACCATATTCTTGATTATATCCTTTGGCAACAAGTCGTGCCTTGTACATCTCCACACTACCATCTGTACAAAGTTTGACCTTATAGACCCATTTGGAACCTACAGCCCGCTTCCCAGGTGGTAGAACACAAACATCCCAAGTATTATTAGCTTCTAGAACAACTAGTTCCTGCTCCATGGCTCTTCCCCATTCAGAGGATTGATTGGCTTCTTGAAAAGAAGTGGGCTCATGTACACCATTCAAATTTACAAGAAAGATCATATAAGTGGGAGAAATCAAGCTGGAACCCTCATATGGAAATGTAGGAGGAGTTAAAACTCCACAATTGTAAGCTGGCAATGGAACTGCAACAAATACAATTGTGTTCATTTTATGTGTCTTTTGTTCGTATCTTGTGTGTGTTTAGAGTCTTTTATGTGTTCGAGAGGACACAAGTTGGAGGAAGTGTGTGCAGGGCAGGACAGGTGGCATTGTGGGCAAAATCGAGTGGAAATCTGTTGAAAAGGCCTTGGGCAATGATACGATGCAAATGGGCAAAGGGCTGAAGCTTGCAGCTTGGGCAACAAAGTGAATATTTTGAGTGAAGCTGCGAAGTGAGGAAGTACCCCCCCCCCCCCATATCTTTATGCCCAGAAGAGTATCTGGAGTGCCGCCGGATCATGGGCAAGACACACACCAACATGGTCAAGATAGAATGGACGTTGCCATGAAGGAAGAAAATAAGGATGGGAATTAACAATGTTTATCTTGAAGAGTCCGATCAACATCAAATTCACCAAGGACAAGGTAAGATTATCTATGTCGATTCAAACAAGGAAATAAGGCCGAACATGGAAGGGAGTCCATCCCATGAAGAAGACCGACTTCAACCCTAATTCACGCCTATATATATGGTTGCTATTCATTATGTAAATCATCAATCTTTTATCACGTTTTACTTTGAGAGTTGTGAGGGGCAAATAAGTCCTACGGGCAACACTTTATATTTTTTGCTTTAGTTTCTGCTGGCTGTTTTGGCCAAGACATTTACCGTTCTGCTGGATGACTTATTTCAGTTTAATGCCAAGTATATTTTTCTTTATATCTTTTGTGTTGATCTTTACTTTCGTTATGTCTAGCTAAATTCCTAAGCCTGGATTGGGTAAGATGAACCTAAACACTCGAGAGGTCTAACTTATGTGTGATAATTGCATGTTTATATTCCCGAAATACTAAGTTAGTTGACCAATGCTTCTATTGAACTTGAGTAGTTAATAGGCCGTTAATTACTTGGGCAAGATAAAAGTACAAATAGAAATCAGGATAACGCATAGAGAGTCTCTTGTGCCTGAAAAGTATAACGAGTATTGGAGAGTAGTTGATATGTTGAGAATCTTTTGGTTGTTTTGTGTCTGAACGGTCCTAATGCTACTTGAGCAAGATAGTTGCTGAAGAGTCTTGTTTTGATCAAGTAAGGGGTTTTGCCTAGAGGGACTCTATCATAACCTATTCTAAAGGGACTATTAAGAGATAGAGTACTCTTGACCGTGACTTCATGACGTTAGGACTAGAGTTAATCTATTCTGCAACCGAATAATATTTGCATGTGAGAATCTTTGCACCGATGACCGAGTGAGTGCTTATGTTCAATGATTCGAGTCTTGTCCAGGTTTCTTTTATCTCAAGTTCTTATTTAGTTTTCAGTTTTAGTTTACAACGCTTGTGGACCAAGACAAGTATAGTCCCGACCAAGAAACTTTTAGCGACACTGAATACGAATGAGAGAGAAAATTACAACCAATTCCTCGGGGTTTGACCCTTACTTATTGCTGCCTACTGTCTACTATGGGCAAAAAAAATCTACAGATTTATTTGCACGAAGCTAAATGACGGCTTCGTCACACATAAATATCCAACCTTTATATTTTTTTACGAATTTGACCTACTCTGCTTTCCAGTATCTGATGAAAACTGATTTGACATGTTCGTTAACCATACAAACTAGAGTTTTGTTTCTCTTAGACTATGTATGTTGGCATAAATTTTTCATAACCGCATCCTTTTGGGGATTTGTTTGCAAGACTATGATTCTTCAAAGTATACATACAAAATGTGATCCCAGTCTTCCTCGTTAACGAACGTGCCACAACTTGTTGAGGATAAGAAAAAATAGGTTATCCCGAATTTACAAAAAAAATTAAATTAAAGATTATTTATTCAGAATATTTCAAAAGTTAGGACTACTGTGCAAAAGACACTAATGTTGGGTATTATTTGCAACTAACCCATTCCATTCTCGAGATTTTAAGAAGGGAAAGGTGTAAAGTTCAATTTAAAAAACATTACAGCAAGATACCACAGACATAAAATTACAAAACCATCCGAATAATTATTACGGTCTACTTTGAGAAAAAAATATTCATTAAGTATGCATTAACAACTATAGGCATATAAACAAACTAGGAGTAGTGTCTTTTTAGGACGGTAACTTTTACCATTTTAGCCAAAATATTGTGGACTTTCAATTTTAGGACAATATCTAAAAAAATGATCAGTTTTAGGATAAATTTGAGCTCGATTGGGCTAACCCGCAAGTGATTCTCACGTGAGCTCAAAACTTCAGCTCGATGCCTACTTGGCTGCCAACTAAGCGGCCCATTCATCAATTACCTATATTATTATTAAAAACTAAAATCAATAATTCATTTCTACAAGAATCTCGGTGAGAAACAGAAACGAAAATCAAATCACAGCGGCCGCCTATTTGAAGAACCATAATCTCAAATTAATTGCAAATCTGAATTTTCAATGCCCAAACTAAATTTAATTGACATAATTGACTCTGAAACAAGGTGAAAGTAAGGTAAACGCGACGATGGTGAGCTTACGGGAGAAGAAAAACATAAATAGACCTCGACCAATGTACAATAAGTTGTTTCAATTTTTTGCATTTTATACTAAGACCCCCACTTGTGTTAGTTGATGGAGTAACCTTTGTTTTATGCTTGGGGGTTTGATGTGGGGTTTCGACGTGGGTTTTGAGAATGATGTTTGGATCTATTTAAAAAGTTGCAGAATATATATTATATTGAAATGTGCTTGGTTGTATTCTGAAAATGTGTATATTTTATACTTGGTGGTCCTGCATGTGGGGTTCGGGTTGTCTTCAATTTTTTAGGGTTTAGAGATGGTGGGGCTTTAATTTAATATACTTATTGTTACTGGAAGCATTGGGTGGGGTTCATTGAATTATTTTTTTGTTTGTATTGTTGTAGAGCCTTTGGGTTTATGTATCAGTTGTGTTGAAATATGGAGGAACATTAGAAAAGCCTCCACATCAATGGACTAGTCACATTTCACTGAGACATCCAAATGCGATATGATGCTTAACAATGTTTGTGAGGTTTTTTAACTCTACCATTCTAAATGCAAGAGATATGCCCATTATCATTATGTTAGAATGGATTAGGTTTTGGATCATTGTGAGATATCAAAGACACGGAGAGTAGATTGTGCCCTAGAATTAAGACACGAAGAGTAGATCATAGTGAGATTTGGGTGGGCCTTGCAGCCTTGAAATGGAAGGGTAGATTATGCCCTAGAATTAAGAAAATCCTTGAAAAGCATTCTGAAAAGGGTGGTGATTGTATTCCAATAAAGGGAGATAACAGACATTATGAGATCAGATGCAATGGTGGGGGGGCAGTTTGTAGTGGACTTAGAAAAAAGAACTTATGGTTGCAGCAACTGGGATTTAAATGGAATACCATGTAGTCATGCCATATGTGCAATCAACCATAAGAAAAAAATAGAGATGAGTATGTTCATGACTACTACACTGTGAGCACTTTTGGGAAAACATATTCGCAAACCATCCATGGAGTGAATGGTGAACTACTTTGGGGTGAGACTATGTATATTCCACCACCGCCTCCTCATATGGAAAAAGGAAAATGAACTAAAGCTAGAAGAAAGATGAGAAAGATGATGTGAAATCAAGAAGAAACAAATGAAATTTCGAAGACAACAAATGTCTGTTAAGTGCGGTGTATGTGGAACTCAAGGCCACAATGCTAAGACATGTGGCAGCATGAAGCTGGTACTTCAAAAGATGTTGAGAGATCTTCAAGGAAAAAAGACCCCGAGATCACCAAGCAAGGGGATACCGACGAAAAGGACCTACTGAGCCAAGGCAGAATCAGCCCATGCATAAGCCTAATCATTCAGCTCAGCATCAGCAACAAAGGCATCCAAACTGGGATAATCCTCACTTCTACAATCAGACATACCCAGTTCCTCCCGACTACCAGCAAGCATATCAGCAATGAGGAAACTCTGGTGATCAGTTCAATGATCCTAATTATCCTCAATTCAAGTATGTTCAAAGAGCAAGACGGTTTGGGCACTCACCCACACAGTTCTCACCAAGGAAGACTCGACCCGCTCAGCCAAGTTGAAACCAAGCTCCGCAGAGACAAGGTTATCCATCACTCAACTGGGCTGCACGTGTGCCAAAGGAATTTCACCCAGCAGTTTATATGGATACCGAAGGGCAGGTTATCCGAACTGATGACTCAGTTCAATTTTACCAGGAAGCTCCAGTAGCTTCCAACCCTCAATCCAACTGAGTTGGATAAGGAGTTCATCCTACGGGCTGCGGGAACAGGATGAACTGAGAGCTCACTATCCTGCAGGGTCAGTACGCGTTGTTGGGAAAATTCATACTGATTTCGAAGTTTTGAGGATTAGAGATCACAAGTTAAGGAAGAATCTCAACTTAAGTTGGAACTGAGATAGTCAACATGGACACAACTCAACTGAGGAATCGAAGATCAAACCTCAACTGAACTGACGAATTTGAGTCAGTTGAGTGTATGCTGATTCAGTTGGGATCCAAACCAACTGAAAAAATCACAAAATCATTTTCGTCCCTTAGTAATTAAGGCAGGTGTTCTGAAATAAATTCAAACTTTCTCTGACGATAATGATCATTTTGAGCTTAGCCTTACAGTGGTATTTAATCCAAAGCTATACCTAATCAATAGGTTAAGCTAATGAGACTGCGAGTGGGCTGACATGGAAGGTGTTACACGCTTCAAGCGCGAGTGCGCTTCACCGCCGGACCCACGTCTTGCGCCACGTTTCCAATAGATAAATCATCTCCTATCCAGACCGTTGATGTCCAAGGGCGGGAATCATTCTTGACCATCGATTCCATGCACCACCCTATCTAATTTATTAAGGGGATCATAAACCCTTAGGGGGCATTTACTAACTAGGATAGGATTGACTATTCTTATCCCATGATTCCACATGTGTAGTTCCAAATATGAAGAATGATCATGTGTAATGAGATATCCTTGAATTTAATCTTTAAAAGTAAATGCTTGATTAGCCTATATTATTTTTATCTATCCAGCTTATCATGTTTAATAAACGCCCCCTTAATGAATGAAATATCTCTAAGAGTGCAATTCTTCTCTGCACAAGAAAATCTCCCATTGAGATCACTTTTGAAATTTGAGTTTCTTTCTCTCATTCAAGATCTCAGAATCTCAGAGTACATCATCGAGATGGCAGTTCAAGTTGCAGGAAAAAGGTCTTCATATTCCATGCCAATCGACAACAAGTTCGCTCAAATCATGTCAAAAATCTCCTTTGAACCAGTTCTCTCTCATCTTCACCACGAGATGGACGAAATGAAGAAACTATTCAATCTTCATACTGGACTGAGAAACTGGGCATGCCATGAGCCTATGCATCTTCTCCCTTCAAGCATTGCGGAATTCTATGCACATCTTCGGAAAGATGGAAAAAGAACACTCCTTTTCCAAGTTCGTGTACCAGTCTCTTCCACAGGAAATAAAAAGTCTCAACCGAAGATTCTGGATATTAATGTTGACGCCTGCTTGAAGGAGTTATTTCGTATTCCTTCCACTGGAGAAGATCCTCATCTGAAGGAGAGTTCTAAAGTAAAGGGGTTTATTCCTTCTGTCTCCACCAACAACAAAGAATACAACACAGAGATAAAACGCACTCAACTGAAACCAGATTTAAGATTGATATTCAATATCATCATTTATTGCGTTCATCCAATTACTGAATCGCCAACAACAGTCAGTGTTTCAAAAATGAAGTCCACCATGGCAATTCTCAAAAAGGAAGAAACTGACTGGTTCAACTATGTGAAGAATCTCATCTGGAAAGAAGTCCTCAAGATTCAGTTCGATGGTCCTGTCTACGAATGTGACAAGCTCCTATCTTTTGGTACCAGAATTAGCTCAATGATTCTCTATTCCATTCGTAAGTGCAAATGGAATGTGGACTAGAACCATATGGATATGGAAGCTTTCTCTGGAACGAATAAGCTATTCAAAATTTTCTCACTAAACCTCGATGGAGAATCATAGTCCGAGAAAAATGGGAAGCCTCACAGATCAAATAGGTCGAAAATGACAAAACATGGACGAGGTGTTAAGCAAACTGATACCTCCGTCGAGGTTGCTCCTATCAAAACCACAGCAAGCTCACATCAGAAAAAGAAGCAGAAGCTTGACGAGTCTCGTGAGAGTCAATCAGACATAGGAGAATTCAACCCGTATGGCACTCTTACGAAGAGCAAGGTCGTCCAAGAAGAAGCTGAGAAGGTTGCCTCAGAGAAATGACAAACGGATCTACTCTAGTCATCATCCTCTACATCGAGGTCATTCACAGAGGAACTTGCTCAGACAATCCAGCCTTCTCCTCAGTCAAAGATCAGCTCGGTGACTTCTCCATCACAGACTCAGTCAACCAAGAGTGCAAGGACAGACCTTGCCAAGAAACAAGTGAGCAAATTGAGTGGAGTAGCCAATGTCTCTTCACAAAAAGATGGTGACACAGCTGGAATATCCACCTCAAAGACATCAACCATGGTGCATAACAATGACAAAGACAAATCAGTTGATCCAAATGCACCATTCATTGAAGACTGGATAGACTCAGAAGAAGATGATCACGCAAATCAAACCGCCTATACGGGAGCACAAGAGTCAGAACAAGATAAAGTGAGTGCTCTGTTTGCCATTGATGTGATTCCTCCTAATCATCCAGCTGAGCCAGCAAAAGCCAATGAGATGGAAAATCTTGGTCCAACTGAAAAGGAAGCTCAAGCAAACGAGCTAGAGTCTCTCTTCACACTCCTTGATCTTAAAGAAGAAGAATGTCCATTTCTCTCAGATGAACATATTGAACTTAAGGCTATCAATGCCTCCTTCGAGAAAGTGTATCTTTCTTCTATGAAGCAGGGATTGACAAAATTCCCTGAATTGAAAGATCTTCCAAACACTCTCTCGAAAGTTGTGGATCTATTCATGTACATTTCAGTTAGTCTGGGAGACTACTATGTACTGGCCGACTTCTTAAAGTTGTACAAGATCTCTGATCTTCAAACTTTCGAAGGGACTCTGAAGAGCTTATTCAAGTTTGACACCAAGCTAGAGCTAATTCAACGCCAAGATGAGCTCATCAGAGTTTACATTGAAGATCAATCAAGAAAACGATCAGCTAACCCATCCGTGGAAAGCATCTCTCAAAATTATTTCAACACAATTCTTGAGAACATTGTCAAATGTAGATGCATACCAGCTTCACAAGATACTTCAGCATGTGCTACATCTCAACCAATCACTCCTGCTAAAGATATCTCAACTGATGCACCAACTGTGATCCAACAAGCTAACTCACCATCTGCAGATCTTCAAACTCTTCGTGAAGAAGTTAGCCGAATCAACAAGTCTATCGGACACCTGGCAAGGCAAACGTCTTCAATCAAAGCAGAGCTTCTCTCCAACCAGGAAGAAATCCAGAAGGATTATGAGAAAAAGTTCGATGAACTAAAGAGACTCACTCATCTTCTTGAAGACATCAAGATCAGACTTCAAGATAAAATCCAGCAAACTGCTAATGACATGGCAAAGGTCCATGAGAAATTTGTTGAAGAAGTCAATGCGAAACAAAAAGTGCAGATGAAGCAGATTCGCAGACATGTTGATGATCTTGCCCAGACTTTTCAACCCAGAAAAGAACTTCAGGGCATCAAAACACGACTGAACATCAACACACAGATTTCTCAGCATCACGAATCCAGAATGAAGCCTATGGAAGAGGCTATTAAATATATTCAACTGGACTTTAAAGCAGTTAAAGTCGACGGATTCAACAATGGTCTTGAAGCAACAATAGCTCGACAGCTTCTTCAGCACTTCCTCAACATGACCACACAATAGATCACGAAATCTCATGTCTCAAAGCATAGATTGCATTCCTTATTGATTTTCAAAAATGGGGACGAGGAGAAACTGACAAAGGAAACGGAGCTTAAGGAGTTGGAGCTGGAAGGAGAAAAAGATCACCAAACAGTGGTTGTCAAAGAGTCTACACAATCAGAAGAACAAAATCTTGATCAGTCAGAGGCTGAGAATCTTGACCGGGAAGAAGAAACTGGAAGCAGAAATGTGCAAGTACATCACTTCCCCGAAGAAGAACAGACTGATCTATCGGCTCGCCTCGATGCTTATAAAGAAAAATTGCTGGAAATTCTGATTGGCCTACTAGAGGGTCCAAAGAAGAAAATCTTCCAGTACATAATGGGTATGGCCAAAGAAAGGAAACAGCTGCGTCAAGAAAGAATGAATCAATCCACTCCGGCAATTTGGCCAAGAAATGACTCGTGGATCCCTGAAGAACTGAATGACATCTGGGAAGCATTGAAGGACAAGTTTATTCTTGACTTCTACTGCGATCTAGAATACTGAGAAATACAAACAGCTGATGAGGCCTGGTTGATGCACATTCAGGTGTTCGCAACCGAAGAAGCCGTTGGAATTAGAATTTTGGACGTTCTAAAAGAGACAAATCAAGATTCCTCAAAAGCTCCAGCCAAGAAAACCTTCCCTCCTCCTAGGACTTAGGGAACAAATCAGATTGCAGTCTGATTGATCGAAATAGAAGAAGAAAGGCTTGCTGTCAAGCTTAACATCAATTCGGCCCAAAATCCAAATTTCCAGATGCTCATAGAACACTTCTTTGAGAAATATGGGCCGACCCTCAAAGATGTTCAAGAAAAGAAGGATTGATGTTGCATCGAGAAGAGTTTACAACTGATGAACTTAGTTCTTGATGTTTTGAATTCTTAAATTCAGTTGTAATATAATCTCCCCTCTTATTATCAGGATATAATAAGACGTGGTTTTTGTTCAATCCGTTTTTGAAAGTTTCTTTTTATCTTGTGTTTTTTCTTTCCTTAGACTAGAATTGAGTTCTCTTTTAGTCTCACTGGTATCGGTTTCTTCATATCAGTAAGGAAAGTAAGGTGATGTCAATTTGGGGTTTTTTCATCATCAAAAAGGGGAAAATTGTTGGGAGAATGAGTAAAGGTTTCGAAAGACACCAAAACCCTAACTGACCCCAACCAAGTAGGTGATTGCCTTTAGTCTGTTCTTTGCTAGAGCTCATTGTTTGAGCATAGGGATTTTATCTTTATAGAGTTCAAGCAAAAGAAGTCAGCCAGACTGAAGATGGGAGTTCATGGAAAGAACTCAGCTAAGACCCAAACTCAGTTGAGACTGGAAGTCAGTTGAGACATCAACCTCAACTGAATCATGGACTCAGTTAAACAGCAACTCAGTTGTCTCCCCAACTGATCCACGCAACTGAAGACATTCAGTTCACGTAAGGAGAAGTTGTCAGTCGTCACGAAGCAGAGAAGAGAAGATCTTGAAGACGCTGAAGACTGAGGAGTTGCAATTCAGAATCGAACTTACTCAGAAGCACAAGTTAGCTGGAAAACTTACCATAAATGGGCCAACAACAGCGACGTGTAAAAAGCAAAGGTTGCAGGTACCATTTTCGGAATATTACCAGTAAAGCATGTGGAGTGCCTTACTTTTGGCAGAGGTTCAACAACTCTTTCCAATGGCTAGTTTGACCCTTTCCTCTATAAATAGAGGTCTCCACATCTAAGCACGGTGACACATAGAGAGAAGAAAAAGAGTAGTTGCAGCAGCAGCAGACTACCTCTCTCCTCAAGCAAGAAAACATCCACTTATCAAAAAGCTTTTCCTTGATAGAGTTTTGAGTGCAGGTTCTTACTTGGTTTGTGTCCCAGCGAAATGTTCACAAGAGCTTGAGTTTGCTGTCTTAGGTTGAAGCCTCTGCTGCCCTAAAGTGTAGTAGGCTTCTTTGTTGGATTTCTTGCCCCAAATCCAAACCTCAGGTTTGATTTTGTACCCGTAATCAAAGTCATTTAGTCTCTTGGAACCAGTAATCCAATACAAGGTTGCTTGGAACCCGGAATCCAAGAACAGGTCCCTTAGAACCTGAAATCTAAGATTGATTGTGAACTTGCCCGGAAAATTGTTGTAAGGTCTTGTTCTAACCTGGAATCGAACTGATTAGGTTTGCTTGGGACCCGGAATCCAAGTGGGGCGTTTGGTAAGCACGCGTAAACTTATCTAGTAGATTACTTCCCCCAAAAAGGAAGTCGTGGACGTAGGAGGGGGTCTCCGAACCACATTAAAATACTGTGTACTTTATCTTTTGTACTTTACATTCAGTATTTTAATTCAGTACCTAACCAACTAACCCAGCATATGCACTGCACTAATTTGAGAACTTAACATTCCCCTTTCACTAAGGTTTCAGTTTTTGTAACGAGCTTATCTTCCACCATCTTCCGCATTGCAAAACTGTTTGAAATCTTAGTTGGTGAATTCAGTTGAACTTCAGGCATAGGAGTCAGCTGAGCTACCAACTGTGTGATTGGCTCCAACTGAGCAACTCAGTTGAAGAGCTACAAACTGTCTCTTCTAGTTGTTAGTAAACAGACCTGAGCAGTATATCTAAGTGAAAAGACGTTAACCAAAACGAAAATTGCTAATGGTGTATTCCCCCCCCCCATCCATATACACCAATTACTCGTTACCGGAACCATCAAAGTGCTTCAATGCTCCCTCCTAGCAGCTTAACATGTTAAAGAAGATGAACATGAACATGAAGAGCACTTTATGCAAGATACAATACCTACACAAGTCTCTCAAGTCCAATCCAGACCAGGTCCATTTATGTACGAGCCACTCCATCAAAATAAACTTAAGAGACAAAGTCCTTTGATTCTAGCAAGTGAGAAGAAATTTGTGAGCATTGTTGAGTTGCACGGAAAGAAGAAATGATGAGTTGTCTAGCAAGATGCATTGATCATTGGAGCAGTTAATTGCTGTTGTTTTTTGCTACTTAAAAATGTCATATTTTGGCTATATTTGGCTTCAAACTTCTGGCCCTATTTTGATACTAATCGACTTCAAACTCCTAGCCATATTTTGTTAGTAATTGGCTTCAAACTCTAGCCATAATTTGAAACTAAACAATGAAATGATAGTTATTTTATCTTGTTTTATTTAATATCTAAGTAGCCATAATCTGTTGGGTAGTTGTTATGCTTTTGATTTCATATCAAATTTGGATACGACTTGTTTGTTTTCTACATCCAAAGCATTACTCTCTTCCCACCCATCATCCTCCTGCTGCTAGTGTCCAAATTAATTCTGAAATTTTTGCAAGGATTCAAGCTTCTTGTACTATATTTCTATGATTTTGTAAAAGGCTAGCACATGCAGGATTTTGGACAAGTTTAATGTTCTATGAGATTTCTATCATCCTCGTGTTGCTCATTTATCTCTCTCATTTCTCAATTATACCTCTGAATTCTACTTTGACGTTTTTACAAATAATTGGCAGACGCAAATATGTGAATCAATTCTTTGCAGCTTTCTTTTTTTTTCTGTGCATTTCACCAAACATTTAAGAGGGCATATTTAGTAGAGCATTTTCAGTAGCAGAAAATTTGCCTCTCGTCACCACCACTGTAACCTATGGAACATACTGAAATAATGCCATCTTCTAGAGATTACACAATGGAAATTTAGATTTGCAATTGATTTGGGACTAGAGTTCTTCAAATCGGTGGCCACTGTGATTTAATTTTCGGTTCTATTTTTTATCGAGATTTGTAGAAATGAAGTATTGATTTTAGTTTTTAATAATAATATAAGTAATTGATGAATGAACCACTTAGTTGGCAGTCAAGTGAGTATCGAGCCAAGTTTTGAGCTCAGTTTTGAATTACGTGCGGGTTAGCCTAATCAGGCTCAAATTTGTCTTAAAATTGGTTAATTTTTTAAATATTATCCTAAAATTGATACAGTTCTTAAAAAAAATACTCTACACAACGAACTAGTTATAGCCTCTATATTTTTCTTTATCCTGTGTTGAAAAATAGAAAAAAGAGAAAAGAATAAAAAAAACAAGTACTTAAGATCACACTGTAAATAATGGATGATGACATAGGAATATTATTTTGTAGTATTACTTTGTATACCTACACTTTTCCATGCGTCGTAACAAATAGCCAAACGCAGAATTTGTTTTGAGGGGGAAGCTAAAAGCAGTCTTAGTAAGTCACCAAAATCACCTCTTAGAAAACATATTAAGAGAATAGAAAGATTCGTATAGGATGAAGAAGGATATGAATTCAATTAGGTCCCCAACAGCTCAAGTACATAACAGTCCGCAGCGACTCTTCAGTCTGCTTCAACTTATCGGCCTTGAAACCTGTGCATTCGACCGCACCGGAAAACTTCCTCGCCAGAAAAGAGTCCTTGTGAGGTTTGATGGGTGCAACCTGCACGTCTTTGATCCTCTGCAACATCCGTATTGCCGTCTGGTACTCCGCTCCAGTCATGTCCCAACAAAGCCGACTGTATATGTCTACGTACAATCTCTTAAGCAGCGAGTCTAACTCTAATATGTATGGACTTGGATTTGCGCAGGGACTAGGAGATATGTGTGCTTTGTTTCAGAAAACGGAAATATTTTGTGGATTTATCAGACAGAATTTAAATGGAGCTGAGAAGATCAAAATTAAAGCACTTATGCTTGCAAGCAAAGGAAATAAAAGTGGAATTTTTTATGTTATGCTGTGTAGGATAAAGGATGATGTATTTGAACTTATCCTGCCGAATTAATTGGATATCTATCTTAGATACACACACGCGCCCCACGCGCTTCTGGAAATTAACATGTTTGTTTTTTTCGATCAAGCCTACCATAATAGATCAGACGATAAAATGATGGCTGATAGGCCTCAGAGAATCCACATAGGTGGGCTCGTTGGTCGATTAGAGCCGACATTTTCGATGAGCTGACCGATAACGAGTCGATATGGTTCGAGCCCGATTCATTCGGATGAGTCTGACTCATTCACCCAAAATTAAAAGTATATGTATTACACGCATTATATTAAAAAAAAAAAATTGAAATCTGCAACGGCTCTTTCTCGTCGGCGCCAGTTACAACTGCTATTTTTTTTTAATTCCTTATTTTTATTTATAAATACACCTATCCACTTCTTATTTTCTAAACCAATTCAGCTTCATTTCTGATTTCTTCTTTTTAATTCATCTCATTTCTCTTCTCCAAAATGGCTTCCTTTAATTCTTCATCAAGCTCGTCTTCATCATCCGATTGGGAAACCGAAAATCTTGTCGAAATTGTTCAAAATGTTCAAACGACCGTCACCCAACATTTCTATGATCTTTACCGGGGTTTTTTTTTTTACGCCTGTATTTTTCGTCTTTATGTTTATGTAATCTCATTTCATTCAATAAAAAGCAATTTTTTAATTTAAATCAAAATTCGAAAATTCTAAACAACTCAAAACTAATGTGGACGAGAGTCCAGATGGTCTTGCAAGACCTAGTCATGTTGTTTATATAGAGCCGTCAATACCCCATAGGATTTCTCTCTGTTAGTCCTATCCATCACGTCAGTAACTATTTCCGTGGAACTACCTTATCTTGACTTAGGGGGGTGTATTTAATTTTGACTTTCATTGGATTTTAAAGACTTCAGAAGTCTGGGTGTAATCGATCCAGACTTCTGTTGGATTTCTGAAATCCGGGTGTATTCAATTCAGACTTCTGTTGGACTTCTGAAATCTGGGTGTATTCAATTACGACTTCTGTTGGACTTCTGAAATCTGAGTGTATTTAACATTCCATCGACTTTTAACTTATAGACTTTCGTTGGAGTTTTGTTGGACTTTGATGAAGAAAATAGGCTTGATGAAATCCGATCGATATCAATGAGATTTCAAATCCAATGCATCCCCAGCGCCGGGTAAGGATGAGCGGTCGCTCGTGGCTCCCAGCCGGCGCTGGGATCCACCGATCGCTGGGAATTGTATAAAATTTGTTATTGTTACTGCTATTGAGGCAGAGGCGGAGGCGGTTGATTGCGGTGGAGGTGATGGATTGCGGCGGAGGTAGGGCGGTGGAGTGCGGCGGAGGTAGGGCGGTGGAGCGCAGCGGAGGTAGGGTGGGATGTCGAGCGTGGCGGCGGTCGAGAAGAAGGAGCGGAGAGGGAATGAGTAGGGCCAAATATGGTCCCTGTTGGAATTAGGGCATTGTATTAACCCCAATTCACGCGACTCCCAGCGCTCACTTGATTCTAGCGAGCGCTCGGAACGTCGAGCGCGCACTGGATACCAGCGAGCACTGGGAATCGCGGACTTTTGAACTCCAACAGAAGTCGATGCGAAATCCAACAGAACTCCAACATAAATCCGCCAAATCAAACGAAACTCTAATGGAAATCCATAGACTTACAAAGTCCAATGAAAGTCTTGATTAAATATACCCCCCCTTAGTGTCAGCTGTTGTGGCCGATTGGGTTGTTGAGTCGTATCAGTCGTCATGACCGACGTGGCGGATTATGGGTTATAGAGATGGCTTCTACGGTCCAACTACGAGTTTGAACTTGATTAACTGGCAATTGGGCCAACTCGTCGGTCTTGTCTGACTCGTCTGGTTTGTCAAGTAAGTTAGTTGGGCCTAAAATATAAATATGAAATTTGTCCACTACATCACCAATGTCACAATAGGCTCATCCATGGGCTCTCAGCATCGTTGAGCCTCAAGATGTGGATGTTTTAACTTAAGAAGTGGTTGCGTGAAGTACAACAAGTCTCTTCTTAGTGTGGTCTTTGATTCAATCACGCATGCATATTGTATATAAATTTTCATCTTGTATGGTGATGTAGTGATCCGCCTGCATGCACTGTAGATGTTCCACCTATAATGGTACTTTATTCGACAATATATATTTTATATATATAAACCTTGTAATTCTCTAAAAAAATGGATTAAAGGATAAATTACTAAATGTAATAATTATACTATCTCTAACATTGCGAGGCCCAAACCAGAATCGGGCCGCAATGGGACCTTTAGTGGACGTGGCCCATACAAAAAGTTCTTTGGTACTGCTCGTAAACGCCGTCGTTCTTCAGTATCCAAACATCTGACCGTTGGTCCCCGCTCCCGCCATGGATGTCCTCATCCACTCCGGGGCCTCTCGTTTCCAGTTCCCAGTACCTCTACTCCGCCGCTCCTCCCGTGCATCTCTCCGCCAATGTTCCGTCTCCGTAAGGTCATCCGCCGCCGCTTATTCTGGCACCTGTTCTAGGGTTTAACTGTCGTTTCTTCTATTGATTTACTGATTGCAGGTCAGATTTGAGCCTTCCTATCGAAGAGCGGAAAGCAAAGTACCATGAGCATCTCCGAGCGGCTGTTGATGTCGTCGAGCGCGCCTGCCGTCTCTGTGTTGACGTAATTTCCTTTTTCTATTTTATACGGATTTTTTTCTGTATATGTTTAATTTTATCTGCTATCGGAAGAACAGGTGCAACAGTCTTTGTTTTCGACTGATGGAAATATCATTGAGAAAATTGATCAAACTCCGGTCACTGTTGCGGATTTTGGAGTTCAAGCTCTTATTAGCCTCGGTAATCTTTGATACTCAGAGTTCTAAAATGAACATTAGTTATCCACTCATTTGATAATTGTTTTTTGAATGTGTTTGTTTCAAATTCTTATGCCACAGAGATGAGCAAACTATTTCCTTCAATCCCATTGGTAGCCGAGGAGGACTCAGGGTTCGTGCGTGCAAATAATCTAGCCCATGCAGTTTTTGCTGCAGTTACTGCCAAGTCATCCATCAGTGATGAAGATTTGAATGCAGAAGACGTTTTGAAGGCAATTGATAGGGGGGGAAAAGATGCCTATTTGTTTGGACCCGAGCCAGCTACTTATTGGGTAAGGGAGTGTTTCAAGTGTAACAATCCTCCGCTAAGATGATGATTGGATTTAATGTTTTGCTACAATTTGTAGAGTCTGCGATACATTATGAGCATTTATTTTACACAATTTTATTGGAGAAAGTTAACTTATGTTTGGATGAGTGCTGAAAATCTGCTCCAGTGAAGATGAAATTTTATGTTATCCGTATAATAATGGCTTAAATCCTGTGATATCAAATGTGTACGTTTCAGATATTGGATCCTATCGATGGGACACGAGGATTTGTCAAAGGTAGTGACGCTCTCTATGTGGTATGGTTTCTTTATGAGTTTCTCTTTGAGTTTCTCTTCTATCATGTTGTGGGACTTGGTTTTGGTAATGCTTTTCCATGGAACACATTATACTTTGTGACATAGCAATTTTGTTGCCGCAAATTGTTTTAATTATTCTACTGGGTGATTGGCAATGCACTAAATTTTGAATGCATTGAAAGGAATAACAATATTACTACTACTGCAGTGTCTAAAAGCTGGTTCTCCTTCTTGAGATAATCACTGTGTAGTGTTTTAAATTTCTAGTGATTCAAATATGATTTTCTATTGCCCTGTTATTCACCTTATGTGGTTTACATTCTGAAATTTCCTTTTTGCTTTCTGTTTCATGATGGGAATTTCCTCTATATATTGGTAAATAAATTAGCTGGCACAAACAACCAAATGCAGGAGATGACACAATTTCAGCTGATAAATGTTGTCTTGAGTCTCATGTTTTCCCATAAAAATGTAGTTATGATGTTTCATCGCTTGTTATTTGTTTGTAATAATTCTGTCAGGGTTTATGTGTTAGGCCTCAGTGAAAATCTTATGCATTAGGCTTTTTTTCCTTTATATAAGCATCATAAGTTTTCAGGTAGGTTTGGCTTTGGTAGTTGAAGGGGAGATTGTTTTAGGTGTTATGGGATGTCCGAACTGGCATGAAAGGGATTCTGACATATCCGACACTGACGTAAATGGAGCTGAGGAATATGTTTCCGGATCAGGGATTATTATGATATCCCACGTTGGTTGTGGAACGTGGAGAACAAGGTTATGTGATAGGCCAAATAGCAATATTAAAATGGCTTGTAAGTGGACCAGGTGCCTAGTCGATGGGTTTCACCAGGTCCAAGACGCACGATTTTGTATTCCAGAGAGTCAATCATGGGAGTCTTTACCCTTGTCTGCTCAGTTTAGTGCGACGACTCTTGCAAATGATGTTGGAGAGAGACAGATTCTTCTTCTTCCTGCATGCTGCGGAAGGTTTACTTTTTAAGTTGTGAAATATCTTTCATTTTGTCATTATGTGCATATATTTTCTATTTGTTTTGCTTGGTTTACGTTTCTTTTTTCATGGGATGGAAGTTTTCTTGTTATTACTAGCCTTGATGGAGAAAGTGTATGGGACTAAGAGCTGAAATGACGTATGTAAATGCCATAAATTTGATTTATGGTAGCATAGGACTAGAATGATTGTATCATCTCAATCTTTCAGAGGTATATGAATATATGCCAATAATTCCTCATATATGCACTTTAAAGTAGCAGCAACTCGCTCAAATTGCCAGTGCCAGTAATCTTCGTGCCATTGCAAGCCTTTAATGTATGTGGCAGAACCAGAACGCCAAATTTGTAGTAATCACTTACAAATTGTTACTTTCCACTTGGATATCTTTGATTGTTTATCTATATTATTCGTACAAGTTTATGAATACATTCATCCTATGCATGTTCCTCTCACGATGATATACCTTGACATTGATTTTTTTTCGTGTTCGGAAATTTGCTTTCTGTACAGTCTCTGTAAGTATCTGATGGTGGCATCCGGAAGGGCATCAATTTTCATAAGTCGTGCAAGGACCAAAAGAACTATAAAGGTTATTTCTCTGTTTCTATATGTGGCTACGTAGCCGAATCGACTTGAGTTAATGTTATTGCATTAATATACAGGTCTGGGATCATGCTGTGGGAATCATATGCATTCATGAAGCGGGGGGAAAGGTATGCACCTTCCAGTTGTGCACAATATTTTCATGTTTAATCATATAAGCTTGCCAGAAAATTGATTTAATTTAAAAATTTTAGTTAAATCAGCTAACCTCATTAAGTTCTTCACAATATATTTGTGTTGCATGATTGCATCATATAACCTTGCTGGATAAATGATTATAACTATTAGTAAATTCGGTTGACCTCAGTAGCTTTATCTCTAATCTTTAATATCCAAAGTAATGCCATGGTCCAAATTATTCATATTAGCCAACACTACACACATTCACAGTTGATTTCCTGTGCTAGAAATTTGTTAAAATGAGTTTGATAAAAAGTAGATATTCGCATGAGCAGGTAAGTGACTGGAAGGGCAGTGAACTTGATTTTGCTGCTGATGAAAAAGAACGAAGACTTTTATTCCCTTCTGGTGGTATTTTGGTGGCAAATGACGGCTTACACAACCAGATACTGGAGATTATATCATCCAGCTGATGAGAAATTGCTTAATTGCGGATCCACCACTACTACAGCCATATTCTTTGATCTGCATTGAACCTTTTTCCATTATCTGATCTGCAGATGTCAACTGGAAAAAGTAATTTTCTTCAAATTGTGTAATATTTGTCAGATTCGGTTATAAGCAAGTAGCAACGAAATAGTATGGCATTATCAGTTTCTGTAACCTTTGTGAAGGTTGATGCCTCATGATTCACTATGAAGTTGACAACTAATTATTGTACATGTACATGTATGATAGAACTTGCCCTTCGAGGGATCAACAGAGTGGGAATCTTATGTCACAGTATGTAAAGAATACATGGAGAGGGGAATTTCTCAGAATACATGTACCCTGTATCATTGTTGAAAGACTTTTCACTCACTCTCTTTCTCTCTCTCTCTCTAGCTAATGTGCTTCTAACTTCATCTTGACATGCTCTTATTAGGACCATAAAGCTTAGTGAGAAAGGAGAAAATAGAAGAAATTGTGCTGTGCAGAAGTTGTATTTGAGAATAATATTTTCTAATGTATTTCAACCAAAATAATGATCCCGACATGTCGATGACTAAAGCCAATAATGCGTTAACACGATAAAATAATACTACTAAGAACTTAAGTCACCAATGACTATGCTTCGTTCATACATGAGAAAGCACACACCACCAGATACATTTGGCGAGAATAATTTACTATAAACCCAAAATAATTTCTTCATAGTTTCCTAATTCCCCGTATTAAATTACTATTTTGGAAGACTATAGTCTAATTAGCTAGTGTTGCCTAGAAGCATCTCGAGTTTCTGAAGCCAGGTGTTCCACTTCATCATTATAATATTCACCCAATGACTGCACTCGCATTGCATGGCTCCAAACGTTAAAGTACGCAAACCTCATCTTTAATTAATTAATTTATCACAACAACTTCTATAAACAATGAAATTTGCATTTTTGGGGAACCATCCACGAGTACTCATGAATTAAAAAAAGGCACGAAATTGCTGAGAATAGTAAACCATGCACAGTAGCCACAACTTCCTGTAATCTCATATCCGAAAACAGATCCAATAGTTCCATATTATGAAAATTGACGAAGATATCACTACTACTTTTTTAATCAAGGGTTTGTTGGAGGAAACGAACAGCTAGCTATACATATTAATATCATCACAGGCAACAGTGTTTATATTCTAACAGATAATCTACCGAAATTATATAGTCAACTTTGGAGCGTAAGCAGAATACTTTTGGAAATTAAAGAAATTTGAGAATTGAACAGGTCATCACTGCAGATTAGATTGCGACACTTATTATGCAGCCATGGAGATACATTACCACTTTAAGAATTGCTTGATTGTTTATTAATATATATATATATATATATATATGAGAAATTATTTATAGTCTTGTCAGCAAGTTTAGTTGGAGGCATTAAATTACTAAGATTAAGGTTCTTAATCCAGTTCTGAATCTAACTATTTACGTCATTAATTAGGATTTGCATGCCATGCGTTTGTTTCAGCCGTAATTATATTAATTGTTTTGAGTTATGATTTTTTTATCCCTGAAGGAATTACAATAGGGAGTGGTTCTAGTGAAAAGGCTCCTCAAAGTGAGAAATATGAATGAATATGGACCACACATCGCAAAGGAGAAGGCGGGCGCGTGTAGCTCACGCACAAAAATTTTTATTTGTCTGATTTTTTCATAAAGCATAGTGCATTTTATTACACTGTGTGGTGCAGATTTTTTTGTTGTTGTTTAAGGTTTGATTTTTTCGTAAAGCATAATGGATTACATTACACCTAGTGGTGGATCTCATTACTCTGTGTCATGCATATCAGTACACGTAGTGGTGCATCTCATGAACCACAATATGGTAGATGCACCACACTGTAGAATGAGATGCACCACAATGTGAAACTAGATGCACCATACGTTGAAATGAGATGCACCCTGCTTGAAAAATCAGACCTTAAAAAAATGGAAAAAAAGAACCTGAGAAAATGTTTTTACATGCACCAGATGCACCACACTGCATAGCGAGATGCACAAGATGAGTGGTGGAGATTTATTCTCATTTCTTAGGATAAGGACAATTCTTATATGATCTCTCTCCTATATATATATACTCCCTCCATTTCACAAACAAGTGTCTTGTTGTGTGCTGGGCACGGAGATTAAGAAAATTGGTAAATGTGTTTTTAGTGGGGGAAAAGTTAGGATGTATGGGTTGTTAATAAAATAGATTAGTTTGCTAATCTTTGTTTATTTTTTGCTCCTTTTAAATATAGGCTCTTTTACATCTCTTTATAGTTCGTTTTTTTATTCGCACAATTTATTTTGATCACTCTTTTATTTTTTCTTTTAATTTTCGACATGTTTTTCATCTTTTTTTTGTTTAGTGAAATGATGATGATGATATTTATCATCTCTTTTTGGTTAATGGTGATTTATTTTCATCTATTTTTTTTTTTATCATTTTACAGTTTTTCTTTACAGGTTTTTTTGTTTTCATCTCTTGTTTTTTTTGTTTATTGAAATGATGTTGATATTTTCATATCTTTTTGTTTAATGTTAATTTATTTTCATCTTTCTTATTTTGATCAGTTTTCATTTCTTTTTTGTTTACAATTTTTTGTAACCTATCCAAATTTAATTAAGAAGAGCTAAAAAGTTGTAAATCACATTAAAATAATGAAAAGTGCACTGATTTGATCAAAAAAAAAGAGGGGACTCTTTTATTAATAAGGATGGCAGTAGCTTTTTTACACATGATTCAAGCTTTCCCAGTTAAAACTGAAATGGTGGTAAGAATAAAGAAGGAAATTTAAACTACACCGAACACTAAAAAACAAGCATAAATATAGGGATTCATTACATCAAAAATCATAGCATTCATTACAACAAAAACCACAGCTTAATAAATATAGCAATCTCCAAAATGAGCAGCACAAGTGGAAGACCAAATTTGACAGATGAAAATAGGAATTTGGTTGCACAGTGGCTCCTCCAAAACAGCCATTATGGCACTCTTAGATATGGTGTCCAAAAAGAAGCTTCTCTCCTATTTAAGATTAATGTCAGAATTGTATGTCGCATTTGGAAGGTTGCCCAACAACAACAAAGCTTGGGGAAACCTGACTGATGGTCCCGATACGAGTTCTGGTGTATGGGGGGGGGGGGGGAGAAAATACACCAGATAGGAATTTTAAAATCAACCTCCAAATATTACCACAACTGAGTAAAAAGACTCAGTTGGAATCACAACTGAGTAAGAAATCTCAGCTGGAAGAGTGGTGTTGTGCGGAATGTGGTGGAAACAACAATAACTCGTATAAAACAACTCACGCTCAGATGCAAGGTCGGTCAACAACCAAAACAGTTGAAATGTAAAGATGCAGTTTTGAGTGCTGGTTAGTTGGTCAGTTGGATATGCAAAAAGTAACTGAACAGAAAACACAACACAAAGAAATTACGTGGTTCGGAGTGAACTCCTACGTCCACGGGGAGTTGTGAGTCCACACAACTCAGTCCAAATTCTTTAGGACAGCTACCACAAAGCTTACGCGGGCTTTGCAACCGTACAGATAAGTTTGCGGGTACTTATCAATCTTTCTACTCAATTTCGGGAAGAGCAGGATCCTAACAACCTTTTTAGGGGATGTGAATAAGGGTGGGTTTTCCAACTACTAGCTCTAACAAAGAAGTGAACTAGGATCTAAGCTTGAACAAATGAAGACTCAAACTAAGATCAAAAACACCAAGACAGATTCTAACTCTCTATGAACTCTCAACTGGTGATGTTCTTAGAGATTAATTGCAGTTTAGCTTGTGTGCAGTATATTGTCGTTCTTTCGCTCGTCTATCTCTCTACTCTGTCTTCTCTGTCTTCTGTGTTCTATCTTGATGAATGAATGAATGCCTCTATTTATAGGCGGTGAGAATCAACTAGCCGTTGGAAGAACCGTTGATCTCTGTTCTGTGAAAGCGATGGCTTGTCTCTCAACTCTGCAGATTTTCCCGATTTGGCAACTGTGAACTTCTGCTTTCCTTCTGAGACAACCTTGTGTTGGGCCAAATGAGGTAATGACAGAACGTCAAATCTTCACGTGACTTCCTATTTGAAATTCAAATTTCAACCTTTGTCTTTCAACATTGGTTGGTCGGTTGAGAAGTTTGATCTTCATCTGAGTGGTCTTCAGCTGATGTTCCATCTGATCGCTACCTTCATCTGACCTTCTGTCTGAAGAGGAACAGTTGAACCCTCAGCTGCCTTGAACTTCATGTTGTCGATCTATCAGATTGAGTCCTGCAACTGATGTTCCATCTGAACAGGTGGATTGCCACATCTGATGAACAGTTGATTACTCAGATGTTTTCCTTCATCCGATGATCTAGATCAGATCGGTTGGCTTGAACGCTCAGTTGTCTTTCTTACATCTGATGTTCCATGCGAGTTTCCATCTGAATTTCTATCCGAGTATAGCCATGTTGCCGTCTTCAGCTGGAGTCCTGTAAAGATAAAATCTGAACATTGCTCAAACAGCGAGCCTAAATATTAACTTTAGAAAATGGCAACATCTACTCGGTTGGAGTCAGTTGGTTTTGGAATCAATCAAAACTTTACTAAATCTCCCAACACTGTCCATGTAGTGAACATGAAAAAAGGAGCAGCTCATGCAAATAAAAAAGTGTTGGATGAAGAAAATATGAGGAATCTGTCAGTTCTTGAGAGAAGCAGCATAAGGAAACTTTCACGTAACCTTGGAGTGAGTTTTGGGTTAGTTTATAAGTGGATAAAGCAGAAAAAAGTTCGGGCACATACAAATACAATCAAACCCTTTTTGAAGATGCAAACAAGGTTGCTAGGTTGAAATGGAGCCTTAGTATGCTCACTTGCACTAGTGCAAATGGAAGAATAGCCTTTCAGCCCATGTATAACATTATATATGTAGATGAGAAATGGTTTAATCTCACTAAGACATCATACAGGTATTACTTGTTAGCAAAAGAAGAAGAGCTTCACAGAACATGCAAGTCAAAGAAATTCCTTTAAATTTTTAATATTTATTTGTGTTGTTGGAAGACCACATAAAGATATGCATGGAAATCAGATTTTTGATGGCAAGTTTGGGATATTTTCCTTCATATTATTGGAACCAGTAGTTAGAAATTCAAAAAATAGAGACAAAGGCACCATCATCACAAAGGCAATTCTAGTAATCAACAAACAAGTCATGAAAGACAGTTTCATTAAGCAGGTTGTTTCTTTAACTCATTTTTACTATCAGAGTGATTTCAAACTCATCATTTAGTGTATAGATTAATTTTTGTAAGTTGCAGATTGTACCATGCATTAAACAAAAGTGGCCAGAAAGAGTCAACAAACATATCCTAATTCAGCACGACAATGCAAAGCCACACTTCACTAACAATGACCCTGATTTTCAAGCAGCAGCACAAAGTAATGGATTCAATATCAAACTGATTTGCCAACTATCTAACTCCTCTGATGCAAATGTGATTGATTTAGGGTTTTTCAAATCAATACAGTCATTAAAGGATAGGAAGCATGTAACAGCAGTGGATGATTTGATCAAAAATGTCACAGAAGCATTTGAGGAAGATTCAGCCTACAAACTTAAAAATGTGTTCTTAACTTTGCAAGAATGCTATGAGAAAATCATTAAAGTCAAGGGAGAGAACAATTACAAGATCCTACACATGAAAAAAGAGATACTTAGAAGGGAGGGCAGACTCCCAGAATGCATTGAGGTGGATGAGCAAGTAGTGAAAGAAGGCATGAAATATCTAAATGAGGAGGGGAGTGAAGGAGTTGCAAACTACAGTATTAAATTACTAGTAAATGACATTTATCAGGTCAATCTAAGAGAATAGGAGTAGTACATCATTTTTTTAATTTTTTTTTTTGCAGCAAATTTATAGGGACAAACAAATGAAGATGATTTTTGTTGTTTGGAGTGTAAATGTGTCCTTGTAGGAGTTGTTTTTGTAAGCTATGCAGTCTCAACTTTGAATGAAAAAAATTGCATCATTGACTACTTAATGAACATATGTCAACCTCCTAAACTAGGTTTCTATGAACCTAGTGGTGACATTCATATGAGAGGAGCACATCACAAGACACAACTTACAAACAAACTTAATCCATCTCTACAAGTGCATTATCATGTTCTTTTTTGTATGAATGCAGTAAAATCATGCTCTTTTTGTGTAGGAATGCAGTAGGTAAATGTTCTATCAAGTGCAGTACCATGTTCTATCAAGATGAATGCAATAGGAAAAACACCTATCAAGTGCAGTATCATGTTCTATCAAGATGAATGCAGATCATCAAAAATCAGTGAACTCACAAAATCCACATCATAGATTTTATCAGAAATCACACAAATCACAAGAGCGGTATCACCAATCTATACAAATCACAAGAACGGCTTCACCAGCCCCAGAAATCATAGAATTCAAATCATCATTCATCATATAATCATCAGAATGCTAGAAATCACAAGATCGACATCATCAGCCCCACAAATCAAAGAAATCAAAAGAGCATTCATCATATAATCATCAGAACCCATAGAAATCACAAGATTGGTATCACCAGTCCCCAACACCAAAAAATCGAAAGAGCATTCATCAGAAATCATCAGAAATCACAAATATCATAAGATCGGCATCACCAGCCCCCAACACCAGAAAACAAGAATGGAAGAACCTGGTCAGATTTCTAAAGGATTTAGGAGAGACTCTTCGTCACTCAAACGTCTCATTGTTGGTGCTGGAGTTCATCAGAGACAATAGAGCGATGATCAGATGCCTAAGCATCGATAGCCTTCCGTTTAGCCCAAAACTTTGCACATTCGGACATAGAAAAGAAGTAAGGATCCTCAGCAGTCGCCGGATTCACAGATATAGAGGGCAACATCGAAGCTTCGGCCACCGACGCCAGAGTTGCCGCTGTCTGAGATCCAGAGGGTGGCATCGGAGGGTGTGCGGCCATCACTAGATTCTCCAGCAAGGGTGGCGTATCTGAATACAGATCGGCAAAAACAATTTCATGCACCATGTCGATCGAGCAAGAGTCCAATTCCCATGAATAGGTAGGAATTGGAGAGAAGTGGCTCGCCGTCGAGCATGAAAAATCATGCCAATTCAAGGTCGATTCGAAGAGATGAGAAATTTCAGAGGAATTTTGGTCGATCGACATCAAAGAGAGAAAGAGATGGATCAACAGTGAGGGAAGGAGATGAATCGATAGAGGGAGGTAGTAAGGAAGGAAGAAGGATTGAGAGATTGAAGACTCAAGACTGAAGAAGAATGAAGGAAAGATCTAGATCTAGGGTTTGGAATGAAGTATCTACCCAAGCTTTTGGATCAATCAAAATGGATCGACAATGAGGGAAATAGATCCGGATCATAAAATGGATCAAGTCCAAGCTTTTGGGTTGTTAAGTGTCTGCCTGAATCAGTTTAATTATACAGTTAATTAAGAGAGTAATTAGTAATGTTAATTTTTGTTAATTAAAAGTGGGTGGTGGGTAAATGAGTGGCAAAAGACATTAATTTTAGTAAAGTAAAGAGGGTAGTGTTGTACAAAGAGCAGAGTAGGACACTTGTTTGTGAACGAATGAAATGTCTCACTTATTCGCGAACTGAGGGAGTATATATATACATAAAAAAAAATATACATTATGCTACCATATAGATAAGACCTCTACACCATACAAAATAATATTACTATACCACCACACATGATGAAATATTTACACCGTATGCAGGCGGAATTAAACACAAAGCTTGTCGCTGGGGAGAGTTGTGATACCTGAATTCAGATTCTATATAAATACAAAGGAAGAACTTTAATTTTATTAATTTTCTTAACCACCGCCTCTACTCACATATATGTACTTTACGCGGGTCACTTACATAACACTAAATTAAGGTCCCATTATAAATAGATAAAGAAACTTTTGATTTTTTAATATACGATCTAGTATTACATATTTCCTCGTATTAATTGTAATGATTTTGGCTACTTTAAAGTTTAATTATTCATTTTTGTATGTGTACATTGCGAAATGATTAAAGGTTGGAGCGGAAGTGAGTTGGCATGATTAATGGTCAAAAGGTGAATAGTAATAGGCAATCTTTTCTTTCTTTTTTTTTAGACAACAATAGTAAGAGGCAATTAATATAGTAATGTTTGACCCGAATATCCAATCTAAAAATGTTACTATTTGTGATATATAATAGGCTAATAGCGACTAATACGTTGTGATCTCAGTAGGAGCACAGTAGCATGCAGACGCGTGTCCTAATCTAGTATCTCCGTAAGTATGTCCAACAATTTCGGTATAATCAATTTTTTTTTTTAAAGTTGAATTTGGTCCCCACTGACTATAGCAAGCAACCTAGCCACGTATTTGGCCAATTTTAATCGTTTTTTATTAATTATTTATCCAGAGTATATTACTTTAATGTATAAATTACTTAATTAGTACGTACAGTAAGTGGATTGAAATTAGATACACTTATCTTTACGGAAAAGTAATGGTATTCCATTGCGATAAACGATTTCGAATCCAAATCCATACAAAGGATCAAATTTTAGCTATAAGCCGTTCGTGTAACGTAATGTTGAGCTAATTTATTTATTTAATTTCTCTCTTTCTCTTAAAGTTTGCTTTATCTAATTTTTTCTTTTAGTAATTTTTAAAGTTTGCTTTAGTAATTAACATCTCCTTTTTCAATTTTATGTCCTTAACGTATGTTGTTTATTAAAATGTTAATAGTATATTTTCTAATCCTGTTTGTACACGTATGATTTATCGATCGATGAAACAAATTAACTCATCACGAAATATTCGTGTTTGATGGATGGAGAGGGATACAAGTAACAACAGAGTTGAGGAAGTAGTTAAGTGAAAACGAAAATAAATTCCAGTTAGAATAGTGTATTATTATGTAGTGATGTGAGGTAATGGGACCAGAGCAGCTACAAGCCTACAGCTTATGGTGATAGTCCACTTGAAAACTTCGGGCTCTTATTTTGGATGGGTGCTTATTGGAGTTGTAAAAGTCAATAAACTTTAAGCAATCATATGAATAAATTTCAAAATTAGATTTATTAGCTTTACTTTTTTTTTTTGGAAGAAGATTTAGTAGGATGAATAAAAAAGAAAGGGAAAACCCGTCTTGCATGTATTCATTGACAAGAGCTCACTCCCCCTCAAGTTGACCGCATGATCGATGCGGTTGCTTTCTTTACTTAGTTTTTTTTTGTAATTAATTATTATCTAATATATTCTAATCAAAGGTTAATAAATTTTAATTGAGAATAAACTAAATTAGAAATTAATAATTATATTTAAGAATTTATAAATTTTAATTGAGGATTAATATACAATTAAATTCTAATTGAAAATAATTAAAAACACAAATAAAGTAATTAAAGAGAAAAATATACTAAAAAAAAAATGGGCGGACGCATAAGATTACACATTCACTAGCAAAAAAATAAGTTAATATGTGTATATTCTCGTGGCTGCCAGACGATCCTGAAGAGGCGCGTGTCGTGCATGCACCAATTTTATTGTTATTTAAAGCGTGTGAGATACACACGTGCCGAGTGTGTGCATGTAGCTCGGAAAGGTGCGGCCAATCACACCGTGCGGATTGACCACACTGAGTTTTGTGTATTGAGAGAAAATAATCCTTCTCTGTTTTTTTTTTTAAACCGAAAACAAACACAATATATATGTATATTATATAGTATACATCTATACCTATTATAAAAGAGCGGATTCTTATAAAATTTGATTTGCCTAATATATCCTTATTATTATATTTATTTTAAGGACAATAGAGTAAATCTATATTGGATTTATTATAAATATTATAAATAAATAATATAGTCCTACTCCTACTATAACTTTTTTTTTTTAATTTAATAATGTAGTCCTACTCCTATTATAACTCAACTTAATATATTAATTAATAATTCAGTCCTACATGTTCTATTACTCAAAAATGAAAGAGAAAAGACACATACATTTTAATAGTTCGAGATTACATTATTGAAATTTCTGTATAATTTATTTCTTAATTTAAAATTATTATATGATTTGAGTATAAAGTACCTATAGTCTCCATCCATGATTATTATGATAGAGTTAAGAAATTAGTAGTTGATAAATTAATTTATTTCGTAGCTATAAAGCATAATATCACACTACACCGTAAACTGAATGAAATATCGAGCATGACTAATGTAATTGTACTTCAGCAATCGGGCTTTGATTTTAGCATAATTTGAAAAATTGAATATTCTTTATCATAATTAATCAAATATTAAATAAAAAACAATAGTAAACATTTAAAATAAAATTTTGATGCTGGCTACAATCCCTTCGTCACCCCATAATGAAGGGGGTGATCCGACCCGTAGTTCAAAATGAGTTCTTGGAGATTTGTAAGTAGTTTAGTGGTGTTGATTAGTAGAGAGATTATCTATTTAATTACTCACAAATGAACACTAGCATATTGGTATTTGCTAAATATTTTCACAAATGAAAATATTTTCTTTTTTTCTAACATCTACTTATATATTATTTTTCTAACTGAAACTATGAAGTATTCTTAGTCACTATAGTTCATGAAGGAGTATATAAATTACTGATTGATAAATTAATTCCATAAATTCCAAAGCATCCCATTAAAACCATAAAAATGAATTTTTGGTGTAAAAAATATGATTTTTGATGTAATTAAAACTATATTTATTGGTAAACACGGTCTCAACCAAATTAAAGTCGAAATAGTATATAACAATTGATTTTTCATTTTATCATTGTAATACACTAAATAATTAAAATTTAATTTTAAATAGTTGTGAAAATAAATAAATAAATATAATGGAAATTAAATATATATACATCTATACTAGACATGAAAAAGAAAATAGAGGTAACGAAAAAGAGTATGAGAAATTAAAACTTGATACTTGGGACACTTAAAAATTGTTAGATCCCTTATCATTATGTATTATAAAATTATTTAACTATATAGATACAAGAACCACTAAAAAGATTAAACATAATATTTTAGAAAAATACTTTAATTTAATCATTCAAAGAACACAATATTTAGATTTTTCTTCTTCATTATTAATATTTCAATATTCAAATATTTTGTTGGTTAATTGTAAATGGAAATCCAAAAAAAAATCTATTACAATAATTTCCTTTCACATTCATAGTACGAGTTATATATATTATGGTTTGTGTTTAGAATTATTTTCACAAACAATATCAGAGACAGTTTTTCTACATATGATTGGAATATCATAATGTGTGTTTTAATTAATCAAATTAATTAAATTATAATAGATCTTCTTTACCACCGTCATAAATTTTTTAAATTGTATGCAGAATAGAAGATATATTTAAATTATAGATGAATTTGCTTATTTTAAGGTCTACATAAAAATCTTTTTCTTGTAATAAAAATTATGTTAATTTTTATGTATTAATTACGACTTCTATTATATATTGCTACTGTTTACTTTTTATATAGTGTTCATTTTAACAAGTAACCGTAGGATAATTTAGACAAATTTGAATTTGAAAAATGATTGAGGGGAGATAGTAGACCCATTATCATTCCTATTTGCACTAACTTGTTAATAATTATTGAAATTAATAGTCAAAATTAATATATATTACAACTTTTTTTTATTTGCAATATATTTGTAATAAATTAATTTTCTTAAACAAGAGGTTGCACGTATCTTTCTGCTAGTTATACATAAAAGACAATATATATATATATACATATATATATATATATATTATTACATTATACATATATTATGTACTTTTGACCACACTAATATCTCAATTGTCGCTGGTTTTTATGACCCTTTTTTTAACTTATACCAATCAATCACAAATCTACTATTAATCAATTTATGCCATATACTATATGCTAAGATTTGGGGTGATTACTTTGATTAACTAGTTCAATTTTTAGTGCGATAACTTATTGGAAATACGAAGAATATCATATGCTGCTTTACCACCTAATAAAGGAAAATACAGTCCCTTAGAGATAGCTTAGTGGTTGAGTGAGAAATCTAGCTAGGTTAGAAGGTAATTAAATACATCAAGGTTTATCAGTGCATACCGAAAACACTAAGGGCGGGTTTATATCACATCAGGAAAAAAGAAAAATAAAAAGACATACGAGACAAAATTTGTTAAATTAATCAATATGAACGTGTTAGTGCAGAAAGAAGTACTTAGGTAATCAACTACTGCTGTTATTTTTTATTCTTATTTTCTAAACCCTAAAAAAAATTAAAAATCACGGGAGTTTCTTTTTGTGTATATATATGATGAAAGAATACATCTTGATGTAGGCTGCACGTATGCATACTATAACTATAAATGCGCCCATATTAATTTCGGCAATGGCCAAACTCAATAATTACAGCCATCAAATTAATGCAACCTTCAAGTCCTTGCGGCAATTATTATTCATCATAAAATATCCAACCATATAAAGAGAGGAGAGGAAGAGGACCACCACGCATTATTTCTACTCCAAATATTTTAAATATAACATCAAAGATATACTTTCTCTGTCCACGAAATGGTTACCACTTTTACTATTTAAATTTATTCATGAAATGGTTGCCACTTTTACTACTTTACTAACATTTATTGTGGAATCCTTATTCTACTTATAACAATACTCACTATTATCTACTATGCCGTGCATAATGTGGCAACCATTTCGTGGACGAAGTAAGTATTATAAATCTTTTTTAAGTTAAGAAAGAATGCCTCCATATAGAATAGAGAGAGTCCAATAGGTGGATCGATCTGAAACTCCAGGCTGTATAAGATAGGATAGTCTTTTCATATAAGTGAAGCTCACATGGCTTGATGAAGCCGGCTTCAATTTCAAGCCATGCATTTGATTAGCTTGAAAACAGCTTATAGCTAGCTAGGAGAGAGAGAGAGAGACCTATATTATATATACGACTTATTTTATCATATATACTGTATACAAACTTAATCAAACTTACATATTTGATGGGGTTACGACCTTACGTGGCTTTTTTGTGTTAAATACAGCTAATGTGAGTCCAGAAAGCGAGGAGCCACTAGTAGAAAAATGGCCACTTACTACATTTAATTTATGACACTTCCAGAGCAATGTAACTATAACTATTCAATTAATATACCGATTTATGATAACATTTTAAGCAGATAGTGATATGGCATTTCTTCAAAAATGTCATAATAATTTGCATTTACTGACACGTAGTAACATACCTTATAATTCTTCAAAAAGACACTGAAAATAAAGAAAGCAGCGGGAAATACTCCCTCCATCAATAATTTATTTTCTATTGAAAATTGAAAAAGAAAATAGTAAAGCAAAACCGTCCACTCCCTCCCACTGAAGTGAAAATCATCTCTTACTTCCGCCGAACACCGAGATGAATGATGACAATTGGGCGATCACCGGACTAGGAGAACAAGAAAGGTAATTGAGTTTTTGTCTCTCGCTATAGTTGTAATCGCATATCTCTACGACTTGTTCTTCAATTCAATTTGATATTTTTGATTCGATATTTACAAATAGATTTGAAAGATTGAGAAGCAATTAGGTTTCGTAGAAATGTATAGAGAGAATCGTCGATTTTTCTCGACGGTGTGAGGGACAAGATGCCGCGCCCTTTCCAGTTTGCTACAACGATAAATACTCCGCAGATGCCATCGCCGCCTAATCTAGGTCTGTTCCCACCACTAGAACTATTATTGTTGTTTTAAGAATTTTCTTGTTTTCACAAAAAGCCTTTTCTTTTCTTTTTTTCAAGTAGTGGTGTGTTGTATGATTTTTTTAGGGCTAAGTACTTTTGTATATATGTAGTGTTTTCACTGTCAATTATAGAAACCAGTCACCAATATTTTATATTTGTTGGATGTCTTTTTCTTCCTTAGGATCATAAGAAATGAATTGTCATCGAACCCAATAGCCATGACTACCCCAACTGTAAAACATATACTCTTCTTTCATGTGTTTCTCATTGTTTTTGGTTTTAAATTAGTATCATGCAGTTGGCTTGACAAAATATGTTGAAAAGTATGAATTATTTTTGCCCAAATGGAGGGAAACTATGAAGTGATATTCAAGTTGATTACTGTAAGTTTCATCTTGTTCTTTGTGTAATAACCATTATTCTAGAGACATATATATATATATCCATGACATTAAATAATGTGCACTCCTTGATCTTAGAATAATTATTTTTATTATTGTTTTAACTATTATTTTTCTTTTTTAATTATTGAATAAATTTATGTAGTAAAGTTACATCACTCGAGTGTATTGCTAAAATAAGAATAAATGGGATAGCACTCCTGCTGAATTCTGGATATGCAGGTGCAAAGATTTTTTGTTCCATGAGGATCATGACATTTTATACTTTCGTCGGATAAGGATTAGTTAATGTTTATCCCAATTTGATGTTCACTTTTAGTTTTCATTCCAAAGTTTCTGCAAGAGAAAGTACTTGTAAGTATGGCTAGAAAATGCATATTAATTAGAATTCTTTTGTTATAATATGCCCCAAATGATTTATTTCATTTTCTTGTAATGAAAACTAATATTGAGAAATTGATCTGTAGTTAACTCATATTATACTAGACTACATAAAAATAAAATATGAATAATTTAAGAAATTTTTATATGAAGATCTTTGTTTGTACTTGTCTACATGATTTTTTGGTATATAACCTCACATATTTATGGGATTGCGAAGTTCGTCATATGTGCCGTGATTTAATGCCACTTTCTAGAATACGTATTAACAATCTTGGCATGAAGTAATGCACTTTTAATGATCTTAGATTTTAACTTGTAATTTTATTTTTTTTTGCTACAGATCTTGAAATACTATAGGGAGACTGATGACACACAATTAGAAAGGTAAGTATTGTACCTTTCTATAACTGCACATTTAATATATCTATAAGTTATCCATAAGCGTAAAATTATTCAACTTTACACAATTACAATTCCATGTTTCCGTTTATTTTTTGTTGATTTATTTTCTTTTTGTTTGGGCATCAAAATTAGACACCTATTAGGCATAGAAACGTTCTTTGGTTGATATACTGGACCTGTTTCCATCGTTCTACACGTTGTCCATACATAGGAAGGGGTCAAGAGCCTAACAAACGATACTTGTTGCTGAAAAACTATATGGTGTAGTAAATCATACTATATTGCTGCAAGTTTATATATCGTTTAATGACAACTATATAAGGTTTGAGATTGAGGCACTCATTTCAATCCATCTATCATTTATCATGTCTTTGTTTTAATTGATTATAGGTTGTAACCAAGAGAGAAAATAGGTAAGTAATCTGCGTGGCTATCGAAGTATATCTTATTATTCCATTTAATTTTATTAACAAGTTTATCTGGCACCATGTATTTTCCTATGTTTTTTTTTCATGTGCAAGTAATTGCCTAATTGAGGATTGCAATTACTTCATTGTTGTCAGGATCTTAACACAAACTACTGGATATTATTGGATTGAAGCTAGTGCTACTTATAATCTCTTAATTGTCACTCTTGTACTAAATAGATTTCTATAAATTTGAGACATCTTGTACGAAATTATATATCTTACATGATATTTTTTTCATTGATATTGTTTATATTTCGTGCCCAAGTATTTATAATGTATACTTTTTCCTATTATTAAATAATTAAGATTTGATATAAAATATGGCAAAATAATAATACGAAAAATATGGTCCAATACAAATGTAAAAAGAGCAATGTAAAAATATAATAAATGAATATAAAACAAAAATTATAAAAATATGATAAATAAATTTAAAAAATAAAATTATCAAACACTTTTAAGTGTCATAATACGTTCATTATATTGGTATTTCAAAGTGCGGCGACAAAGAAGTTATCCTTACACTTTATCCTATCGTGACATTTACACAAAGTGCATCGACACTGTATTTATTGTTACACATAACCTATCATTACATTAGAATACAAGACACTTTTGACAAATGCCACAATAGACAAACTGTGGTAACAAATAATTTTTAGTGGCATTTCTACGTGTCTTAATAGGCTTTTTTTCTAGCAGTGAGCCACATTGTGCCAGAAAAATGATATTCCCTCCGTCCACGAAACAACTCTCTACTTACCCATATTTTTTTATCTATGAAACAATTTCCTACTTACCTTTTTGTACAATTATACCTTCCTACTTTTTCTTTATTTACCATCCTTTATTATTGATGGTCCCACCTCACAATAACTTTATTCCTACTTTTTAATCAACACAACAACTTTATTCCTACTTTTTGATCAATACCACAATCTTTTAGGCAAAACCACTGTTTTTTATCATATCTCACTACCCCTACATTCTTACTTTTACCCCAGTCAAAACAACTTTATCAACTTTCTTATTTTCCGTGTCGAACTCCAAATGGTGAGATATTTTGTGGATGGAGGGAGTACTAGTATTTGTTGGGAAGTCTTAAAAGATTTAATATAATATGGGGCATTTACTAAATATAATAAAATTGATTATTCTTATCTCATAATTCCTTCAATCCTACATATGTAGCTTTAAATATAAATAATAATTATATGGTATAAAATATTTTTAAATTTAATCTTTAAAGTAAACGCTTAATTAATATATATTATTTTTATCTATCCAATTTATCTCGCTTAGTAAATGATGTACACACTGTTCGTGACTAAACTTTGTGGTCAAAATATTAGACATACTGCTAAAAGGTATAGAATTTGCAGTGTATCATAATATACTCAACTTTGAGATCAATTAATTTAATTTCTTGCTATTAATACTTTTTGGGGTGTTCTCCACTTTGAGGTTAATTAGGATTTTTTTTTTTTTTTGTATTGTAGAAATCTCCTTATTTGATGAGTAAAATTTATTCGAACACGTACTAAGGTATAATTTAAAAAAAAAAAAATACAACAATTAAAACTGAGAAAGATGACTTTTTAAACATCTATTGCGATGTAAATGGATGGACCTAGCCTAGATATATTCTAAAACAATTTAATTTAGTACATGAAAGTTTCGATCAAGCTGCTAACGGAGATAAGGACAAAATAACTCGTGTTACACATGCATACACACCGCTAGGGGCATTTTTTGTAGAGTGGGTTACAAAGCTTACAATCGTCAATTGATAGTACGAATCATTTTTAAACCATTCATATATATACAGATTAATTCGGTATTGGATAAATTAGTCTATGTTGAGGCACTATTTTACTAGCATTTTTAGTTATCCTGTTTCTTTGTCCACCCATATTCCCATCCAATAGTATATACACTATTATATCTACTAACAATTGAAGTTTAAATTTATCAATCATGATAATTAATTTTAATCAATAAATTAAAATAAAATCCTAGAAAATAAATAATTATTACCGTCGGCGGATATAATGAACTTTACTAAAATTAAGAAATTAAACTTGAAAAAAAAAAGAGGAAAGAATTATAAAGGAAAAGTAGGACACAGTGGACACCAAAAATAAGATATCGGATTCCAAATGTTTTACAAGATAATCCTATAATCTTCTTCCCTAGATTGATGAATGAGAGAGCTGAACCATTCCAAGATTTTTCACAAATTATTCAATAATATTCCCTCTCAGTTCACAATATAACTTCCTGCATTTTTTTTGAGTCATCCAACATATAAATCTACATGTTTTTGGCCAACAAATTATCCCTCTTATCCTTAATTACCTTATAAACTTATTTATACTTCAATTATCATTCATTTCTCTACTCACAACACTACACTAAATATTATATGGACTCTATCTCTACTCACAAGACATTCACCATTAATCATTTTATTAAATTACGTACCACTCTCCCTCATAGAAAGCTAGATCATGAACGCAGAAAGTATATCATATGAATTTGGTATGAATTTTGATCATGAAATGGTCTTATCTTATATTGTATTATTATATTATGTTTTATGTGAATGGAGCATGGTTGTAATAATAATTGCATAATACAAAATACAACACGTATTTACCATAAAAAGTTGAAATTTGAAATGATAATGGGACATGTGTATAAGTAATTATACTTGTACGTGAATATATAAGGGTAATTTTAAACATAGCCCCTAGATCTTTCACTATAGCCTCCTTATTAAAATAATAATAAATTATATTATAAAAGTACTATTATATCTTTATAGCCCCAATTTATAATTCTAATTAAAAATAATATTTTATTCTATAACCTCCACTTGAATTTTAATTATAATAAAATAAATTTTATGTTTGTAGCCCCCATTGGATTCACCGGATCAACGTGACGGTTCTGTACGAGGATCAAAAGTTGTCCGTGAACAACGTGCAATCCTTCTATCGGCGAACGATCAGAAGCTGATTTTCTCCAATCTGCATGCTCAGGCAATTTTATCCTCCTAACATAGCCATGTTCCCACCACTGGCTGCTCTTCCAGTTCCTTTTCTTGTTATCTTTTTGCTGCAAACTTATCTCCAAAATCTTCTCATTTTCCACTGCAACTTCAACACTGCTATCACCTAATCAGACAACAATGTTCAGAATAATTCGTTCGTCGATTTATGATAAATAATAATTCATAATGTAAATGTTCAGACACAAGATTGTTTTGGTTCTGAGTAAAAAAAGTGAGTGAAAAATTGGATGTTGTTTACCATCTTTTTCTTCCTAACACATCAAATCTATATATTTACTAGTTGTATTCCACGAACTTAAAAATTGAATTGGATTTAGGATTTGGCATGCTACTGTATAAGTTGTGCCAATATCTACTGAACTGTATATTCATCAAATGGGCATGAAGTTAGGGCAAAAGTAATCCTCATACTAAAATTAGGTAACTAAAAGTCGTACTTCCTCCGTCCCTGATATAGCTTCCTAGGAGGGAGTGACACGGGGATTAAGAAAAAATATTGATGAATTAGTCGTACTTCCTCCGTCCCTGATATAGCCATATTAATTAATTGAGATAATGGTGAGTGATATATTAATTAATTAATATAGTGGTGGGTCATATGTGGTATTTTAAGTAAATAAGTTGATAAAGTAAGGGTAGGGAGTAATAATTTATTGTGGTATGATGTCCAAAAATAGCTAGGAAGATATATTGGGGACACCCCAAAAAAGAAAGATAAGAAGATATATCAGGGACGAAGGGAGTATTAAAAAAAATGCATATTCATCAAATTGGCATGAAAATGGAGCAAAAGTAATTAATCGCAGGGCAAAAACGATGTAGAAGAAACTGACCGGAGAGATCTGCTTTGAAGCACAATATTTTTTCTTGTTCTAGGCGTGGCTATACTGCTTTACGTATCTTTTATTTTTTGAGGGGACTATATTGATTGCAGATAGTTTTAGAATTTATTTTATATTTTTAATTAAAATAATAAGTTGAGAGCTATAACAATAAAATAGTACTTATATAATTTAATTTATTATGATTTTTCTTGTTTAAAATAGTACGGAAATCTTTTTGAGCAAGATTGATTTGAAGAATAATAATCTGAAAGACGGGGGACACGTCGACTATGTGAGTAACAAGGACGGCACCGCATCATATCATATCCTTTTGACTTCATTTTGTTCTTTGAGAATTCCGACGACTATATATACACACGCATTCGCTAAACCCTGTCTTTGTGTCAGCTAGCTACGGACCTACATACATAATCCATATACCATTTCTCTCTCTGTCTCTCATATAATTTTCATTAAAAAAGGTATGGGAAGGGCTCCTTGCTGTGACAAAAATGGACTGAAAAAGGGGCCTTGGACTCCGGAAGAGGATCAGAAACTCATGGATTACATTCAGAAAAACGGCTACGGCAACTGGAGAACTCTTCCTAAGAATGCTGGTAATTACAAGTAAAACATCAAATATAATCTACTAGTAGTATTAATCTATTTTCAGTATTCAAATAATTCTAACTTGGTTTTATGAATGATATATTTAGGTCTGCAAAGATGCGGAAAGAGTTGCCGACTGCGGTGGACCAATTACCTCCGTCCAGATATCAAGAGAGGCAGATTTTCCTTCGAAGAAGAAGAGACCATCATCCAACTCCACAGCATCCTCGGCAACAAGTATGATGACATCCCATCCATCACTTTATTACTTTAGTACTTTTAATTCATTTCCAAAAACAAACAATAAATGAAAAGTTGTGATTTAGCCTTTTGTTCAACTCAATTCAATTCAACTCCATGTGTGAAAGCAGATGGTCCGCGATTGCTGCCCGACTTCCCGGAAGAACCGACAACGAGATAAAGAACTACTGGAACACCCACATTCGGAAACGGCTTCTCCGAATGGGAATCGACCCCGTCACTCACAATCCCCGTCTCGACCTCCTCGACCTCTCCACCATCCTCAACAATTCCTCTCTCTACGCCAATCAACCCAACTTTTCCCGCTTACTGGGAATGCAACCTTTCATCAACCCCGACTTAATAAGGCTAGCTACTTCCTTGTTATCCTCGGAGCGTCGAACCCAGCCCCAGCAGGGCCAGGGCGCCAGCTTCCTCATGCAAAACCCGCCCCCTCAAAACCACTTAATTACAAATAACCCCCAACTTCCCATCCCGACGAACACACTCGCCAGTCAAGATCACTTGGTGCAATACGACGACGTCGAGCGGTTCGGCCAGGCCGGCTTTGGGGATTGGCAACAAAATGACGCTTCGCTTTTCTCTGCTGACTATGCGCAGCTGGCCAACTACGGCTATTACGGGTCGGATCAGTCGGTGGTGGATCCGCCTCCGTCGTCCGAGACTTCGACCTTTCAATCCAACAGCAGCAACAACAATTTTAGCTTCCGATCCGTTTTGTCCAACATCTCGACGCCGTCGTCGAGTCCGACGCCGCTGCATTCCGGTTCTAGTAATTACAATATCTCCGCCGAAGATGAACGGGAGAGTTACTGCAGTAATATGTTGAAATTTGAGATTCCCGAAGATATTTTGGATGTCAATGATTTCATCTAATTTTTTACCATCCGTGCTAAAGCGATGCGGACATTTTCCTTTTTCTTTTTCTTCATTGTTGTTTTTTCCGTGATGATCAACTTCCATGTTTCTTGTAAAAACTTATATCTGTTCAAGTATAACTTGTTCAATTCAATTTTTCTAGTTATCGCTATCATCTCACTAGACAACACTATATTTTGGATCTTTTTGCTTCATAATTGACATGTTAATTTAATTACAAAATAATTAATTAGTATACGATCGTTTCTTTTCTGGCTTTCTTGTCTCGATGTGATCACGTATACGACCATCAATTGATTAAAATGATTGGAGTCTTCAACACTAGTAGTAAAAGAAAAGGAAAAATTCATAAAGTAAAAATCAACAGAGACACAACACAATGATAACTTTAAGAGTTCTGTCATCATGATTACAAATTCACAGTATAGTGATATTGTACTTATATATAGATTGAAATTTGTAGAAGACTATATATAACTACTAGTAAGAGAATTAAAGGCAAAAAAATAAGAATGGATTTTTTTTTTTTATATCGTGGGAACCCGCAGCCGCTACCTTCGGTGCGCACTAGATAAACCCCCGTCCTTTGTGCAGTAGCTTGCAAACCACACAGGACAGGTAAACCACACTTTCCAAGTACAAGTGTGACAGACTCGACCTATAGGGGCGCTTCATAAGGTTCGAATCTGAGACCTCTCAGTCTCAGGCACTCACTTTTACCACTAGACCATCTTCAAGGAGACATAAAAATTGATTTTATTCGTATAGGAAGGGGAGAGGGAACATTTTCGCATGGATACCAATAGGGAAACCAGTCATTATTGCGAGTAACCACAACTTTCCTGATTACATTAATTACTAGTATATATCTTGTTACTTTTAGCAATCTCAAATCCTTTACTATTATTAATTCGCATCATTGTCCGGTTAACTTGCTTAAACGGGACATGTAGATCCACTAATTAGGAAAGAAAGACCGATTTAGCAGCGAGGAGATATGGTTTCGTCCAGCCCGACAACGGAGTTGCGGCGGCGGTAGCCCAGGCGCCGACAGTGGGAAGAGAAGCTGACGCGTGGTGGCGCCACCTGTTACCACTTAACTATTTACGTACTAATAAAGTAATGTAAATATTTCTGTAAACAATGTGCATGGAGTTGTGCTTAAGTAGAAATTTGACTAAAATAGAGGGGCGCGTGTCGAGATGCTGTGGGGGTTGGGGACCACTCCCAAAAAAACTAAATTGATTTTGAGCTTTTTAATAACAATCATGGCGTGGCTCTTGTGCAATTTATCATCCTTTTTGTCCTCCCACACAATTAATGAGCCCAGAGTCAAACCCTCGGTGACGACAGCGCCGGGACACGTGGTGCCAACGACAGAGACGCTCGCTGGTCCCCACTCCAGCACGGGTCGCCGGCTGCCCCGACTCCTAACTAGGATCTCCTTTTGAATGTCCTCGTATGCATTTGGCGCTGGCCACTGGGGAACTAAAATGTTTTGCATACGTTTGCAGCAGTCGAGCTAGGTATTTGAGACTGATCATATGCAATTACGTTTGTGTATAAAGGGCGAATCAAAAAATATAAATTTTGGCTATTTTTTATAAGTGGGGACAAAAATACCTGTAAGGGGCGCGGGTATGGGGCATGTGTCGGGTAGGGTTTGGGTGGCATCTGTCGGGTCGGGTTCGGGTCAGCTATTAAGTGATGTGGGTGTCGATAAAGACTGGTTTTACATTTCAGTAATAAATTTTTACGTTTTTACAGTTTCACCCCATTCTCTCCCATTCCTATTCTCTCTCGCGAAAACGCACCCTAGCTCCGTCGAGATTCCACCGCCTTCACCGGGTTTTCGCCGCCGTTTTGCCGTCAATTCCGCTGGAATCGATTTTACTCAAAGTTTCTCGCTAGAAATCCAGCGCAACTTGAGGCGAAAATGGCGCCATCTGAAGATAGTTCCTACTCACCTCGCTCCAACTCTTTGAAATCAAACAATTCAAACTCAAAAAACTCCAGATCTGCGGAATCCAGCAACTCAAAACCTCAAACAAATGAAGATTCGACAGATTCAATGATGGAGAATGTAAGTTCTCAAACCCTAACTTTCTCTACGATGTTCAATAATTATACTTTAATTCGTGATTTCAGAAGTGAAATATCATTAGTATGAGATTTTTGGAGTTATATGATGAGTTTTAGGATGATTTTTTTAGAATTTTTTCAGCATTCGCATTAATTTCTGTTTGGACAATAAACTACACATTGTTCGTTAAATTTCTGCCATATCTATAATTGTTCATATTTTGTTGTTGAGTAGATGTTTAGGTATGATTTTTAAGAAGAGAATGTATTGAGATTTGTTGATTTTTGTACATGATTGTTGTGGGAATAGTTTCAACGATGGTACAGTTGGTACAAATGGACTTATTTGTGCCAATAGTGCCAATTCACTCAACTTTGTGGCACGACAGGCAGAAATATACCCATTTATACCAGTTGTTCCAATACCAATCAACACAGTTTACTTTTAAAATATACATTTAACATGTTCTGTTCTTTAATAATGAAGGTGGATTGGACCTTAAGACGGGAAGAAATGATTGGTGTAGGCCACAAGGTGCAAACAACGGGAAAAGAAAACATAATAGGAGACATAAGAAGAGTCTTGAATGGTTTTGGTGAAGAGACATTGCTGGAGTTGAAAAACTCGGCTTTTGGTAGTATGATGAAGCTGCCAGATCACATAACGAGATCTGGTAAATGCATACACTACATGATCTCCAGAGAAGTTGAAGGCGATCCTGAACAAGATAAAACGGCTCTGTGGTTCTTAGTGAACAATAAGATTATGAGATTTTCCAGGTTTGAATATTACTTGATAACAGGACTGAGGTTTGGATCAAGCACATTTGACCCGTATGCAGATCACACAGTTGCAAAAGACTCTTTATATCACAGAATTCTTGGTGGTGTAGAAATCAACTCCCACACCTTGTACAAAAAGTTCATAACAAGGGAATTGGGAGACGATCCACAGGTCTATATCAAAGTCGCAAAGATGCTAATAGTTACAGTCCTACTATTTGGATTTGATGCATTTAACTACATGATTCCGGATTGGCTATGGGTACTTCTTGAGGATGAAAGAAAATGGGAGGAATTTCCATGGGGAAGCCTCTCATATCAGATAACAATAAAGGGAGTAAGCAGTGTTCGTTGTGTTCTAACAAAGAACAAAAAGGGAGAGACATATCATTTAACTGGGAACACTATCGCCTTCTTGATAAGTTGTCACTAAATATTACATTATTATTATTTTAATTTTGCAAATAAAAGTACACTAATTTATAATATTTTGTTTTATTAGGCTTGGATTTACTGCGCTCTGCCGGAGCTGGGATTGAATATTGGAGGAAGAATGCAACGGGCCACAATTCCTCGCCTTCTCATGTTTACATACCCAAGTCATACATCGACATAGTAGTAAACAAAAAGGTAAAAATAAAGGACAAATACCATTAGAACTATGTCTATACAAATGATTAATATCTCATGAATTTTTACAGATTAATCGTAAATTGGAGGCAACTGATGAGGAGAAGAGCACAGAGAATTGGAAGTACATAGAAGATGACGGCACCCCATTCCAATTACAGTACGATCCAAATGCAGATCCAAACAAAAAAAGAGCAACCAAGATGATAGCTAGATATGGAGCAAGGCCGCCCCACGTCAATGTACAACCAATACTGCCACAAGATGAAGATGGCAACGCAGAGAATCCTGCAAATAGGCAGGAGGTATCAATTCCCAGGTTCACACCAGCAGAAAAGAGGGCTTTTATCGATGACATGAGCGAAGTTGTTGCAAAGAGAGCTTGTGTAGAATTTGATTCACGTTTCAATCGCTAAGAATTCATCAAGGATGTTGGTGAGTACGTGATCAGTAGACTTCAAGACTTTCTAACATTGAGGCCACCAACTCAGGTAAAAACTAGTTGTTGGGAAATTTATTAAAGTTTTGATTTATTCCAAAACCGACCCCAACCGAGTAGATGTTGCCATATCCTAATGTTAGTTTTTAGGCTCGCTGTTTGAGCAATGTTCAAATTTTATCTTTACAGGACTCCAGTTGAAGACAGCAACATGACTATACTCGGATAGAACTTCAGATGAAAATTCGGATATGGAACATCAGATGTAAGAAAAACAACTGAGCGTTCAAGCCAACCGTTCGGATATAGAACATCAGATGAACGAAAACATCTGAGTAATCAACTGTTCGTCAGATGTGACAATCCACCCTATCAGATGAAACATCAGTTGCAGGACTTAATCTGATAGATCGACAACATGAAGTTCAAGGCAGCTGAGGGTTCAACTGCTCCTCTTCAGATAGAATGTCAGATGAAGGTAGCAATCAGATGGAACATCAGCTGAAGACCACTCGGATGAAAATCGAACGTCTCAACCGACTAATCAATGTTGAAAGACAAAGGTTGAAATTTTGAATTTCAAATAGGAAGTCACGTGAAGGTTTGACGTTCTGTCATTACCTCATTTAGCCCAACACAAGGTTGTCTCAAAAGGAAAGCAGAAGTTCACAGTTGCCAAATCGGGAAAATCTGTAGAGATGAGAGACAAGCCATCGCTTTCACAGAACAGAGATCAACGGCTCTTCCAACGGCTAATTGATCCTCACGGCCTATAAATAGAGGCATTCATCCATTCATCAAGACAAGAGAGACAAACGAGCGAAAGAACTACGATATACTGCGCACAAGCTAAACTGCAATTATTCTCTAAGAACATCACCAGCTGAGAGTTCATAGAGAGCTAGAATCTGTCTTGGTGTTTTCGATCTTAGTTTGAGTCTTCATTCGTTCAAGCTTAGATCCTAGCTCACTCCTTTGTTAGAGCTAGTAGTTGGAACAGCCCACCCTTATACACATCCCCTAAAAAGGTTGTTAGGATCCTGCTCTTCCCGAAATTTAGTAGAAAGGTTGATAAGTACCCGCAAACTTATCTGTAAGGTTGATAAGTACCCGCAAACTTATCTGTACGGTTGCAAAGCCCGCGTAAGCTTTGTGGTAGCTGTCCTAAAGAATTTTGACTGAGTTGTGTGGACTCACAACTCCCCGTGGACGTAGGAGTTCTCTTCGAACCACGTAATCCCTTGTGTTTTTGTGTTTTGTGTTCAGTTACTTTCTGCATATCTAACTGTCCAACTAACTAGCACTCAAAACTGCATTTTTACATTTCAACTGATTTGGTTGTTGACCGACCTTGCATCTGAGCGTGAGTTGTTTTATACGAGTTATTTTTGTATCCACCACATTCCGCACAACACCACTCTTCCAGCTGAGTTTTCTTACTCAGTTGTGATTCAAGTTGAGTCTCATTACTCAGTTGTGATATTTTTCGGGGGTTATTTTTAAAATTCCTATCTGGTGTATTCCCCCCCTCCCATACACCAGAACTCGTATCGGGACCATCAAGTGGTATCAGAGCGGTGGTTCAAAAGACCGCTGTCTCTGTTTCACGAGGTGTGGATCGATGTGTTTTTCCTCAGTGGTCAACTGAATAGATCCTTTTCACGCTAGTGCATTTCTGCTTGCATTTGTTGCCTGTTTGTTGTGTGCAGATGGATGTTAAAGACAAGATTGTGTTCATGTTCTCGGTTGTGAACTATACATCCTGGAAAACTCGGATGAAGAAGATTCTACTGTCCAAGCATCATCGAATGCAACAAGTGATTACATCCGGACCGATCACCATCATGGAAAAGGTCATTCACACTCCTACAAATCCCAATGATGGGGATGCAACTGAGGTAATAGTCGAGAAGAAGCCAGAAGATTTTACTCCTGAGAAAGCAAAAGTGAGCCAGCTGCATATCTGGGCTCAGAGCACTATCATGTCCACAGTTGGACAAGACTATCTTCCATGGATAGAAGAGTGCAACACAGCTAAGGAAATGTGGGACATTTTGGCATCTCTATCGGACATCTTCACCGACACCGAAGATGAGGACGAGCTGACTTCCACCAACAACGCTATCGGACAGGATCAAGGTCTCATGGCATTTGGAACCGACCAGGATGATGCTGAGGTACATTCTAGTTCAGTTAATTTAAATTCTTCCAATGCTACTAACATGCAGGAAACAGTAGATGAAGAGTTGGAACCCTCGTGGGGTGACTTCCTAGAACTCAGTGAGGAATTGCGTCAGCAATCGGTTGAGTTTAAGAATCTTCAAGAACAGTTTGCGAGACTTGAAGAATCCTTAACCGAAAAGGACGATCTGATCAAAAATCAAATCGAAGAGATTGATGATCTGAAAAGTAAACTGAATGTGGCCAACCAAACTAAGGCTCCAACCGATGAGGATTTGAAGGAGCAGATCAAGGAGCAGCATGAGCAGTTGAACAAGCAAGAGGCACAAATCGACCAGCTGATGAAGATGTCAGACGCACAGACCGAGCATATAGCTGTTCTTCTCAAGGATCTATAAACTGCGAAGGACAACCTGATAAAGCTATATCAATCATCCAAAATCATCGAGAATCTTATCAGTTATCGATGACAAATGGATGACGTGTCTGGACTCGGCTATGACATGGTCAAGGACACTGGAATTCCACCCGCAACCTTCATCAAGGCTGTGGATGTCACGGTTGCCAAACCAAATCCGGTTGAGTCTGCAACTCCCCAACTTAATCCAACCTCCACGTCACAGCAAGTACCTACAACACAAACTGCTAAGGGAACTGCAGCTGAGAAAGGAAAAGAAGCTGTGGTTGGAGAACTGAAGAATCCATCAGTTGAGATAACAACTGAGGGGGAATGTTCCAGGACTCAGAAGAGGAACCGGAGACATCGGAGATACAATCAGAACCGACCTCAGAAGGGATGGAATCAACAGAACCGACAAGGATTCAACCATCAGAATCAACATCGGTTCCATCATCAGAACAACCAGAGGTTCCATCAGAGTCAACCAATGTGGAACAGTTCCAACAGCTGTGGATATTCATGCCAGAACATGAATCAACAACAGGGCATGAACAGCTGTCGTCGACAGTCAGGAAAATGGAATCAGACTCAGCCACAAGGATTCCAAAATGGCGTCCGACCTCATCTGCAAAACCAAAAGGATCAGAAACGTCAACAAAACAGGGGGAACGCCTCTCCTCCTAAAGCCCACAATGGGAGAAATCAATGTCCTCCCAAGAAACAGAACGTCAATAATAACAACAAGCCTAAGGATGACCGAGGTGTTGTTATAGTTGATGGAGAAGGAAAGATAATTTGGAATGACAAATCTATCCGAATCTACAGGGAAAAACGACCCACAGTTCAAGGGGGAACTGGTTCTAACCCTTCAGGACCCAACTAAAATTGGGGACCTAAGCTTGTTTCTTTGTGCAGGAGCAGGAGAAACAGCTGAGGAAGAATAAAGCATCACATACCGTGTGGGTGATGGACAGTGAATGCTCGAAACACATGACAAATCTGAGGGATTTGCTTGGAGGTTTTGTGGAGAAGGAAGGACCATCTGTTACCTTTGGTGACAACTCAAAAGGTCACACCAAAGGCTACGGTACCCTTGAAACCAATCACGTGTCTATTTCCAATGTTTCATATGTTGATGGATTGAAGCATAACTTGCTCTCCATCAGCCAATTCTGTGATAATGGTTTCTCTGTCAAGTTTGATGCACAGGGCTGCAGGGTCAAAAATGTTAGAACAAAGCAAGTCATATTGTTGGGAAATCGATCCCCAACCGAAAATGTCTACTATGCAGATTGGAATAGTAGTCCTCCTGAAACCTGTCTATTATCGAAGAGCAGTTCAGATGTGAGCTGGCTGTGGCACAAAAGGCTCAACCATCTGAATTTCAAGACAATGAACCGCCTTGCGAGACAGGAACGTGCAAAGGGTATTCTGAACCGTATGTTTTCACCAACACATATCTGCAGTGCGTATCAGCTGGGAAAGCTCGCTAAATCCTCCTTTCGGTTGAAAATGATTCCATCAACCGACCGAGTATTGCAGCTGATCCATATGGATCTCTTCGGGCCTGTTACACCCAAGAGCATGAATGGTAACGAATATACACTTGTTGTTACTGATGATTTCTCTAGGTACACGTGGACCATTTTCATGCGTCACAAGAGTAAAACCCGAGATGAGCTACCCAAGCTGATGGATCAGATATCTAACCAACAAGAGATGAAAATCATTTCTATCCGATCAGACCGTGGAACCGAGTTCCTCAATGAAACCATCATCGAATACTGCAAGAAGCACGGAATCACTCAACAAACATCGGCGGCTCGTACTCCACAACAGAATGGAGTAGCCGAGCGAAGAAACCGAACGCTGAAGGATGCTGCTACATCTATGTTGACAAGCTCAGCTCTGCCAAAGAGATTTTGGGCTGAGGCAATCAACAAAACATGCTACACCCAGAACCGGTCTCTTCTGACCAAGCGGTTGGGAAAGACTCCATATGAACTATGGAGACGCAGGAAGCCTGATATTTCATATTTTCGCGTTTTTGGTTCTAAGTGTTATATTCACAACAATGGGAAGACTCAGTTAAAAACTTTTGACGCCAAGGCTTCGAAGGGCATATTTCTCGGATATGCCGCTCGGATCAAGGCTTATAGAGTTTTTAACAACAGTTCTCGTGTTGTGGAGACAACACCTCATGTTAGTTTTGATGAATCTACTTTTGAGTGCATGGAACAGGCTAACAGACAACAAGCAGATCCACATGTTCCACCAGCTCTAACCAGATCGCAGGTTCTAAGGCAGAAGAATATGGCTGAACCATTGGTATGGGCAACCGAGGATGATGATCCTTGTTCCTCTGAAGATGAATGTGAGGACCCTAGCTCATCTCAAGGGGGAACTTCAGCTGATGTTACTCCAACTGCATCAGCATCCGAATCCCAACCTAGCCCGGTTCGAGATATTATCCATGTTGAGGATTCAGACTCAACAGCAGATAAATCACCAGTTCTGAAGATCCCAGCATCTCCCACGGCTCAGGTTATCCCATCCTTTGAAATCGCGGAACCTGTTGGAAGAAGAAGGAAGACGCAACAAGAGATGGTATGAAGATCATTCCAAGGATAACATCATCGGAGATCCAGCTAAAGGTGTGCGTATTAGGAGCAAAGTTGCAAATCCAGATTCAGCTGAGAAAGATTCCAGCACCTATGCCCAATATGCTGAGGAGTTGGCAGTTCTTGAGGAGTTCGAACAAGCCGGAGATGTTGCCATGATTTCATGTTTCGTAGCTGATGTGCCAGAGCCGAAGCATGTTATGGAAGCTCTCAACTGTATTCATTGGACAACAGCCATGCAAGAAGAGCTGAATGAATTTCTACGCAACTGTGTATGGGAGTTGGTAGAAAGACCAAATGGTGTTAAAGTCATTGGATTAAAGTGGATTTTCAAGAACAAGAGAGACGCCATTGGATTCATCGTGAGAAACAAGGCAAGGTTGATAGCTCAGGGATATTGCCAACAAGAAGGAATTGATTTCTTCTGAACTCGGGGTTAGTTACAATAGTACCAATTGTACCAAATATAATAAATGCATGTTTCTACAGCACTCTGGACAAATTTATCTGGTACATTTGTTCCAACTCGTTCTAGATGTACCAATAGTACTAGTACAAAAAAAGATAGTTAGTTACAATAGTACCAATTGTACCAAAATATAAAAAATGCATGTTTCTACAGCGACATAATTTTTTTTTTTAAGGTGGAGCCTTCGGCTCCGATTTTACGACTCCGCCTTCGGCTCCGATTTTACGGCTCCGCCTTCACTCCGATTACAAATATAAGGATAATCGGCGGGCAACAATTTGGACTTTTTCGGCTCGCTCCGAGGCCTTCGGCTCCCCTCGCTCGAATCTTTTCCAAAGAAGAAGCGGCAAATAAAAAAACAAAGCGGCAAACAAATAAACGAAGCGGCGAATAAAAAAATGAAGCGGCAAACAAATAAATGAAGCGGCAAACAAATAAATGAAGCGGCAAATAAGAAACGATATTACGACTCCGCCTTCAGCTCCAATTTTACGGCTCCGCCTTCACTCCGATTACAAATATAAGGATAATCGGCGGGCAACAATTTGAACTTTTTCGGCTCGCTCCGAGGCCTTCGACTCCACTCGCTCGAATCTTGACCAAAGAAGAAGCGGCAAATAAAAAAACAAAAGCGGCAAACATATAAACGAAGGGGCAAATAAAAAAACGAAGTGGCAAACAAATAAACGAAGCGGCAAATAAGAAACGATATTACGACTCCGCCTTCAGCTCCGCCTTCGCTCCAATTACAAATATAAGGATAATCGGCGGGCAACAATTTGGACTTTTTAGGCTAGCTCCGAGGCCTACGGCTCTCCTCGCTCGAATCTTGACCAAAGAAGAAGCGGCAAATAAAAAAACAAAGCGGCAAACAAATAAACGAAGCGGCAAATAAGAAACGATATTACGACTCCGCCTTCGGCTCCGATTTTACGGCTCTACCTTCGCTCCGATTACAAATATAAGGATAATCGGCGGGCAATAATTTGGACTTTTTCGGCTCGCTCCGAGGCCTTCGGCTCCCCTCGCTCGAATCTTGACCAAAGAAGAAACGACAAATAAAAAAATGAAGCGGCAAACAAATAAACGAAGCGGCAAACAAAAAAACGAAGAGGCAAACAAAAATAAGAAACAATTGTCTTTATAAAATAAAAGCTTCAACAGATACATAATAATATATAAAAGGTCATTACATAATCAGAAATGATTAAAGAAACAAGTCAATACATAAAATGTAAAAAGTTTCAACTAAATCTAAGAGGGCAGTTCAACCGAGTATGCTCATCCGACCTACAAAGACTGCATCGTCTCTTTCTACGACCACTAACACTTGACTCACTGCTGCTGACTTCTTCCTGCGGTGTAATCGGAATAAACGCAGTGCAAGTATTCTGATAGTGACCTTTCTCATGGCATCGAGAACAAACACGACTACTTGAACCCCCCGATGAAGTAGAATCACCACTCTTAACCCTTTTTTCACGCGATCGACTAGTTGATGAAGTAGAAGTACCACTCTTGATCCTCTTTTCATGCGGTCGCCCAGCTTGTCGTAGACTACCCGGTGTTAGCACAACCCTAGAAGCAATCTCGGGGGGAACACGACAATCTTCACGATTCGGTAGGGGCATCACCTCTCCAGAATATATCTCACGTAAAGTATCAGTTGAAAAATAAGAACTCACATATGACGATGGTTTCTGGTTGACCTTACTGCATCAAGCAAAGAAATGACAAGAAAACTGATCAACTCTATCTGGTACATATGGAACAAATATAAGTCATTAGTGCCAGATGTACTGGTTCATTTGGAACAAATACACATCATTAGTACCAGATGTTCTGGTACATATGGAACTAATATGGAAAATTGTTCCATATGTACCAAATATTGGGGCACCAGAGTCAAAAAAGAAAACACAACAAAAAATGAAAATAAAAAACAAATCGTAATCACCTGATTGCAGCTGCTGCATGAGGACATGGTATCGTTTGGAACTGAAACACACGACACGTGCACGTGTGGCTGCCAAGGTTAACAATAAAATGCTTATCATCATAATTAACAGTAAACTTCGTTGGAGAAATTGGTTCAACGGACATCCTCCGCCCCAAGTGAACTGATTTTGCCAATTTCATTGATGCCCAATCTGTTAACTCCAGTGGTCTTTCTACAGCAATAACCCTACGCTCATAGAACCAACTTCCAATCTTATATCGAATAGTCTCCAATAGGGTGCAAACTGGCAACCTTCTGGACCATCGAAGATAGTTGTTCATGCATTCAACCACATTAGATGTCATCAGCATATACCGACGCACAGGACAGTGTGAACGAGCCCTTCTGCTTGGACCGATTCTCATCAGTTTCTCGTATGCACGAGCTTTAAAAGACTTTAGATTATTCATATGCTCCTCAAACTCTTGAATCGTATACGCCCTTGCAGCAAGCTTGAGGACAGTAATAACATCAGTCCCAAACGTCCTGAGATTGCCTTGTATGTGAAACGTACAAAGTGCCTGCGGGGTTCCTGGAAAAACAACATCTATGGCATTTTTAATACTCAAATGCTGGTCAGAAAGGAACAATAAGTCGTTGCGGACACCAAAAGTTTGTCGCAGCTGTCTAAAAAAATAAATCCATGATGCATCACATTCTTTATCTGCAATCCCAAAAGCTAACGGTAGAACCTGTTCATTTGCATCCTTCGTAGCAGCAACGAATAAGATACCTTTGTATTTGCCCTTGAGATGCATACCATCAACCACTATCAACGGACGATATGACTTGAGTGCTCTAATACAAGCAGACAAAGCAATGAAGCAATACTCGAACGCATCATCTTTATCAAGCTGCATATCCACAACTGAACCAGGATTTGACTGTTGTAACATGTACAGAAACTTCGGGATAAGCTGAAAGGATTTATCTGGATCACCATATGCATTTTTAAGAGCCAAATTCCTCCCAGCAAGAGCAGTTTGATATTTCACGTCAACACCATACTTGTGGAGTAGCTGAGCCTGAATAGCTTTTGGTGTAAGCATAACACCAGTAGCCATCAAATTAGGTACAAAATATGATGCTAAGACCATAGCAGAGACTCTTGGGCGAGCATGATACCTAAGATCCATCTCACAACTATGTGGAACAAATTCTGTAATAGTCCACATTTTCCCCAATGCTTTTTCACGAACAATAAATGGGCAACTGTCTCCAAATTTGCAAGCAATGTGATATCTAAACGGGTTAGAACGAATTGTAACAAATGCTGCATGATTAAGAAGATGATAGACTCCACATGCTACAAGTAAATTTTTTTTGTTTGCAAAAATACTACCAAGAGCGACAGTATCACATCCAAACTCCTCTTCTTCAACTATGCCTAATTCTTGGGAAGGGATTGAAGCTTGATAAGCTGCACCGAGAATAATCCACTGTCCAATAGGTTCATGAGTCTCTTCAGCAGCTTCATCGGAATCATCACCCAATGGCATGTCGTGACGATCTCTACCACAACAATGATCATAATCATCATCATCGTCATCATTCCCATAATCAGATCCTCCAACTAATTCCTCCTCCTCCTCATTCTCATCATCATCATCAACAACATCACAATCGACAGCATCATCATCATCATCATCATCATCATCATAATCATCCCGATGATTATCACTCGAAACAGACACATTCAAACGGCTTGAAGCAGTAACATTATCAACACAAGGTTCAACTACAGGATCACATAACACATGCTTCGACGACTGATCACTTCTACGAGAAAGAGTAATATGCAGTATAGGAACTTCCACAGAATCCAACAAATACGACAATTCAAAATCATCGGTTATTTTCATTCTCATCATCTCACAACCAGGTAACTTATACAAGGCATCAATCTCATTCATAAAGGTACTCTTATCCTTAAGTAAACGGAGTTCAAGCTTACTGATTAAAGTGTCATAAGTCATACCACTCGATGGTATAGGCATACATTCTCTTCGTCCATCCTCATAGATGTCACTAATCCATGTCCCTCCATGAGCAATGATTATAGACTTTGGAATCATCTGAAAAAACCATAAAGGCAATGAATATAAAATAAAACATCTCTTGTCCCCAGTATTGGCACTATTGGCACAAATAGTATCAAATAGTACCAAATAAAATAATAAGCAACACAGTAAATTCATAAAATGAAGAGGATGACAGAGAGTAAGAAGGACTGGAGAAATTACCTGAACCACAATTGCAAAATACAAACGCACAAAAAATATTCGAGCTGGAGAATTGGATGACCTCGTCGGCCTCAATTAAAAATGCCAACGCCGATGCCGATGAAGACAGATCTCATATCGACAGACACATGAGAGAGCGAGAGACAAACAGAGGAAAAGAGGATGAGGCCTGAGAGAATTTCTCGAGCTGAGAGAGAGAGAATCGACAAATCCAACTCCAAGCTGAGAGAAAATTATGGAATTTCACTAACTAAAACATAGCCGCACTGGATTACAACGTCGACGCCGATGATGACCGATCGAAGAGATGAGACAGGGAGATGGGAAGAACAGATGAGGATAACCTAAGACATTTCTTTTGTCGAGTTGAGAGAGAGAGAAAACAGAAATCAAGCTGTGAGGGTTTAATTTGGGCCAGAAGAAATGGGTTAAGATCCGGGTGGGTAAATAATCCGGGTCAGATTAGTTTGGGTCAAGTAATAAGGGTATATAGGTCCACTTATATTAATGTTGGCCATAATTTATATTTATGAAGAAGGTGGGCTATAATTTATATTTGAATGTTGATTATGGCCATATGACATGATATTCACATTTTAAAAATAAGAGTAACTTGACGGTATACCCCTATGTTCTTCAAAACCCGCACAAAAATTCTCTATGTTCTTAAAATGGCATAAAACACTCTTATGTTTGCATGTAAAACTCACTGCGTGAAAAGTGCCTGAGTTGCATTCCATAACATTTTTGTTCATGTTTTATGCTTTTAAGATGTGTAAATGGTCCAAAATACTCCAAATATTCTATAAAACAATATATTCTTGTTTTAGTTCCATTACACAGTTCAAAAACAAAATTATTCTATTACAGGAAGCGGAAAAAAAAAAAAATCGATGATACGCATAGACAAAGCAAATCGTAAGTATTTGAGATTTAGGCTTCATTGCATGTAATTCCTATTGCTGCATTAGTTTAACTCATAAAGATGCTCATCTTTTTCTACTCCGTACTAAACCACATGACCTTTAAGTTTCATCTATTTCAATTTATGCAATTCAATATTAGCGATATCGGTATTTTTTTCCATCCACCCCTAGCATTCTCTTATAGTCTCCTTAAGCCAACAAGTTTAACTTTTTAATATTTTACAAAAAATAGATACGTACTTATAATCCAACTTAAATGTCATCTTAAATTCCAAATAACTATTACTAACACTAATTCACAAGTTTATAACACCAATATTAAGGATGCACAATAATGATTTAATAATGATTTAAGATAAAAATAAATGGAATAGAGGATGCATGAGATACTAGACAGAACCTTGAGGATTTTCGAATCTGTATCGAAATAAATTGACATTTATTCATGGGAAAACTTAAAATAATACAGCGGAAAAAAGAAAAACGTCATTTGTCTTGAAGTATGTAATATGCATCGTGGAGGGCCAAAATCGGAATATAACAAAATATATATATATAGGGAGTGATTCTCATGCAAACTCCCCCTTAAAGTGAGAAATAGGAATTAATCTTCACCATTGATCTTATCTATATGAAGGATCAGGATTTAGCTTGGTCAAAGCGGGTCAAACCCGGGTCAACCCGTTGACTTTTTTATTTTTTTTTTATTTTTTTTAACTGTCACACAAGATGCACAACTTCACATATTCAGATGCACAAATTCACATATTCGGATGCAGAACTAAGTGTATTGAGATGCACAAGATTTTAAGTTTTTTTTATGTTTTATTTTTTTTGCTTTTTTTTAAGGTTAGGTCATATGCACCACATCATGTATTCATATGCACCACACTATATAATGAGATGCACCACTAAGTGCATTAAGATGCACTAGTTCTGTTTTTGTTTTTTTATTTTCGTAAAACATTGTGCATCTAGTTACACTATGTGGTGCATCTAGTTACACTGTGTGGTGCATCTAGTTACGCATTGTGGTGCATCCAATTTTTTTTCAGTTTTATTTTTTTTTTATTTACAAATTCGGTGCATCTCACTACACATAGTGTTGCATCTCATTATGTATAGTGGTGCATCTGAATATGTGAAGTGGTGCATCTTGGGTGACTGTTTTAAAAAAAAATTGAAAAAAAAACTGAAAATCTTGTGCATCTAAATGCACTTAGTGGTGCATCTAGTTATATAGAGTGGTACATTCGAATATGTGAAGTTGTGCATCTTGGGTGATAGTTTAAAAAAAAAATTGAAAAAAAAAAACTGAAAATCTTGTGCATCTAAATGCACTTAGTGGTGCATCTAGTTATATAGAGTGGTGCATCCGAATATGTGAAGTTGTGCATCTTGGGTGACAGTTTATATAAAAAAAAATCGAAAAAAAAAATTGAAAAAAAAGTCAACGGGTTGACCCGGGTTTGACCCGCTTTGACTTGGCCAAATCTTGACCCTTCATCACCAATAGATCGATGGTGGAGATCTATTCTCATATGATCTATTTCCTATATATATATATATATATATGGAGAGGATTATATAGGAACTCATAGTTATATGAGTCCGTAGGAATCATACATTTTTATTACATTAGTTAATGCATAAATTATATTATTTCAATGCACAAATATATATTTATAAAAAATTTGAAAAGTTGATATATTTTATGCATTGTCTGATTTAGTTAGTGCATTAAATTATTTCATGTTGTGCATTAAAAATTTGTTAAATATTTGTGCATTGAGTTAGTGTAATGTGCCATTTGTCGTGTTTGTGCATTAAAAAACTTTTGTCTGCATTTCCAAAGTGATATTAATGCATGGTTCCTACAGACTCAGCACATTAATTGAATGACGTTAGTGATTAATTAACGTTAGAAGATGGAGGGGAGAGTGTGTAAACTTTAATAAAACATGAGGGTGTTTTATGCAATTTCAAGAACATAGGAGTGCTTTGCATAGGTTTTAAAAAAGAGGGGAAATTTAAAATCCACAAAAGCAAAGTGGTAAAATAAAAAATACCACCCTTCTAAAAAACAATGAATTATACTCACTTGCAATTAAGGGCCCACTAACTGTCATGTCTCACTAACATGTCGGCTGACTCCCTATCAAATCGGTTGACTTATGTTTTGTTTTATTTTACTTTGTCTATTTTTACCGTCCTTATTCGGCCCAAATTTTGATGATTCACGTTTTTTATCTACAGCCTACCACCGCCCCCCCCCCACCCCACCTCAACATAAATTACCCCCACCTTCTCAAATCCCGCTCCATCTCCCTCATCTCGTCCACACCTTTCACTTTAACTCTTCCCTCACATATCCCGCTTCATACCAACTCATCCGTGACAAAAAAGATTTTCGGCGGCGGTTTGTTATTCTTCACAACATGGCAAATTATGGAGATGTTAGTTTGTCAAATCCCGCTTCATTTAGGTTAATTTAATGACGATTCATAATTTTTCGACTTAATTTAGTACGCTACTTAATCCCTATATGTTTCATATAAAATAATTAAAAATATAATTATTGGCTAAGGATAGTCAAATAATCATAAAATTAGCACAAAATGATTGCTGATTACACGCACAACCAAACTTATCATCCACTTTATATCACATCTCCTACACATGTGTAAGAGATGTGATATAAAGTGAATGACATGATGTCATATTATATTTTAAATATTTAAAAATGTGTAAAATTCATTATTTTAAAAAGGAGAGTGTATTTTTCATTTTCCAAAAGCAGGTGTGCATTTTTATAGATTGTCACTTTAAAAAATATAAGAATGCCATGCAATTTACTTTGAAAAATAATTTTCTTTTAGATATAGCCAAGATCCCTCAAGCCTTGAAAAAACAATTGTTCTGCTCAGGCCTTGAAACCACCATCATGTTTCTAATTCTGTTCAAATCACAATCAAGAAAGATACATAAAAGTAGTATATCAATGGAAATAGAAAATACATACGACGTCGTGTATCGGATTTAAAGTTCATTGTTTTGGAAATAATGGCACATTTCCGAATTTTGGAAGACATGTCAGTTTCGATTTAATTAGAAAATTCCAAAAAATTACTAGTTTAGATACCAAATTCATAAATTAGGAGAAAACATTGCAATTTGTCTAGGTTTTACGAACTTACAGTTACAGCTAGAAAAAGTTTTTGGAGCATGAACGTGGTAGATTTATTACAGTAATTAGCTTTTCAGCCGTCACCCGTTCAGGGTACGATCCGAAGATACTACGTCCGGAGGTCAAAGCTTTTTGCGGCCATTAAATTTCACATGAACGTCTATCACATGTCACAAATGCGTCATCCACTATAAAAAGAGAGCATACAATACCGATTTTAAGAAAATGGTGGGTTTTAAGAAAATTATAGTGAATAATGTTGTAAGTGGAATAAGAGTTTCACTATAAATATAAGTGAAGTTGTGAGAAATATAAAATTAAATATAATGTGTTATGTGGGTCATACTACTATAAATGGAAGTGACAACTATTCATGAGCGGATTTAAATGACAAAAGTGACAACCATACTGTGGCAGATGAATTATTAATTAAATTATTATTTCTAAATAATTGGCCCATTATTCTATAGAAATTAAGGATAATTCAAATGCATACTTCTAGAGCTATGTTCAATATTTTATTCGAAATTAATCAGATTATATATAGAGTTAACTAGTAGAAAGACTCCTTTAGAGTTAAGTAGTATAATTTTATACCCTAATTTAATTTACAATAAAAGAGGCCATATTTAACTTGAAGAGACGAAAATACCCTTATAAGGGTAAATGGTGGTTATTTTCAGTTTTTACTTTATTTTCAGAATCTCGTACCATCGTACCACCATCCGCCACCCATTCTACCGCCGCCACTGCGGCGGTGGCGTTGTACGATTTTTGGAGTCTCGTAGCATCATACCACCGTCAGCCACTATTCCGCCACCACCGTGGCGGCGTTGTACGATTTTTGGAATCTTGTAGCATCGTACCACCGTCTGCCACCGCCGCCGCGACGGACGTTGTACGATTTTCGGAATCTTGTAGCATCGCACCACCGTCCGCCAACCATTCCACCACCGCCGCCGCCACCACCGCGAGTGCGTTGTACGATTTTTGGAATCTCGTAGCATCGTACCACCGTCCGCCACCCATTCCGCCACCTCCTCCGCCGCCACCACCGCGGCGACAATGTATGATTTTCTGAATCTTGTAGCATAGTACCATTGTCCGTCACCAATTCCGCCACCGCCGCAACTACCACGGCGGTGGCGAGATACGATTTTCGGAATTTCGTAGCATTGTACCACCGTCTGCCACCCATTTTGCCACCGCCGCTGCCACCACCCTGATGGCGATGTACGATTTTCGGAATCTCGTAGTATCGTATCACTGTCCGCCGCCGCATCGGTGATGTACTATTTTTCGAATCTCATAACATCGCACCACTGTCCATCACCGATTTCGCCACCGCCGCTGTCACCACCGCGGCGGCATTGTACGATTTTCAAAATCTCGTAGCATCGTACCACGGTCCGCCGCCCATTCCGCCACCACCGCGGCGACATTGTATGATTTTCAGAATCTCATAGCATTGTACCACTGTCCGCCACGACAGCGGCGGCGATGTATGATTTTTCAAATCTCTTAGCATTGTACCACCGTCCGTCACCCATTCCGTCACCGCCGCCGCCACCGTACGATTTTTTGAATCTCGTAGCATCATACCATCGTCCGCTACCGCCGTCACGACCACCTCGGCGACGAGATACGAATTTTGGAATTTTGTAACATCGTACTATTGTCAGCCACCCATTCCGCAACCGTCGTCACTACCACCGCGGCAGCAAGATACAATTTTCAAAAATCGTACCTCGTCGCCACGGTGATGGCAAAATCGGTGACGGATAGTGGTACGATGCTACGAGATTCGTAAAATCGTAGGTCACCGCCGCAGTAGTGGTGGAATGGGTGACGGATGGTGGTACGATGCTACCAGATTCGGAAAATCGAAAATCGCCGCCGCGGTGGTGGCGGTGGCGGTGGTGGTGGCGTAATAAGCGAGGGACGGTGGTACGATGCTACGAGATTCCAAAAATCGTACAACGCCGCCGCGGTGGTGGCGGCGGCGGCGATAGCAAAATGGGTGGCGGACGGTGGTACGATGCTACGAGATTCTGAAAATCGTGGCGGCGGCAGCGGTGGCAAAATGGGTGGCGAACGGTGGTATGATGCTACGAGATTCCGAAAATCGTACAAGGCCGCCGCGGTGGTGACGGTAGCGGTTGCGGAATGGGTGACAGACGGTGGTACGATTCTACGAGATTCCGAAAATCGTACAACGCCGCTGCGGAGGTGGTGACGGCGGTGGCGGAATGGATGACGGATGGTGGTACGATGCTACGAGATTCCGAAAATCGTACAACGCCGCCGTGGAGGTGGCGGCGGCGGTGGCGGTTGCGAAATGGGTGGCGGATGGTGGTACGATGCTATGAGATTCCGAAAATCGTACAATGCCGTGGCGGCGGTGGTGGCAGAATGGGTTGCGGATGGTGGTACGATGCTATGATATTCCAAAAATCGTACAACGCCGCCGCAGTGGTGGTGGCGGCAGTGGCAGCGGTGGCAAATGAGTGGTGGTCGGTGGTACGATGCTACGATGCTACGAAATTCTGAAAATCGTATAAGTATAAAGTAGGAGAAAAAATAGGATGATTGGTGAAAAAGTAAGGGTATTTTTATCTCATCATGTTAAAGTTAACCTTTTTTATTGTAAATTAAATTAGGGTACAACATTATTGTTTTTATCTAGAGGTGACAATAAACCTTAATAAACTCTTATATAGTGCATACAAATATGCATCTTCTTGAATATTAACACATTCCATTTAATTACTGTAGAATCCTAAGCTTCAACAAATAGTGGTATAATATGAAGTTTAGTTTAAATTTTATTTTCCATCATAATTCTTATAATTATCCACGTGAGGGGTCCAGTTGTGATGAGGGACAGAGGGAGCATTACTTTTTGTTAATTACACTAATTAGGGTGAACAATAAATATATAGGCTGACCATAAATTGATTCAATAAAATAAGTGAATTGGTTAGTCTAAAATTTTCATTTAGAAATGACTTCTTATTGGAATTTTGGTTAATTATAGCATTAAATCCATGATGGATGTGTGGAAACTAATGGTAGAAACGAAATCTACGTTTTGAGCACTATAATTTAATGTATTTATTTGTTCAATTCCATTAAGGAATGAATGAGCAATTAATATATAAACATGGCTACTTGAAACTAAAATAGTGTGTTTTCTATCTTATTTGTTCCACATCGGAAAATCAAGGAAGTTTTGTGCTATATATAAGGAGCAACACTATAAGGGAGTATATCCAAGTGTGCGACCTTATGGTGCACTTTAGTGGCTCAAGTGTTGACACCTTTTGTGCTTGACCATGATTCCTACGAGGACGGTGCGAAGCACCGTCCGAGTCCGAGTCCGATGCCGACGAGCACGTGCACACGCTTTGAGGCGCACTTTGTACTTACTGCCTTTATAAGGCCCCACATAATTCGACTTCAAATACACCAATTCCAAGATAATCAATCTATTCATATAGTTCGAGTCCTAGGATCAAATACTTAGTCCCGAGTATTGAATAGTTTGCCGAAACTGCGACACGTCGTGTAACGTCTCAAAGTTCATCCCGAACCGTTATATCTTGAAGGCAATTGTTGTAGACCGCGTGCACAATAGCGGAACAATATTGTCTTACGGAGATAGAGTCTAACTCTAGCCTCGGTTCATTTCTATCTCTTCTTTTCAATACTTTATTTATTTAAGTATTTTCGTTTGCCATTTATTGTTCATACAAATATATATATATATATATATATATATATATATATATATATATATATACACGCGCATTATTTCCAACACTTCTAATGTTTTAAATTGTTTAATTTATGCAAATTTATCTTGATATAATTGGATTTGAAGGCAACAAGATTTTGTATAACTGTAGGAATACAAAGATTTTTGTGAAAAGAATAAGAGAAAAATACTTTTACACTAATCATGACTGAATCTAAATCTGTATATAACGGTTTGCATTCACTTAATGAATCCAATTTCGGCTCGCACACATATTATGGTCGAATTGTATCGCTCTAGTATGAAATCAAGATCTCCATTCTGACCATTTTAGATTGGATTTTCTACAGCTTATTATAAGGCGTACGTATGTACTGGCGCAACTATTTTCTATGTGTAATTCATTTAAAATTAGATAGATAATCAGTGTGTTTTTTTCAATTAAAAAAGTGCGTAGGGATCCAAACTCAATCGATCGAGGTCAAAGTGCGTGATTAATTAGTAAACATGATTAACGTGTCGAAAAATTCTAGGTCGTAAAATGTAATGAAAATGCATGCAAAATAATATTACAAGCCGACCATATCCAAAAATGAAATTAAAGTCAGCTGCTTTCCTTTAATTTGCTTCGGAACGCCTTTCACTATCTGGCTCGACCGCCCAAAGAAAAGCACTTCCAAAATTATGAATATATTAAAGTCCACGACTTTCGGACATACTATTTTTTTTTAATTTTTTTTTTACGTTTGTATATTTCATTTGGAAGTTGTATGTATATTAGTCCATTAATCCGAGAAATTATGCTAAAAAGGAGTTTCCAACGGAGAGAAAACGTGACATTAGATATATATTACTATCAAATACTAAATCTTTACACCACACTATATAGATGAAAAGGTGGAACCACTGCTCCGCAGGCAGGCGAGATCACTACATTACCAAATAATTACATCGCACTCTGGCAGGATTGAACTCAAGACCTCTCACTAAGGAGAAACGTAGGTACTTCAATCAGTCACTTGAGCTAGGCCTCATCGGCTTGATCACTGATTAATTATTATTATTATACTTTCTTATGATTGACTTTGGTAATCCTAACTTTCTCTTTTGGGAGAGAAATATGATGATATATTGATGATTTGGAGGTGAAAATGATTGCAGTTGAATTGATTTATCATTAATTGTTACCTTAAAATTAAAAGGGTTGTTGGTTGTTGCTCCTTTTGAGACTGTGGGGCTTAAGTTTGGCGAGACCTAAATAGTGTTAACAATTTGCCTGTGGTCTTAAATTGGGCTTGAATCCAAGCTTTTTTATATTTACACGTTATGGGGACCTTATTCAGAAAATTATCAAGAGCAATTCGGACAAGTTTACGACTACTGGTCGATATATTATTTAAAGAAATATGTCAATTGAGTTTGATCACTTGTACAGAAAAAATGTACAGTATATATACAAAACTAACATATGATACTATAACAGAGGAAGTACGCTAATGAATGAAAAGATTCAAACTCCAATTTCAAAAAATTAAATCTCCCAGTGAGTAAATATTTGGAAATTGAAAAGTAATGAGTATCTTGCAACATTAATAATTAAGATGCAAAAAATGATATCTTTTCAAATGTATAGAACCGATTGAACACATATGCCCGTTGAATTTTTTGCAAATGCATATGTATGTGTCCTTCTCATCATCAAGACAATTAGCAGTCCGTGCAAAAAAAAAAAACAGAATAATTTTTAGCATCCCCTCACAATATGTCATTGAAGAACTTCACATTTGACAATATGACTACCGACTATGACAGCCCTATTTCATAAATATTTAGCTTAAAACTTGTAATAAAAAGTCAGTAAAATGATTGTCTGTCAACTCTTTCATAAACCACTACCAGCTATGATTTTCATCCAAAGGGTCCGAAGCATTTTCAGATTCATTGTAAGTTTCCGCACAACGTTGTCATTAAGAAAATGACCTCTTATTATCAATTTAAGTTTAGAAAATTAATCCTCGGCAAATTAATTTAGCAACACATTACTTGATGAACTTTTTTTTAACGGTACTTGATCAACTCTTTTTTTTTAGCAACAACAATTAAATTTAAGGACCGCACTACGGTGGACTCAAACTTGAAACCTTTGACCTCGTGCATTAACCACTTTACTCCTATGCCAACTCACACACACTTATCAACTTTTATCTTCAACATGATGTCATTGTGACACAGCCGTCATTTTCCAGCTTCAAGAAAATCCTTCTATTATTTCCAGCCCTATTTCATAAATATTTAGCTTAAAACTTGTAATAAAAAGTCAGTAAAATGATTGTCTGTCAACTCTTTCATAAAACCACTACCAGCTATGATTTTCATCCAAAGGGTCCGAAGCATTTTCAGATTCATTGTAAGTTTCCGCACAGCGTTGTCATTAAGAAAATGACCTCTTATTATCAATTTAAGTTTAGAAAATTAATCCTCGACAAATTAATTTAACTTGTAAATACATAATAATTTTTTTACTAATTAATTATTGAACTCGATCAATTTTTTTTTTAATAATTGTAACGTTATATTTAAAGATCATGACATGGTGGACTTGAATCTGAGACATTTAGCCTTGGACATTAACCACCTACTACTTTGCTCACACACACTACTTGATGAACTTTTTTTTTAATGGTACTTGATCAACTTTTTTTTTTTTTAGCAACAACAATTAAATTTAAGGACCGCACTACGGTGGACAAACTTGAAACCTTTGACCTCGTGTATTAATTACTTTACTGCTATGCCAACTCACACACACTTATCAACTTTTATCTTCAACATGATGTCATTGTGACACAGCCGTCATTTTCTAGCTTCAAGAAAATCCTTCTATTATTTCCGCACGAATTAATTATATCGTGCATGGCATCATCTGTATAATACTCTCTCCGTCCCAGGTTAGTATGGTTACTTTCCTTTTTTAGCCATTCCTGGTTAGTATGGTGTTTCCATTTTAATACATGTCTTTTATCTTTTTACCTTTAAAAGTTCAATATATTTACTTCAATAAAGTTTTTTCATCCACTAAAAAATTAACAACACATCATAAATGGGCATTTCCTCCACTTAAACTATCCCTACCACATATTTATTTATTTTTTCTTAAAACTTGTGCACGGCCCCCGCACCATACTAATGGGGAACGGAGGAAGTATATCATTATGTCCCCCCATACAAGTGTTCCCACCTTATTACATTAATAACTTTTTTTTTGTTTATTTCATTTGATACGTTTCCTTTATTTCTTTTGAGTTTTTTTTTATTATTATTATTATTTTTTTTGACATATTAATTCAAGAGCTTATATGAATGTGTCACGAGAGAAAACATATTACAAGAATATTTAACTGAACTTATAAATTTCTAAATCCTAAATAATGAATAACTAAACTATTTTAAGCAGCTTATAAGCTCAACCAAACAAAACATACCATTGTTAAATGTTTGTGATAATGTGTAAAGCATGTTGGCCGTAAGAATCATCAGTTAACCAATCGTACAAAATTCCGGCCCATTATCATAGAGAGAATAAAACTAGGCCCATTTAAGTAATAGAAGGAGCAACTGTTTTTATGAGCAGATCATATCTTAGATAAATTCTTGTATGGGTGTACATGTAGTACACCCACAACTCACATATTAATATTTTAATTAAAATATTAATATGTGAGTTGTGGGTGTACTATGTACACCCACACAAGAATTTCTCCATATCTTAATATTTGGACTGTATACCGTATACAAAATTACATAACAACCAGTTTTGACTTAAATATACCAAAGTGTAATGCACAAATAGCCACTCAATACAACACGTGTAAAGGTGGTCCAATTCTAAAACTTTACTATGCAAATGACGTTATTTCCCGTTAACATCCCATGCATTTTAAGGAGAATATTATTTATTAATTAAATAATATAAAAATTTATATCAAAAATTGTTTCGTTTAGTGAAGACTCTTCTATATTATGTATTTTGCTACAAGTTCCACATTTTCAAAATGGTATCAGAAGTTTAAGTTTATTTAGGAATTATATTTTATTTATTATTATTCGTAAGTATTATTTCCTATAGGAGGATACACCAAGAATAAATGGATCCGAACGAATGTTCGAGATGCGAATATTACAGGTTCTATCTCGATTATTTCGAGATGCAAAAGCAGGATCACTAGAATTCTTAACATTCTGGGAAGAACGCTTTAACCAAAGCGTTATTAATGGTGACACCGGAAACTAAACCGGAATTGCCAAATGATGGAGAATCGTCAACGACGTCTCGAATTTAATGCTTATCTCGAAGAAGCATTAACAACATTGATGATTAGAGACTATCAATACCATGTTTGATGGATCAAAGATACCATAAGGACAATGGGATAGCCAATGTTACCGAGTTCTAAGATATTATCCCTGATTCCTCTAAAATATCAGAGGCTTTAAGGGTGATACAAAAGACGGTACAACATTAAGACAATGGCCTTTATGGAGTACCTCAAGATCTATACAAGATATCTAGAATGCAAAAACATCCTCGCAGATATACAGACTCGAATTGAAAAGCTGGAGCAGCAACCCCGTTCCGGTCGAGTAAGAAGAAATACTTTTGTCAACGAACCCACCTATCCATTGCCGGTGGAAGAGGTGAAGAAGGATCCACGAAGTGTAGCTCTTTCAAGAATGCTTCGCGGTGAAAAACCACGAGTCACCCCGTAAGGCTCGATCTTGAAGACCTTCAAGAGTTAGCAGAATCTTTGCTAACTTGAAGGTGGTTGATCTGAAAATGAATTAGAACGACCATCATAATTGCGGTTCAGGGACAACAAGGACCTCAGAGGGTGATTCCCGAGAGGCAACAAACATACGACGAGTACATGAGAGATGCTCGTGACTATCATGTCGGGGCTGGATTTGATGCAGACGTACCAAATGATGCCCACATGACGATCAGAAGAATAAGAAGGAGGCAACCCAGACTACAGGATACACCTGTAGGAAAAGCCATCTTGGATCCTATTCATCCATACGGAGTGATGCTCAATATCGTTGAAGTCAATTTCATAGATAGAGAATCTGTAATAGATGAATGGACTTCGACAATGAGGATTGCAGCAGCAACGCTCGATCTAGATAAAAAAGGATTTATTAAAATCCTTGAGACAAACCTTGCAGGAATGGTGAAGATAACATGGGAAGGTATTCCAATGGAAACCAAAAATCTATGCTTCGCCGACATTGATTCCTTCACCGAAATGATTAGGAAAATGGCAATGCTTATTAAAACTCATTTCCTTGGAGAAGGATATTTTGAGGGATTCGATGAGGAGAAGAGAAATAAATATTTGATAACGTTATATAATTTAAGACTTGCAGTCTTATATCAAAAGACGCTCAACAAGTTTTTGCAGCTCTTCACCATTTATCAACATCAAACAAAAGCTGATGATCGGACCACGATGGAAATTTTCTTTCTAAAATTTTGAAGCCCATGGAAGGAGATGTTAATTCGAGACTACAAACCAGGAGATCTCCACAATGTAGCAAAGAGGATGTCATATGTACATCAAAAGCTCTCAGAATGGTGCTAACAAGCCACAACTCTGAGAAATATGAAGAAATTGAGGAGAATCAACAAAACAGCTCCTTTAGGTTGTGACGACAATGAACTACCAACGATCATTGGAGGAGAACCACTAAGGTTGAAAAGGAGTAAGAAGAACATATTCCAGCCCTATTACAAAGATGAAAATCCAAGAAGGAGTTCTTGGAAACCAAGAACAATGTGGTCGCAACAAAAGGCAAGATCTTACAAATCTAGCCAAAGAAGCGGTCCAAACAAGTCTTCATTATGAGGATCTAGTTCAAATAGATCTCAAGGGCGAATACCCACCAAGAAAACTTTTAGACGAACTCACACTAGAGTCAATGAAAGTTTCAAAGATTGCAACTACTGGGCGTGCGGTGCCAAGAGATATATTTCAACAAATTGTTCCGATAATGAAAGAAGAGGTATCCGGAGATTCGAGTCAACTCCAGACATCGAAGATGCCATCTACTTTCAATAATTGATACAAGTGTATCAGTTCGAAGATATACCCTCAATTGAGAGTATATACGAGCAAGAAGAAATTCTCAGTGGAGAATAATCTGATTGGTCGAATGGAACATCACAATCTGAGTCCAACTGATTCCGAGATTATTAATCAAGAAAGCGAAGATAGGACCGTGTTTTCAAGCCAGACACTTATCTCGCCAAGTGTGATGGACAAAATCATGAAGAAAAGCCTAAATATACAAAAGTATCAAAGCTTTACAACAAGAAACTTAGACCAAGTTTTGAGAAACTTCAGTCTAAGGTGTAGGAGACAACATACCGTCTATGGCATCACTAGACGAGAAATGTCTCTTCCTATCGAGCTTACAGGGAATCAAGTAGAGATGCAATTGATTCCAACCATCAACATCATGGAGGATCTGGCAAAAATAAAGTCAGACATTGCTGAAAAGATGAACTGGATTCATATCGGAGAAATACAGTTGGTGCTCAAATCAACCTTATTTCTGGGAGTTGATGCATCAATCGATATCACAATATGTGATAGACGAGTTAGAAGTCTAAATGATTTCGTAATGGGAACAATTGCCAGGAATCTTATGCCGGGCAAGTGGTTGAGATTATATATCCAAAGTAACGACTCCAATTTCAGCAAGGCTTTGACTCTATATTAAGATTTCAAGCGTAAGGATCTATTGGAAGATGGAAATAGACCTTACTCTATTACATATCAGGTGTCATATGCGCTTTCCAACTCATATCATACCGAGTTATTTTTGGGAAAGCAATTCATTGAGATACCAGATTTATTCAAGAAGGTGACGACGGTGGTTTGTCCCAATAGAATGGAGATCCCTCGATTAAGAGAGGTTGACATTCAAATTAGAGAAAAAGAAGTCATGAGGCATGATCAAAGCTTAAAAATAAATACAGAAAGATTATCTTTCCAAGGCAACAGAATTATGTCACAACCATTTGGAAGGAATCTAATCTAAGATTCCTATCCTCAGACACCTCGGATCAGAAAGGTGACAATTAATCTACATTGCCCTGAAGGATGGAGAGGAGTTACAATTAAATTTGATACTACAAGGTGGGAAACCAACTTCCCTTGTAATGTCTTATACTATCTGCAGCACCAGAGATCAACCACTACAGAGGAACCCTTGAAATTGGGGGAATCATGTTGGAGATCAAAGGAAGAGCTGGTAGGGAACCAAACACCCTTGTATTGGGACTTGATTTTCTCGAAAAATATAAGCCCTGGAGAAACAAGGAAAAAGGACTGGAGATTACGGTAAATAATACTACATAATTAATCAAATGACTAGTCCATTCTCCATATACATCTCTATTGGGATGTTAAACAAGAAATATAAAGCATAATATTTTGCTACTTATATTGATTAAGGAGCAGGAATCTGTACAACAAAACGGGGAGTCTTTCCAAATGAAATAGAATATGATTTACCCCGCATTGCAGGAAGGGATTTCCCAAAAAAGATTTTACTCTTATCAAAAGGAGTAAAAGAGACGGAAATCTTGATCGGAGGAGCTGGAGATACACCATGGTATAAGGTGAAAACTCCACCAATCTATTTCCATGATACAGGTACAGATATTCTGTTAGGAAACAACTTCCTACAGATGTTCAAGAGATATACTCAGGATAATGAAAATAGGAGATTGGTGTTCATAAGCAATTGTTACCATAAAATCATTATCCAGAGGATGCGAAGGGCATTCAATCGGCAAATGTCACTAACATTTCGCAGCAAGTGTGGTGATGAAGGAACCCAAAAATGAAGAATCAAAGGAGATTCAATGAGGCAATTCTAAGGTGCATCAGATAGAATGATCTCAAGGATGTAGAGATCCAGATCCTTAAAGTATCCTTAATATCTAATCAAAATATTAGGAAAGAAACACAGGTGTCCTTAGAAAATGTCAAAAGGAAAATTAAAAGAAGTTACAATGAGAATTCTTTGGCATGGTGGGAGAAGAACCAACTCAAAGCAACCTTGAAGGTGAAAGCAGACAAGGAGCATGAGTTTGTCAAATACATACCAATCCTGATGAATCTTAAAGATCAACAAGATATGAAGGAATATATCAAGGAACACCTTGACTTGGGATTAATCGAACCAGGAAATTCTCCTTACAAGAATCCTGGATTTTTGGTAAGGAATCATGGTGAGATCAAACGAGGCAAACCTAGACTTGTCATTAATTATAAAGAAATTAATGATATTCTAGAGTTTGATGGATATTTTATCCCAAGTAGGGAACACCTTATTAATTGCATTATAAATGCTAAGGTTTTCTCTAAGTTTGATGGATAATCCTTTCAAAGATTATTTTTCTTTCATGTTCGTCTATATTGATGATATCTTAATAGCATAAAAAAAAATGGAAGAACATGTCAAACATCTAAATATCGTTGCAGATGTTTGTTACAGGGAAGGCCTTGTACTGTCTGAAAAGAAGACAGTCGTTGCAACCAGAAAAATAGAATTTCTGGGCATTGAATCGATGAATAAGGAATTGTGTTACATGACCATATTGTACAAAAGGTCTAGAGTTTTTCTGAAGATCTAAAAGAAAAGAAACAACTTCAAAGTTTCTTGGGAGTTGTTAATTTTGCAGGTGTATTTATCAAGAACCTTGCAAAAAACAAGAAAGTTTTCTGTTCATTGCTGAAAAAGGATGTTCAATTTATCTGGACAGATGAACATAGAAAAGGGATGTGAGAGTTAAAAGAGATTTGCAAAAATCTTCCAAAACTCTCGATACCACAGAATGAAGATGACTTACTCCTGCATACAGATGTAGCTGATTATTGGTGGGCAGTAGTTCTAACCAAGATCACTTCTAATGGGGAAGAACCATGCAGATACTGTAATGGTTTATTCTCAGAAGGCGAAACTGTGCAATGACATATCAATGAGAAGAAATTCTTTGCAGTGTGAAAGGCATTTAAAAAATGGCCTTTATTTTTATTAGCAAAGAAATTTACTTTGAAAATTGATAACACACAGGTTAAAGCTTTCTTAAAAAACAAGATGAAATCTAAGCCCGAAACGGCTAGATTAATTAGATGGTAAGTTGAATGTCAATATTATATATTTGATATTGTACTTATAAAATCTCATGAAAATATTCTTCCAGATTTGTTGATGAGAGATGGAGCCAACTGAAGTGAGATCCATCTTACTAGCCCAAAGGCATTTCAGAGACAATCTGGAGATGGTATCTGGGGAATTGGACGAGTGTGTTCTTCATGCTGAACAAGCAGGAAGATTACAATCTCTCGATTAGATGAAAGTCACCGAGAGAATACGAGCATGCTTATTATCTCATAATCAACTCTGGACAGTAATGCAACCGGCCCTCCTTCGGGCTGCCAAAGAACCTTTGGCAAAAGAAGAGTTTCGAGTACAAGGCTCTAAACCTGTAGCAGAGGATTCGAATACCTCTTACCCGAGTTCTAAGTTGGTGGTTTCTTTGGAACCATTGGCCCAACGAAAATATGAAATTCAGAGGTCACACCTAGAAACTTTACGTCAATCTAGCACCTCATGGGTAAAAGAGAGAGAGATTAGTCTTAGACCAATGACTAGCACTTCTAAGATTAATACTAACAAAATTGAAGTTTCTTCTGCATGGATAATTTATCAAGCCAACTAAGAGAAGCTCAATACCAGGATAAATATCAACCCAAAAAATAAAAATAGAAATAAAAATAAAGGTTGATGTTTCGGAAAAATATACTTGTGTGTGGACAATGCCAAACGCCGATTCACATGAAGTCAAGAGATGGTATGAATTCGGGGCATTAGCCTAAGTTTATACAACATCACCATCATTCGTAGAAATCAAGGGTCTACCAAAATGGATCCAAGAAGTTGTGTATGATGCTTGGGCTAACAATCCCCTACTTAGCTGAGGAGATACACTGGAGCTATATTTCATCAGCAGGAAAGGGTAACTGATGAGTCCATATTTTGTGTCTATTTTGTGTTTGTTTTAGGTAGTTTAGATTGAGTCTTTGTGTATGTTTTGTTTAGTTTAGTGTCTTGGAGGACATAATCTGGGCAGGAGGTGGTCTGCTGCCTTGCAGGTGGAAATTGGGCAATACATGGATGGAAAGCTGCATTTCTGGAAGCAGGTTGGGCAGAGCGATATTGGTCAAGATAGGTGGAGTGCTTTGGTCAGCTGGTGTGTTTCTCTCCTAGGTTTAGAAGGATAAGGAAAAGATGATCTAACTTAAATATCTTTCTTTACCCGACTAGATTTAGGATCCGAAAGGGATCTCTTGGAGATAGATGTGACTTGCCATGTTGGGGTCGTGCTTATCAAGTATTACTTGCATTCCAAGGTAGCTCGTGGATTCCTTCCATGATAAGGACCGGGGGCCCAAACCCTAAGCACTCGCTATAAATATTGAAGCCTAGCTGCTGTGAAAACAATGCCGACTTTATGCTTTCATTCCCTGTTTATATTGAGAGATTGTGAGGAAAAGAACAAGTCCTACGAGCAATGTTTAATTTGTGTTTTGTTCGTACTATTTCCAAACGGCACTTTTGGCCGAATTTACTTTCAAGTACTTCGTAAGTTTTTAATATAGTTCTTATTATGAGTTTCTCAATTTATTGCGTTCGTGATTTTACTTTCATGTCTAGCTAAGTTTTTATACTTAATCTGGGCAAGATAGTTAAGTGATTACTTATTCTTGAGAGGTCTAATTTGTGCTAGATAATTGCATGCATGTGTTCCTGATGTGTTAATGAACTTGTTTTAATACGGTATAATACAATTAAGAGATTAATAGGTCGTTAATCGCTTAGGAAATATTAGATCACTAATCAATTGGGAAGTAGAAGTGTTTTCCATAACTTATCTCACTTAAGATCGATTAACATTAGAGGAAGGTGTCTACCCTACTGGGCTAGACGTGATGATTCCTTGTTGGGCCTTTCTAGATTTTAATGCTTCTTGGGAAAGAAACTGAACGATAACTTCGACAGAGGTATTGCCCAAGGTAGGGAGCTGTTGATGCTTCGCCAACTAAGTAAGGATAGGTCACGGAAGGGTTTGTTGAGAGCGTGGTGAGTAAAAAGGGATCTCAGCATTCAAGTCCTATAAACAACGATGCATGCATGTGATGAATATATTTGCACCAATGACCAAGCTAGAGTTTTCACTTAACGATATCTTTGTCCAGATCAAGTCATTTTTGTTATTGATCAAGTTATTTGTTTTCTTTTCAGTATTTATTTAAGTTCTCGTATTGGGCAAGAGAGTCCCAGTGACCAAGATACCAAAACCAAACTTTCTTAACAGATGGGAGAGGTTTCAAGAGATAGTGATAATCAACTCCTTGTGGATCGACCCTGTACTTACTTGCTAACTATATAGCTGTGAGGATAGGTTATAAATTCATTTTGAGAGTGCGAACGACAGTCTCATCATATTAATATATCCAATCTCGTTCAGACTGTCTCAATCCATTCATGAAGGCATTAATCAAGTCCTTGTCACCTAAACCATGCTGAGGACACCTGGCGATCAACTTCTTGTACCTCGAGTGGTAATCATAGATAGATTCTCCATTGTCCATCTTGATGTTTTGAATCGCCGCTCAAGAAACTTCTGCTGCATTTGTTGCTAAGATGTTACACTGCCCTGAGATAATTAGTACAACCATTCCCTTACCCTATCTTGTAGTGAAAATGAGAATGTTAGAAGACGAATATATTCCCTCAGTGTGTTTTGTGTGGTAGTTGTGTGCACAGTTCGCATTGCCATCTCAAAATCCTGTAAGTGGCATTGTGGATCCTCTCCGGGCAAGTCACTGAAATTGGGCAAGATCTGTATGGCACCACCTCAGCAAGAGCTATGCTGATGATTTCCTCCACCTCAGCAATAATGGGGTATGGCACCACCCAAGAAGTGGAGTCTGCTGTGGACAAAGTGGCTTCCAACGGTGGCGATTTTGGATCGGACAGGTCGATGTGCGTTCCGTGAGGGATTTTGTTGAGTTTGTTCTTTGGGCGTGTAGATACCATGGTGGGATTTTAGGGTTTAAATTTGGGGGAAAGAAATCGGTGATAGCCAAGATTTGGGGGGTTGAGAAAGGAAAAGTAGATTATGGTAGTTTTTGAATTGATAGTTTACGTAGGGAAGTGGAAGGGTTGGAGGGATTAGTCGTGGTAGGGTGGCAGACGATTATAGGGCTAGGGGTAGGTTTTGAGTGCAACTGTCACATCACACGTGGTGTGGCAGTTACTGTCCCGTCAACTTTATTGCCCATGTCCATCGCTTAGTCCAGAGCGCCACACTTGCCCTTCTACGCACACACTTTGCCTTGGGCAAAGTGTTAAATCCTCCTTCTTCCTTTCGCCCAACACCTGTTCTCTGCAGGTCACGAACACACTACCATATGCAAGGCAAAATTTCTCTTATCCTATGGTTAGATATTTCTACCCACAATGGAATTAAAATACGCCTAAATTTGATGGAAACATTAAAATTATGGCTATTTTAATCACTATCCACACTTTTTTTTATTAAAAAACGAAATTAACAATTAAAAATAAAAAAACGTACCAGGTTGCCTCCTAGCCAGCGTCCCAGTTATCGTCGTAGGCACGACATCCTCCTTGCCCAAGTTAGGACTCTATGTCGCAGAGGAATTTCAAGTATTCCTCTGGTTTCTCCAATACTTGGCCAAAGAAAGCCTTCAACCTTTCCCCATTGATCTTGAAAATTTTTCCTGTGTTAGCATTCATTACCTCCACAACCCCATTCGGATATGTAGCTTGTACTTCATTCCCGTGTTAGCATTCTCTTCAGTCTCACTTTCACTATCATCACTATCCTCGTCACTGTGTGTAGCGATGTATGACTTACCTTGACTCTGTGTCGTATTGATGCAGTCACGCTTGAAGTGTCCATAACCATGACACTCACGGTATTGTGGCCCAGTCTTTAGGGTGGATTGGTTGTCTTCCTTATCCAGTTGGTTTGACTCAGCTTCATTTCCTTTCTTCTTGTCAAGTCCTTGTTTGGCAAATTTCTTGAATTCCTTCTTGAAGGATTTTGTGATTAGGGCCATTGCTTCAGCAGCTACTAATTCTCCTTTTGGCACAGACGACGCCTCAGGATGCTAGTTGTGAGCTTGAAAGGAAACTCCCTTCTTTTCAGTACTTTCGCTTTTCTTCCCCATCTCAAAGGTTCTTAAAGATCCAATGAGTTCATCTAGTTTCGTGGTAGATAGATCTTTTGCTTCTTCAATTGCAGCCACTTAGTACTCGAACCTATTGGGGAGAGATCTTAATACCTTTCTGACAATTCATCATTGAACTTATTTCCAAGGCCCACACTTTCATTAATAATTTTCAATAGCTTTGCATGAAAGTCACTGATTGACCCATGTTCTTCCATCCTCAGTAACTCGAACTGGATCGCTAGTTGTTGTAGTCGTTGCCCTTTCACACGATCATTTCCTTCAAAGAAAGTCTCCAGAATATCCCATGCTTGCTTTGCAGAGGTGCATGTGGAAATAAGAGAGAATATTTCCACAGTAACAGACGCTTGGATGGCATTCAATGCAACCTGATTCATCCCGGATTCTTTTCATTCATCTTCCGACCATTCTATCCTGTCTTTGACTTTTCCAGCATTGGGTTCACTAGTGGCTATAGTGGGAGGTTTGAATCTGACTTGATCGTCTCCCACGCTTCTTTATTAATGGCTCTGATGTGTGCCATCAAACCAATCTTCCAATATCCATAGTTGGATCCATCAAGAATTGGTGGTTTCATCATCGAACTGCCACCTGTGGAAGTTATTGTGTCTTATCACGAACGCAACAACACGTTTAGATGTCTGTCCCAAGATCAACACCTGTAAGACCGGTGTACCACTCTGATACCAATTGTTAGATCTAAATGAACACTTTATGCATATATACTGGAAAACTTAGCACAGTCAGTATAACAGAAATAATAAACTGTGCGGAAATTAAAGACACGCGATATGGTAACCTAGTTCGCTTTTGCAACCTACGACTGGGGGGCCTTTGCCTAAGAGAGAACCAATCCACTATTAGAAGAAATGGCTACAGAGGATCTTACACATACCGGTAAACACCTTATGCTGCTCTTTTGTTCACCCTCTTCCTAACTTCACGTGAATTCGTGATTGACGATCTACAATCGCTCAACCTAAGCTCGAACCTCCAGTCCGACCCTTAACTCTCTTACAGACTGAATTTATCAAAGATAAACCCTCACTAATTCGTGCACTCAATTACAATACTCTCAAGAAAGTATATGCACTCAAACAATAAAACAAAGCGGCCAACCCTCACAATGTTTATGTCTAATATATTTATAGGTTTGAATCCCTAGATCTCTTCGCCATCATGTATATCTTCTTAGATCTTCTTTCCTTGTGAGGATAAGGCTTGGAAAACACGTCTGATATCTGCTTGATAAGTATCTTGTCCGCATCTATCACAACCATGAAAAAGATCCCGCAAAATCCACGCAGATAAGGAAAGTCTCTGCCAGACTGTTAAAGGTTCCCTTAGCACAGACTGAAGCAGACATAACAGAGTTTTTCCATATAGCGGCTTCCATACTTCAGTTGTACTTTTGGCTACATAAATTTTGCCAACATCTTTAAGCAACATCACCTCTTGAGCAGGAATGCCTCAAATCCAACAAGCTCAACCAAAGAACTCGCAAAGACCATTTTCCTTTGTCCTTCATCGACGAGATGCTGGAAAGATTAGCTGGAAATAAATACTTTTGTTTCCTCGATGGGTATTTGGGATACATGCAGATATGGGTAGCTGAAGAAGACCAGGGCGAGACTATATTTACATGCCCATTTGGAACTTTTGCATATAGAAAGATGCCATTCGGACTATGTAATGTGCCGGGCACATTCCAGCGTTGCATGATGAGCATTTTTTAAAATCTTCTTGAGGAATGTATCGAGGTGTTCATGGACAACTTCACAGTTTATGGGAAAAGTTTTGACTCTTGCCTTAATAACCTTGAAAGGGTCATGAAGCGGTGTGTCGAGAAAAGCCTAGTTATAAACTACGAAAAATGCCACTTCATGGTCAAGGAGGGGATAGTCCTTGGGCATGTTATATCTGAACGAGGAATCGAGGTGGATAGCACAAAGATAGATATCATTGCAAAATTGCTATACCCTACATCAATCAAGCAATTAAGGGGTTTCCTTGGGCATGTCGGATTTTATAGGAGGTTCATTAAAGATTTTGCGAAGATTGCACAACCTATGACCAAGCTGCTACAGAATGATATGCCTTGGGAATTTGATGAGGAGTGCAAACAAGCATTCCATACTTTGAAGAACAACTTGGTCACATCTCCGATCATCCATCCTTCTGATTGGGGAATACCGTTTGAGCTTATGTGCAATGCAAGTGGGTATGTTGTGGGAGCTATACTTGGGGAAAAGAGAGGAAAGGAGAGGTATGTGATTTACTATGCTTCGAAGACGTTGAATCCTGCCCAATGCAATTATGCAACCATAGAGAAGGAGTTGTTGGCTATAGTCTTTGCCTTTGAAAAATTTCGATCTTACTTACTCGGGGGCAAGACTATAGTCTATATCGACCATGCTGCACTCAAGTACCTAAAGACCAAGAAGAAATCCAAGCCAAGCCTAATGAGATGGATTCTTTTACTACAGCAATTCGATGTCGAGATAAAAGATAAAAGCGGTGCCCAGAATCAAGTAGCTGATCACTTGAGCAGAATACTCTAAGAAAAGGATGGGAATCCAATCAAGAAAACCTTCCCTGATGAGCATTTGAGTTATGCCCAACAGGAGTCGTGGTATGCCGACTTGGTGAATTACATAGTTGCTGGGTCAATAACTTCTGAATTCAGTCAATATCAAAGAAACAAGCTCAAATCAAAAAGAAAATTTTATGCTTGGGATGAACCTTACCTATGGAGAGAGTGTTCTGATCAAATCATTCGGAGATGTGTAGCTGAATGGGAGCAGAAGAGTATTATTGAGCACTACCATAATAAGGAATGTGGTTGACATTTTGGGCATCAAATGACTACAAGAAAGATTCTGTAATGTGGATTCTATTGGCCAACACTGTTCACAGTCTGTTATGAATGGTGTAAGAGTTGTGAGCAATGCCAGAAAGAAGGGAATATCACGAGAAGAAATGAGATGCCCATGATCCCGATTCTGCCAGTCGAGATTTTTGACATTTGAGCATAGATTTGATGGGATCTTTGCCCAGTTTAAAAGGAAATCAATATATTTTGCTGGCAGTAGACTATGTGTCAAAATGGGTGAAAGCTTGAGCAACATTAACCATTGATTCCAAGGTAGTATCTCATTTCGTTCGAACTCAAATATTTAATAGATTTGGGGTGCCTCGAGCTATAATCAGTGACCAAGGGTCGCATTTCTGCAATGCCACGATCACAAGCTTGTTCAAAAAGTATGAGGTTCATCATCGAATTTCTACAGCATATCATCCTCAAGCTAATGGGCAAGCTGAGTTGTCTAACTGCATAATCAAGACTGTGTTGAGAAAGACTGTTGGAGTCAATAGCAAGGATTGGACCACGCGTCTTGATAATGCATTATGGGCATACAAAACTGCTTTTAAGACTCCATTTAGGATGTCACCTTATCGGATGGTCTATAGGAAGAGATGCCATTTGCCAGTTGAGTTAGAGCATCGAGCACGATGGGCAGTATCCTAATTGAACTTTAATTGTGATGAATTATGCAAGGCAAGGAAGCTTGAGATTCAAGAGTTGGAAGAAATTAGGCTTCAAGCCTTTGACAATGCTAGCTTGTACAAGGAACGAATGAAGAAGAACCATGATTTGTTGATCAAGGAAAAGATGTAACACTTTGGGCAACAAGTATTACTGTACCAGACAAGATTTCGACTCAAGTCCGGAAAACTCTCTACTTAGTGGGTAGGATCGTTCGAAGTTCAAGCTCAATATCCTAATGGAGCGATCGAGATCAAAGATCCAAAGAGTGGACAAATTTTCAAGGTAAATGGACAGAGAGTGAAAGCCTATTATGGGCAAGACCAACATGAAACTGGGAGGGCAGCTGCTCTTCATGATGAGGAAACCTGTTGAGCAAAGAAGTGGATGTCGTGCCCAAGATAGTAAACAGGGTGCTGACCAGGAGGCAACCTGGTATATTTCCAATTTTTGTTTTTTATTTTTAAAGTTCTATTTTCGTAATTTCTTAAGTAATATTTGAGTATTAACCCTAGGAGGTAGAGTTGTTCCGTGCAAGGGGTGTTTTGTTGTTCATGATTGTAGGAGTTAGGGGCAACGTGGAAGATGCAGGGTACGAAGGAGAGTTGTAAGAGTGATCTTAGCGGGCAAGATGGAATGTATCGTGGGCACCAAGGCCTAATAGCTGACAACTGCCATCCCATCAAAGGCAGTGTGTCAGAACCCGAAGCCTAAAAAGTCGCATCCATCACCCCCACTTTCATCATAACTTCCCCTCTACTCTCTCTCGATTCAAAACCAAGCATCTCCATCTTCCCTCTCTCTCTCATCTCTCACAAAACTACCCTAAACCACCACCCACATACATAATGGTTTCAACTCGCAACAAAATTAAACTCAATAAAATCCCAACTGGTTCTCACTTCGACCTCACCACTGAGAAAACCTCCCCACAACCATCTGTAAAGAGCAAAGCCATGGAGAAAACAACCACTGCCACCATAGGATCCATCATTCCCAACAGCCCATTACCGATTGATGTCGACCTGCTGGTAACGGAAGGAGAAAACCCTACTCTCCTTGAGCAGAACAAGACAGCAAAGGATCCTCTTACTGAGCAACAGCGTTCCATTGCGAAGGAAAAAGAGACAGTGATGGAGGACACCAAGGCGAAAGATGATGTGGTAGGAAAATTGACAAAGCGGAAGAGATCAGTGACACCTACTAAGGCAACTTTAGTGAAAAAGACGAAGGCAGTGGCTTCTGATGCGAGCTCCACTTTGCCCGCAAAATCATCTTCAGCTGGGAAAGGGGTTATGACCGAGTCGACCGCCAAGAATTAGTCGACGGGAGATGAGGAAATCGAGGAAGAGGATGACACAAAAGTGACCCCAAAGAAGAAGGTACTAAACCCTACTTCGATTAGTAGCTTTAAGACCACGAAGAAGTAAGGTTCGCGGTCTGTGTCAGCGATGAAGAGGAAGAAATCAGGAACTCCTAGACCTAGAGGCATTGCTATGCCAAGGGTTGGCTGACGAAGTAAGGGAGTTGTTTGATAGGATATGGTGGAAGAAGTTTCTGGATTGGCCTACAGAGGTGTATGAAGAATAGGTGAGAGAGATGTACAAGGAAGTGAGTGTTTTCGTGGATCCGCACAGTGGTCCATTGGTCATCAGTTTTCCTTTCTGGGCAACACGGTTCAGCATCATATCAATGAAATGAATCTGATTCTGGGAATGATAGGTATACAGGATATGTAGAAGAAGGAGTACAAAGAAGCGGAGAGGGGAGTTCCCACATATTCGCTGAAGGATTGGAAGGTGATATGGTCGGATATTGCGCATGGGGTGTTAAATCCTCAAGACAACAAGGGGCATATGCTGAAAAGTCATGCTCTCCGCATTTGCCACAGGATCATCGCCTACAACCTCTACGGCAAGACTGATAGTGGGAACACCATCTCGAACAAGGAGCGGTACATTCTGTGGGCAATGCACAAGAAGATAAGGCTCAACTTTGCAGCTTTTCAGGCGGAGCATTTGAAGGCGGTGGTGACTAAACCTGAGCAACTACTCGTGCGGGCATTTCTTGAAAGCTTATGCTCGAGGAATGGATATGGAGGAACAAATCACTAAGAAGGTCGCTCTTCCTGAGGGGTACCTGGGATTCGAGACGCTAAAGAGGATGAAGGATATCTATCTCGACGAGGCAGGTAATCTAGTCTTCATTGATTACTCCAAGAAGAAGGAAGAGACTAGTCCAAACCACCAGTTGCAGCTGTGACCAGAAAGGAGAAGCCCAGTAGAAGTGACGCATTTCCCAAGGATGATGATTTGATGACCAGGATGGAACGAGTTGAGAAGCTATTAGTGGAGATTCGTGATGCTCAGATCGAAATGCGTGATGCCCAGCGCGCTTAGTTGAGAAGCTATTAGTGGAGATTCGTGATGCTCAGATCGAAATGCGTGATGCCCAGCGTGCTTACTTTGCCCACCAAGGATTTAGGTACCCACCTGATTTGCTTTCCTCTTGAATTATTATCTCCATAGTCTTAGTGTAGTGTAGTGTAGTCTAGTGTGTTTTTCTTTTAAGTGTTTTTGTTTTGTGTTAAGTTGTATTTATATTTGTTATGTCGAGAAGGACGAAGTGTTACCCTTCACCCATAATTGTGTGGTGAGGGCATCCAAATTCCTATCTTATTTGTATGTGAGTTTTGATATCTGCTTTACTCACTTTGCCCAAAGCAAATTGTGTGGGTGGAGGTTGTCTATGTTAGGTTGTACAGAGTCAGTTTTTGTTGTGTTTAGGTTATCACTTTACACACTTTGCTCCAAGCACAATGTGTGGGTGGGAGTCATTAATGTTTAAGTGTTTATATTTGTGAGTGTGTTGATCAGCATGATTGGAGTTTTGGTCAAGATAACTATGATTTGATTGAGCATGTCGCATGTGGATAAGTATGATGGATTTAGTCTTGAGCAACCTATATAAGAAGAGCTAAATATGCTGTTTATATTTGATACAATATTCTTTGTTTCTTTGTGAGTTATGACCATGAGACTTGGAAATTCTAGAACTTTCCCGCATCTCTAGTTGAAGCATAATTGATCATAACACTTAGATGAATAGGCAGTTTTTGTTGACTAAGCCCATAGCCATAAATGACTTACCTAGTGTCTATTCCTTTGACTAGCTCCCTTGAGCTTGATTATAATTCTTTCTATTCATTAAAAGTACCCTGGAAAATGTAGCCTACCCGGTCACATGAACTCAGGTTTAGAGGAAAATGGAAGGAAGAAGGACAAGAGGTATCGTATCCTGGGCAAGACACCCAATTTGTAGGATGATGCTTAGCATACCTTGATTTAGAGGTGTTTAGTAAAGGACTTAATTTTTTTTTTATTTTTATTTTTTTTATTTTTTTTAAAAGTCCTAAGAATAAGTGTGCTAAGGCCCGGAGTTGTGGAGAAAAGAGTGAAGAATCTAGAGCAGTCTTTTGCCCACAACTGAGTTCATTTTGACCACAGCCAATTTTCAAACACCTACTAAAGACCTAATGATAAGTGTTGAGATTTAGTGGAGATGTAGAGGGCAGACAAGCTTATAGAATAACCTTGTTAATATTGGTCAAGAGCGTAAGCACTTAGCCCAAAACACTTGAGAGAATAGTACTGGTGAGAATTATCCTTTATGCTCATTGATTTTATCTTGACTTATATGATGATGTTGCCCGATTGAAATGTTTACTTGATTTGACTAACTCTTTGATCTGCTGATTTGTTTTTGAGTCATAAGTCTATATTTTATTTTGTGTTTTCTGTGCTTTTGTGTCTTGGGCGAGTTGTATCTACACACTTGAGGATAAGCGTGTGTAAAGTGTATGGATATGATGAACTCATATTTTTTATACTTTTTGTGTGTCTTTTATTCGTGTTTTGCGTGCGTTTAGAGTCTTTTATGTGTCTAGGAGCGCACAAGTGGAGGCAAGTGGGCAAATGGGCCTTGATCAACAATACGATGCAAGTGGGCAAAGGGTTGAAGCTCGCAGCTTGAGCAACAAAGCACTATTTAGAGTGAAGCTGTAGAGTGAAGTAGTACCCCCCATATCATTATGCCGAGCAGAGAGTACCTGGGTGAAGCATAAATTGTGGGAAAGAGAATGACTCACATGACTAAGACAGAATGATGTGGCGTAGCAGCGGAGGATGCTTTCTTCTCAAGGAAGAGGATAAGGATGGAATATATCCTTCCTTATCCTATTAGATTCCGATCAACATCAAATCTGCCAAGGAGAAGGAAAGTTGATCTAAATCCAACAAGGAAATAAGGCCGGGATAGGGAATGAGTCCAGCCCATGAACAAGATCGACTCTAACCCTAATTTAAGCCTATAAATATGGGTTGCTATCATTTGAAATATATTCTGATTCCATTGCAATTTACTTTAAGAGTGTGGTGAGGAACAAATAAGTCTTACGAGCATTATTTTCTATATTTCTGTTTTAGTTTCTGCAGGCCATCGTGGCCAAGACGTTTTACTGCTATGTTGGATACTTTGTTTTTCTCTAGTTTAATATCAAGTATGATTTCGCTTATATCGTTTGTGTTGATTTCTTTTATTGCAATGTTTAGCTAAATTAGTTAGCCTGGATTGGGTGAGATAAATCGAACATGAACTGTAACACTCGTGAGGTCTAACTTGAGCTTATATACTTGCATGAAAATGTTCCCGAAATACTAGGACTGTTAACCACAACTTTAATCCAACTTGAGTAGTTAATAGACCGTTAATTGCTTGAGCAAGATTAAAGTACAAATAGTATCAGGAATTTCACATAGAGAGTCTCTTGTGCCTGAAAAGTATGTTGAGTATTGGAGAGCAGTCGATATGTTGAGCATCTCTTGGATGTTTAGGATCTAGAAAATATTAATGCTTCTTGGGCAAGCTTTTGCTGAAGAGTCTTCGTGACTGTCTTGACCATGAAAGGGATTTGTCAAGAGTGTCTCTAGCATAATTTAAATTCAAGGGATAGATGAAGAATAGAATATTCTAGTTGTGACTTCGTGACCAAAGGGCTAGAATTAATATACTCGGAAACCGAATAATATTTGCATGTAACTAAAAATCTTTGAACCGATGATCGAGTGAGAGTTTGTGTTTGATGAGTCAGACCCATTTCAGGTCCATTTAATTACTGATCAATTTCTTTGTTAGTTTTCAGTTTAAGTTTGCAGAACTTGTTGACCAAGACAAGTACAGTCCTGACCAAAACCTTTTAAGTGACAGAGTTACGAAGAAGAGGAGACCATTACCAATTCTCTTGGGTTCAACCCTAGTTGCTACTGCCTACATTGGGCAAGAGGAAAATATAAATTCATTTGAGCGGAAGTGTGAACCATAGCTTCATCACACCACTTACACACTTAGCTTCTTATATATACATATATGATGTCGGTCACTAACGAATTTAATGTTTAATCTTGAAAAAATCAATTAATCCGCAGTTAGCATGAATGAGATTCCTACAGCAGCGTTGGATCCTCTGGTGCCGGGCAGAGTGATCGGGGAGGTGCTGGACATGTTCGTTCCGGCGGGGGAGCTGGCTGTTTTCTACGACGACCAACCGATAGGTAATGGTAGTGAGGTTAATCCGTCCTCGGTGCCCATAGGCCTAGCGTCCACATCGGCGACTCTTCTAATGCTAATTTAAATTACTATACTCTTGTAAGCTAGCTGTCACAAATTAATCGTAATACATGTTTTAATTTATATATATTAAATGAGTTGATACTAAAATTTCATATTTGTGGATACATGCATACGTCCAGGTAATGGTTGATCCTGATGCTCCTAGTCCAACCGAACCATCACTCAAAGAGTGGCTCCATTGGTACGCCAGTTTATACTGAATTAATTTAGTTACGATCATCGAGTTGTTTTATCTTTTATTCTGTGGAAAATTTGGAATCTATTGGTAATATTTATTGAGACAAATTTTGAAATAGTCATAATGATCTTTAAAACATAAATTTTGGCCCACCTTCTTCAAAAATATAAATTTTGGCCATTTTTTTCAATTTGGGACGAAAATATCCTTAATGAAATGCGGAGCGGGTCGGGTTTGATGCGGGCGGGCGCGGGTCGGGTCGGGCGGGTATGAGGCATTTGGTACTTTTGGTACAAATTTAGTCTTATTAGTACCAATTGTTCTAGTACATTTGGTACGAATTTAGCCTTATTAGTGCCAATTGTTCCATATTTGGCACAACTGGGACGAATTGTCAAATTAGTTCCAGATGTTCCAAGTTATGATATGGTACTCTTGGGACAAACATTCCAATTATTTCAAGTTATACTACTCCGATTTTGCGGCTCCGCCTACGGCTCCGATTATACGGCTCTGCCTTCGCTCTGATTACTAATATAAGGATAATCGTCGGGCAACAATTTAAATTTTTTCGGCTCGCTCCGAGGCCTTCGGCTCCCCTCGCTCGAATCTTGACCAAAGAATAAGCGGCAAACAAAAAAATGAAGAGGCAAACAAAATTTGGAAATTAAAAAAATTTTGAAAAATAAAAAAAAAAACAGAAAAAAAGGAAAAAAAATCTGGAAAATAAAAAAAACAGAAAAAAAGAAAAAGAAATCTGGAAAATAAGAAAAAAAAAGAAAAAGAAAAGAAAAAAAAACTGGAAAATAAAAACTGGAAAACAGTAAAAAAAGATAAAAAAATTGAAAAGGAAATTAAGTGTCAATAAAATGGATCAAAGAGTGATGGATCACAAATAAAAGAGGGAAATGGGTATTTAGGTCCTAAGTTCAAAAAAATGGCTATAATTTATATTTATGAAGACGGTGGGCCATAATTTATATTTCAATACTCATATTGGCTAAATCACATGATATTCTAAATATTAAAATTAATGTAAAATAAAAAAAATAATGTTTTTATGACATTTAACCATTACACTTGTTATAAGTGTCAATAAAAGCTCAAAAATATATTAAAATTAATGTAAAAATAAAAAATAAAAAGCTTTTTTATGACGATTAACCATGACAGTTGCTATAATTGTCAAGAAAAATCAACGAATACTTGTCGGTCTTCATGATTTCGTCATGTATAACTGATTTAGTACGGACATACATGACGTAATACTTTACAACCGTCATGAAATCGAGAGACAAGAGATGCTGCCCAGTCCTTCCATTCTGCTGGTAGAGCTTAAATCAGGTGCGTCATGCCTTCTAACGGTCCTACGTCCATATATTGAACTTTTCCCCAAATCGTATGGTATCGTGCTAAGAATTCTGCTAAAGATTCATTATTTTCCATTCTCGCGTGCAAATACTCTTGCATCCAATCAACGTTGTCCATCCTATACGAATTTTAAACGCATAAGCATACTTAACAAACTATCGAACATATTACGAATTCTACTACATACTCATTTCTGCGTTCCAAAGAGGGATTTTTGGGCAATTCCAAATCACGTAACCAATCGCACACACGCCTTATTCTTTCCGATCTTTTCACAAGCACTCGCAAAGGGGTAGACATTCTAAAGCAATCTAGCTATTAAACAACTTAACAAATTTATCTCAAAACATCATAGCTCAACAAAATAACTTTAAAGAAAATTCTCAACATTTAAACAACTCAAACATCATCTTAACTTGAAAAGAAAACTTTTAGAAAAAGACATACCTGGTTGCCGGATGAGATGGAGGATAACTTGGTGTGGTTTACTGACTCAAATAAGTCTAGGAATTAAATCTAGACTCGACTCATCAAAGAATAACAGACTTTAGAACAAATAAGAACCATGCTCTGATACCAATCTGTCACGCCCCGACTCTCGGGGTGCAACTTACGAACAACAACAAACCTAAACAACTAACAACTAACTCAAATAAAGGGGACATGCTCGGGGAAAACAAAGGCGGAATATAAGGCAATCGAATTTGGTTTTCAAAAGCATAATGAAATAATAACCGAGCATCTCAACTTCACTTTGAACGGGAATTCAAACAAGTAAATCATACTGATGGGAAGGGAATTCCAACAAAAAGAGGAATCATACGAATATATACATCAAGGTAAGGGTTCATGTTCAACAACAACCAAGTTATGAGCCCATCGCTCGGGATTACAAGTCAAAGGGGTTACGAATTCAACAAACATTCAAAATCTTCGAGCATAATGCTCGGAATCAAGAACATGAGAATAAAAGTATTAACTTCAACAGACATTAGCTCAAAAAGATTGCAGCGGAAATTAGCATCAACTCCCAACACTTGCTCGTATGAAGACGTACAAATGCCAGTCCGAAATTCTACCAAACTTAACCAACAAAACCAAACCACACCACCAAGTATCCACGCTATCGCCATCCAGTCAACCTGCATGTTTAGAAACACACGCAGGGCTGAGTACTTCGTACTCAGTGAACACAAGCCAAAACATTTGAATAAAGATGCTTCTTAAAGCTATATTAATTGAACTTGCCTTGCCAAACATCACAAGTATATAAGCAGTTTTAAAAACGGTTTTACTTGTGCATGTCAAAATATTTTTATTTAAAACGGACTGCGCAGTCAAATATCATATAATATAATAGCATGTATCATCTATCATAAATAACTTCACTGTGCCGAGAAGTAGGCCTCCTTCTCAAACACTGTGACCGGCCCAACCGAAGCAAGGCTCACAGTCACCTCAACATATACCACACGTGGGTTCCTGCTTTCACAGGATAATCACATCTTCATATAAATAGATGATAACACATACTAACTTCAATAAAATGGCAAGTCAATCACATTTGAAAATCATATCATAATATTCAATAGCATAACTAATTTTCATCGATAGTTTTTGGTTCAGAAAAGCCCACTTGACTTCCGAAGAACTTAGCTAGGTGGTCTAGGGCTATTTGTCCTCGCTTAACGATCCGTCCGGCTTGATCCTTCATAGTTCGACATCGATAGATAAGATATATGAAAGACGGACACAAAGGCGTTGGACTTTAACTGACGGACTTCTATTTGAGTCGTCGCTCTCTTCGTTCTAACTTTTCTAAAGATCTCACGTTCTCGTCTTTATTTCATTAACTCTATTCAAAAAGGTTAACTCTACTACTTAACGTCGTATACTTTTCTCGTTCTAGTTAATAACTTCATTGATATAATTTATTACTCGAGTTTTCTTTCACAGACTTTAGTTCATTCTTAATTTAACAATCAATCATTTATCATACAAATTCAATCATATTTCACATTATAATATTATCATGCATTTAAACATTTATTTAAACATATAATGAATTCAAATCAATCAAGCACATTTCAAGACACATTAACATGCATTCCATTTGGATCTTAAAATCTAACTCGATTATGCATTTCTTTTTATGAAGGCTTAAACTATTAATTCTATCTTTCTTATTTATATAGACAACGCTTCGTTCTACATCCGCTATCTTATAAGGTATTTTATAACTTTTATTTATTTAACAAAAATTCTCTTAGCTCTTAATAAACTCTTATGAAATTATAAATTCTTGTTAAATTCTAACTTCATTCTCATTTCTTAACTCGAATATTATTTCTTTAATTATTATCTCGGTTTATCTTTTCTTCGCTTGATTGGAAATAACGTATTCAATTAATTATTTAATTAATCTTCTTTCAACTTATTATTCGACATCTTATTTTATTCTCATTTTCTCGATCAACTTATACGAGTATCTATCTTAACTCATCTAGCATCTTTTCTTTATTCAAATTAACTTCCCTTTTACTTCTTAACGATTAATTCTTATTAAACTCGGTTTTCTCTATTTTGTTTACTTCTTTAATAATTTCTTCTTTATTTGTTTTAAACCTTTAAGCTATTTCTTACTTAATGATTTCTTTATCTTTTGATAAATATTTTTATGAATTTCTTCACTTTATTATAGAAGATCTTTTTATTGTATTTTTTTGTAAAAATTTCAAGTCTTTAAAATTTTAATGCAAGGTATTTAATTAATAAATCTTTTCATACATCTTTTATTTAATTAAAAACTTTTCAATTCTAAGTCTTTTTATCAAAACTTCTATCTTTATTCTATATTCAAACTATCATTCATACATATATTGAAATACTTAAACATCCAATTATTTTTATTATTTCTATACTTAATTTCTTTCAAAAAAAATTAACATGCAATCTCATTTTCTTCACTTAAACACATGTATGATTATACTAACATAACATACAATCATTTCATAGATCAAAACATCACTCAATTCATCAACAAAATCAACAAAATAATTTCTCCATTTTCTTCAAAAACACATGGCATTTATGCCTATTTTTATGCAATTCGTTTCTCAATTTTTCATGCATATAATCTCATTACTAACATGATAAAAATAACAATTCAAGCATCAAAATAACAATAACTCAAAAATTCACATTTTTCCTATTTTTCTTATAATTTTCGGCATTTATCATTTTTTTAGGGTTTTAGTTTCTTTTTCTTCTCTTAATTCATCGATTAATACCTAGTGCTCGATTCTCCTAACGAATTCTTCTCACTCGATTAGCACATGCATATCCTAAGTTTGCCTAAACATAAATTAAATAACATGCATGCATAGATCTTTCCTTTAGGACTTATAGACATATATTTTACAACTAATCAAATGAAATCATACTTAAATAAATGGAAATTCTTCTCTTGGCTCTTGGGATTGAAATGGATGGAAATGGTAGCTTCAAAGCTTGGATCTTGAAAAGAAGAAGGATGTCTTCTTGAATCCTCAAAGAAAAAGAAAGAATATAGGATTAATCATCCATAGGTTTTAGGAATCAAAATAAAGAAAAATGTTGGAAAATTCTTGAATTCAACTTCAAGAACTTGGAAATTTGTACCTTTCTTTGAAAATATGGATGGAATGGATGGAGGATGGTGTTCTTTACTTCATTTCCATGGATGATAAGCTTGAATCCATGGTTGCATGTGAAGAAAAATCAAAGTGTGTGTGTAGAGAGGGAGTGCCGAGAGTAGGGAGAGTTTGAGAGGGTTTGAGAGAATTTTTCTTGTTGCTATAGAGAGAGTTTTCGATGGAGAGAGAGAGAGATGGAATGTTATGAATGAGTTGCTGCATTCCTCTCTTGTCTTAGATGAACAAAAATGAAATCCAATAAAGAGAAAAAGTATACTTTGTTGGAAATTGTAAAGAACAAGACTTGATAGGTGATTTGAAGTTAACTTGTAAGCATAATTCAAGCAAGCCATGTACAAGACATCACTATGTTTTGTTGGTCTTGGAAATTGAGAGGTGATGGGAGAGGGGTTGTGAGGTGGCGAGAGAGGGAGAGAGGTGGATGACACGTGTCGTCGTCGTGTCGTCACGGGTATTAATTATCCGGTCGTAAAGATTTTCCGGGTAAAACGATTCGTATTAATTCCGTTTTGTTCTATTAACGGGTCTAACCTCTTCTCGTTTCACTTTTGACACTAACTCGTCCCAATCCTATGTCACGTCTCAAAATAAAAGATTAAAGGCCTCGATCATTTTAGTCCTTTAATTCTTAAAAGAATTTAATCGGCTTGTTAATTCGTTTATTAATCCTTTTCAAGACTAATGCCTCATTTCTCTTCTCAATTATCGGATAAGTTCTTACCCTATCTCAGTGATCTTAAAAGAAATTCTAAGTTCGAAGGTTCTAATTTAATTCTATTCTAGGTTCATCGGCGTAAACATATTTCTCGGCGATTAACGTTATGTTATCTCAATTAAACAAACTTCTTGGAATTTTTCCGGAATTTAATCTCATACTCATTTTCATATAAACAACTCAACAAACACATCACATCATCATCATCTCAGATAAATAGAACAGATAATTTCACACAAGATTCACAAGGCAATTTAAACGTTTTATTCAAAACTCATCGATTAGAAAAGAAAAATTTTACTCCTAAATTCTCATCTTTGAACTACTCGGTTAATTAGACGCTCTCTTAAAGGGATAAAAACTCGGGGTATCACAATATAATCCCGTAATAATTTTTTAATTCTCTGTATTTACTCTCTAATTACATCCAACCCTATTAAGGGTTAGTTGTTTCCAAATTTTTGTTAAAATATTTTGTGATGTAATACACAAAAATGCATGTAATTGCAAATGACCTCAGTAATTGAAACATAATATCCTACCACCATATTCTAGATTGAGATAATGTAATAAAGTTTAAACGTTGAGACAATAAATGAGTTTTTCTTATTTTACAAAGTCGTATTAATCTGCGATTAGTGGTAATATCAAAAGAGAATTTAAATTATAGTACAATTAATAAAATTAATGTTATTGATAATTGTTCTTTCTTATGCTAACATGTATTGCAATTTATGTATACATAACATATGTTAATTAGTAAATCACATTATTAATTAGGCAAGAGATGCATGACTAAAATAATGATATTGATGCTTAATTACTTTTTTTGATAAAATCAATGGTAAATTACTATGTATTGATAAATAGATAAATCATGTTAATGATTTAATTTATTATCGTAAGCCTTGCAAGTAACAATTATTTTAAGTTGCTTAGCACTAAGAGTTATATTAGGACTATACTAACATAATTATAGTTTTAACAGTAAATTGTATGTTAAAGGATTTAATTGATTGATTAATTTTCAAATTGAACATATATAGTGTTTTTAGATATAATAATTAGCAATTAATTAATACCATATGTTTGTCAATTTCAATTTTACAATGATGTTAGGTTGAGATTGATATCCTATTGAGATGAATAATAATAATAATAATAATAATAATAATAATAATAATAATAATAATAAGTATTATTATTATTATTATTATTATTATTATTATTATTATTATTAATATTAAATTCATTATGCATATGTAGACTATTGAACAATTGGAATTGGTTGAACATAGAGATGATTTGGATTTGCAATCATAATATTATGCCTTTAATATGAGTTTTTATAAGTGTAAGATATATATTTCGTGCAGATTCTATCTATTGTCAATGAATATTTATACAATATATATATATATATATATAGATATATGATCCAGAATATATATAATTATATACAATTATAATTTAGTAGTATATGTTAACAGTGGTATAATAGGAAAATCAAATTTTGTCAATAAGACACTTTTTATATAGGTATAGATATAGATTAAGGGAAAACATAAAACTTTAAGGAAAGGTAAAGATCAAAAACAATTTAAGAAGAGGCACTGTCGAGTAGTCAATTTTTAAACTGAATTTTTTTCTTTCTCCACTTTTTTTGTTTATTTAGTACTCCCTCCTTCAACCATATTTAGACATAGTACTTCATTTTGACACAACCATTTGAAATGATTATTGTCCACGTATAATCATTTACTATCTCAACATATGAAACTTTTCACCTAAATTTTTTAAAATTCGTACCACCTTAATAATCAAAGAAAAGCAAAACTAAACGTTGAAAAGCCTGAAAAGAAAAACGGACGCGTGCAGTGCACACGCCAGCCAAACACATCTTTTTGGGCACGTGCATTTCTAATCCTTATTTAGGATGTGCGCGTGTTCACTGTGCCAGCGTACCATGCAATCAATTGTATCAAAAAGAAGAAATTGTATTTGTCGAGAAAACTGATTTTTTTTAGTGTACTTTCATATAATAAGGTTACATATATAGATATTAAGTGATCGGGCCGACTAACCCAATTTTTTTAGAATCAAGCATGCAATTCAGCCGCTTCTGCTAGCACAGACCAATTCATTATTTGGGGTTGGGTCACGTGGGTCTACGAATGCAAAGCCAGACGGGGTAGATCCGATCCCGGGCTGAGTAAAAAATTTCTTTCTTAAAAGATTAACAAAAGGTTTCCATAAAATATAGGAGAATAGATATTGTGGTTCTGTTCTTCTATTTCGATTCTGCAACTCAACACTTGAATCTTAATGATAGAATCGGATCTTTTATTGCCTAAGTGTATAGCATCCTCTATTGTATCAATTAAATTAAGGTAAATTTGGAAATTTATATATCCTATTAGCTGGAATGAACCTAGTCCTCCATATTTAAATTTGGAGATTGTCACATGTCAACCATTTAGCTTAGATGATAGAAGATGTCATGCATTTAGGCAATAGAAAATATCATTTGCAAAAGACAATGTAAACCAGACTCTACATTATAACTACACATATTTATGCATAAAAAAGACTAGTACATGTTTTTCATTCGTTCACTACACTACATGTGAGTACGGGAATTAGTGATCGATGTTGATCTCACTTCAATTCAAGAAGGTTGTTTCTGAGAATTGAAATAGAGAGCCGCCGCCGGTAAACCTAGGTCGTTGTCGCTGACAAACTGCCGCGTATTGAAAAGTCCCCTCTTCACTGGCCAGCTCCTGACGCTTTCCATAACGCCGTTGTTCTGCGTAAATGCTGCAAACCCGTATTGATCAATTCCGCTTGGTGGCTGAGGCCCCATGTACGGCATTAGCTCCTTTCCTACAAAATATAAACTTATTAATTAATCTTCTCTCCATTCACCAATTGATTCAATTCAAAGTAGCTACATAATACAAATATGATAACAAACTTCCGAATTGGATATTATAATATCACCTTCAGTGGCATCAGATCCTTCCGGAATGTCTATAACTAGCTTGCGCCAGTGCCACTAAATAAATATGAGAATATCATGTGATATAGCCAATATGAGTATTGAAATATAAATTATGGTCCACCCTCTTCATAAATATAAATTATAGTCATTTTTTTGAACTTAGGACCTAAATACCCCTTTCCCTCTTTTATTTGTGATCCATCACTCTTCGATCCATTTTATTGACACTTAATTTCCTTTTCAATTTTTTTTCTTTTTTTACTGTTTTTTTTTATTTTCCAGTTTTTTTTTTTCTTTTCTTTTTCTATTTTTTTTCTTATTTTCCAGATTTCTTTTTCTTTTTTCTGTTTTTTTTATTTTCCAGATTTTTTTCCTTTTTTTCTGTTTTTTTTATTTTTCAAAATTTTTTTAATTTCCAAATTTTGTTTGCCTCTTCGTTTTTTTGTTTGGTCAAGATTCGAGTGAGGGGAGCCGAAGGCCTCGGAGCGAGCGAAAAAATCTAAATTGTTGCCCGACGATTATCCTTATATTAGTAATCGGAGCGAAGGCGGAGCCGTATAATCAGAGCCGAAGGCGGAGCCGCAAAATCGGAGTAGTATAACTTGAAATAATTAGAATGTTTGTCCCAAGAGTACCATATCATAACTTGGAACATCTGGAACTAATTTGACAATTCGTCCCAGTTGTACCAAATCTGGAACAATTGGCACTAATAAGGCTAAATTCGTACCAGATGTACTAGAACAATTGGTACTAATAAGACTAAATTTGTACTAAAAGTACCAAATGCCTCATACCCGCCCGACCCGACCCGCGCCCGTCCGCGTCAAACCCGACCCGCTCCGCATTTCATTAAAGATATTTTCGTCCCAAATTGAAAAAAATGGCCAAAATTTATATTTTTGAATAAGGTGGGCCAAAATTTATGTTTTAATGATCATTATGGCTATTTCAAAATATGTCTCTTTAATATTAGTATCTATTTTTTCGTGACAGTTATAATTACTATCCTAAAAAACTGTCATCAAAACATTTAACTATTTTTTTAATTTAAATTAATTTTATTAAATTTGAAATTAAAATATGCTGACACATATATCCCACCAAATTAAATCACACCCATTTCTCCAAATTTCTAAACACTGCGCGCCTCCTTCTCCCGCCTCTCCCTTGCGCCTCCTCTTCCTCGGTTCAGCCTCTCCCTCGGTTCCTCCTCTCCGTCCGTGCTTCCTTTCTGTATGTCGGCGTCTGTCTTCGTGGGTCGGCGCCGGTCTCCGTCGCCTCTTTCTCTCCCCATCGCAGAACGGTCGCTCCTCCTCAGCGCAACCCCATCTGACAGTTTGTGGGTTTCAATTCTCTCTCTCCTTTGCCGCGCTTCCCACAAAATCAAAGGTAAGGTTCTGATTTGGGTTTGAATTTAATAGGATATGTTGGGATATCAATTGGATTTTGATGAAATTTGATAAGGGTTCGTGGGTTTCTCTCTCTGTTTCATGTTTTGCTTTCTTTACTTTTAATTTGCTTTACTCTCTCTCTCTACTGAATATCATTATTTAATTATCAACTATTGAAATACAAGTTAGAAACCGCCATGGTTTTGTATCAAGTCCAAAAGTTGTAGATGAATTTCTGCTTTTAGTTAAAAAGATAAGAGCTAAGAATGTGGAAATTAATTAAAAGACACGATTGAAAGATTCTGTCAACCGAACACGTAAATGCCGGACTGTCAATCGCAAATGAATTCAGGCTTTCGAGTACCGAGTCTCAGAATCTGGGAATTAGCAATAAGGAACCTCTAGTTCGGGCAGTGAGTCAATATTGTAGTTTTACTATCTATTTGTTGTTCGATTTACTGCTCTGATCTATCTATTCTATTGCCTCGAGTCTTGACGATTGGATGCCGTAAATTACTGTGACCTTACTTCAGTTCTTTGTAAAAAAAAAATTCTGTCAACAGTTGGTTTAATTTGAATGACAGACACACTATATATCTTGGGCTGTTAAAAATGGAAGAAAAAAGGGATTTTGACCTCGTAGTAAATTTTATAACGTATCGACCCCAGTTTAATACTACCAAGTTTGACTTAGCCTTCTTTAATTAATTTAGGTGTAAACAATGGTTTCAGTGGTGCTGCGTAATTTTGTTTTCCCTCCATTTAATCTGTGTTTGTGTGTATTTATCCCCTTTCTGTGGTGTTCGCTTACTGTTGCTTCTTGCTTGGATTGTGGTTCTGATGATGTTTTTTGTCGGTTTATCGTATAATTAAGCCATAGATTAATTTGGAATTTGAATCCTTGGTAGGGTGATATTAAATTGGGATTTTGAATAGGTGCAATGTAGTAGATATTCCGTTAAGAACGTGAGATAAAATGGACAAGTCATGGATGTTACAAAATAGATTATCGCCAGAGTATGAAATAGGAGTTGAAGCTTTCTTGAATTTTGCATTAGAAAGTGCAAGGGATCCTAGCTTAATCCCTTGTCCTTGTATAAAATGTGGTAACACTCGCAAGAAAGCCATTCTTAATGTTAGAGCACATTTGTTGTGCAATGGTATAGACCCCACGTACAAGCAGTGGATCTGGCACGGGGAAAATTCATTTATATCATCAGGGTACAATAGTGAACGCCATGGAGATAGAGTTGAATATAGTGATGCAAACTGTAACATAGATGAGCCGATAGATATGATTCATGATGCATATGACGCATATGAAGATAATCCAACTCATTTTCAAAAGTTGCTTGAAGATGCTCATAAGCCATTATATAAGAAGTGAAAAAAATTTAATAAGTTGTCAGCAATTGTGAAACTGTACAACTTGAAGGCTAGACATGGTTGGAGCGATACCAGTTTCAATGATCTACTTACTTTGCTTGCTGAAATGCTTCCTGAAGAAAACGAAGTGCCTTTAAGTTTATATGATGCAAGGAAAAGCTTAAGCACATTGGGGCTTCATTATGAGAAAATTCATGCATGCCCTAATGATTGCATCCTTTATCGTATTGATTACAAGGATTTAGATGAGTGTCCTACGTGTGAGGCTTCAAGATGGAAAGTGGGCAGAGACGGTAAGCAAAAGAAGGGAGTTCCAACAAAAGTGTTGTGGTATTTTCCACCAATGCCAAGGGAGTTCGAACTAAAGAAGTGTCGAAGAACCTTACTTGGCATGCTGATAGTAGAATAGGTGATGGTTATCTTCGTCATCCGGCTGATGCACCGGCTTGGAGATTAGTTGACAACCAATGGCCAGAATTTGGTGCAGCATAGAAATCTTCGATTAGCATTGGCTGCCGATGGCATCAATCCACATAGTCTAATGAACTCAAAATATAGTGGTTGGCCAGTTATACATATTACATACAATCTTCCTCCTTGGTTGTTCATGAAGAGAAGATTCATGATGCTAACATTATTGCTTTCTGGTCCTAGACAACCAGGGAATGACATTGATGTTTACTTGGCACCACTAATTGATGACTTGAAGGAGCTATGAGAGGTTGGTATCCAAGTCTATAAGGCATGTCCAATATGTGCTGATGAAACTCATTCTTATTACTTGGAGCATAGTAGAAAAATGTGCTACACAGGTCATAGAAAGTACTTACCAAGATTTCATCCGTATCAAAGGCAAAAGAAGGCTTTTAACGGTGAAAAAGAGGAGGGAACAGCCCCTAAGCCATTAAGTGGACACGAGATTGTGCAAAAAATTAGGGATTATAAGTGTGTGTGGGGAAAAAAGAAAAAGTCAGCAGTCTCCAAGAAGAAGAAAGAAAATAAGAAAAAAATTTCCTTGGAAACATCAACCTTCAAGAAAAAGTCGATATTCTTTGCACTTGAGTATTGGGAACATTTACACATTCGTCATATACTCGATGTGATGCACATTGAGAAAAATGTGTTAGAAAGTTTACTTGGCACATTACTGAACATCCCTACCAAAACAAAAGATGGGATTGGTGCTAGAATGGACCTAGTTGACATGGGTCTAAGGACTGAATTAGCACCAAGGGTGATTGGAAAACGGACTTTCTTACCCCCAGCTTGTTACACATTAAGTAGAGAAGAGAAGAAAAGAGTTTGTGCCTCATTTCTTGGTATGAAAGTGCCTGAGGGTTACTCTTCGAATGTAAGTAGTCTGGTATCAATGAACGACTTGAGACTAGGGGGCTTGAAGTCACATGATTGTCACGTTTTGATGCAGCAGTTGTTACCAATAGCAATCCGTGGTGTTTTGCCTAAACATGTTAGGTATGCTATCACTAGGTTGTGTTGGTTTTTTAATGAAATATGCAGCAAGGTCATTGATGTCCCAAGGTTGGAAGAGATCCAAAAGTAAGTTGTGACAACTTTGTGCTTGCTTGAGAAGTGTTTTCCTCCTGCATTCTTTGATATAATGGTCCATTTAACACTACATCTTGTGCGTGAAGTTAAATTATGTGGGCCAGTTTGGTACAGATGAATGTACCCGTTTGAAAGATTCATGAAAATCCTGAAGGGATATGTACGAAATCGTAATCGGCCTGTAGGTTGTATTGCCGAGTGTTATGTGGCTGAGGAGGCTGTGGAATTTTGCGCCGAATATATGTCTAATGTAGACAGTGTTGGGATACCACTGAATTCCAAGTCTGACCTTACGAAGCCTTTATCACAAGCCACTGTTCAAATCGTCAGTGATGTAGAAAGAGAACAAGCTCATCGCTATGTAGTGACAAACTATCCTGATATCGATCCTTATATTGAGTAAGTTCCTAACTTTATTTATATTTTCATCATCGTTATTCAAAACCAATACCCAATAAATAGTATATTATTTTTTAGGAAACATAAGGAGTATGTGAAGGCAATGCTTCCTAAAAAAGCTAAGGATGTAAAATCAGTTCAAGAAGAGCACAACCGATCATTTGTAGGTTGGCTGCATGATAGTGTAAGTAACCTAACAAATCAAGTTCATTGATCATTTAGGTACTTCTAATCAAGTTGAAACTATTTTTTTATTTTATGGTAGGTTTCAAGCACAAACGACAACTTGGACGGTTCTTTGTCAGACAAGTTGTACAATTTGTTCTGGGGTCCATCTAAGCAAGTACTCAAGTATTCTAGCTACTTAATTGATGGTGTCACTTTTCATACAAAGAAGCGAGATGATACACGAGCTGTTCAGAACTCTGGAGTCAGTATTCTGGCGAATGTTATGTCGGTTTCTAGTGCAAAAGATAAAAACCCCATAATATCAGACATGATGTTTTATGGGACTATTGATGAAATATGGGAACTTGATTATCGATGCTTCCGTGTTGTAGTGTTTAAGTGCAGTTGGGTTGAGAATCAAAATGGTGTTAGAGTAGATGACCTTGGATTTACCTTAGTCAATTTGAATAGGATAGGATACAAATCCGACTCATTCATTTTGGGGAATCAAGCGAAACAAGTTTTCTACATTGAAGATCCTCAAGATCATGCATGGTCGGTAGTACTTGCTAGCCCAAACAAAAGATGGGTTGACATGATCAATCATGATGACTTGGGAGATATCTCTATCCAACTCCAAAACTTTTCGAAAGGGGTGCCAAAAGTTGATACATCTGATGAATCAGATGAGGACGAGCCATCTCATGTTCGTGATGATTGTGATGGAATTTGGGTGAATAATGATAATTAGAAGTACTTGTGTATTAATGTAAATTTTTCAATGTCATAAGCTGTTCAACTTACTTTGATGGTTATTATACAGTAGTTTAATGCAAATTTTTGATTTTTGAGCAGGTTCATTGAAGTAATGACTGGAGGGAATGAGAGTGATGACTCCGGGGTAGCATCTAAAAGTACACAATCAACAAAATCGACTAGGGGAAAAGTCATTTTGAATGGTCTTGCTAGGAGAAGAGCTAAGGGGGAAAAATTGGAAGTTGAGTTCAATGCCCTCGGACAAAATGCAGCTGAAATACAAAGTTATATAGGGCTTCTTGCTTGTGAGCATGTCAACATAACTTACAAGAGTTGGAAACAAGTACCAGAAAAAGTTAAATTGTTTTTATGGGACACGGTGAAGGTATGTACGTTTTCATATGTATTATATTAAAACTGAAATTATTATCCTTTATTAACATGCCTTATTTCTGTAGGCATCCTTTGTGGTTCCTCAACAGTGGGAAACTGGTTGCATTGAATCAGCAAATACAAAGTGGCGTACATGGAAAAATAGGTTGTACACCGAGTACATTCTTCCCAACAAAGAAAACCCTAGTAAATTGCATCAACCACCAACTGATAGTGGTATTGCTACTGCTGATTGGGAGCAGTTTGTCGCGAGTCGTACAACTCCGGAATTTGAGGTATGTTATTCATTCTTTATTATTGCTGAAATTTGAGGTATCTATATTGATTATATTGTTGTTATGTGTAGAAATTTAGTGAGGAACAAAAGGAAAGGAGGAATCATAATATATATAACCATCGACTATCTCGTAAAGGATATGCAAGAATGGCTGAAGACATGGTAATTGTTGAATTATATACTTGCTGATTTTTTATGCTTGTTGATTTTTTACTTGCTGATGTTGTTATACCTTTTCTATACTTGCAGAAAAATGATTTGAAAGGTGACGAAGATATAGACAGAGCTATCATGTGGAAGAAAGCAAGATTGTCAAAGAATGGAAGCACATATAATGATGAATTGAAGGTGGCAATACAGAGAATTGTAAGATAACTTTTCTTTATGTTCTCAATTATATGTTTTTCAGTTATATGCACCACTTCTTTATGTTTTTACTTATATAAAATTAATTACAGGATGACTATATACGTGCGAAAGAAGAGGGAGAATTCAAGCCATCAAGTAGCAACGATGACTTGCTTATGTGTGCTCTCAATAAGCCTGAACATGTAGGGCGTGTGCGTGGGCTTGGAGGTTATGTACATCCATCTACGTACTTCAAGACGCCTAGAGAAACAAAGAAAAAATTCAGTACAAAATCAGAACAAGAGTTTGAAGAAATGAAGAAAAAGTTGCAGCTTTATGACTCAATCATACCCGCTGTACTTGAAAGAATTGGTAAGCTAGAAACGGCCCCTCATTCAAAAGGGAAAGAGAACGGAAGTGAGGAAAAGGGTAGCTGTTCTGTAAAACTATCACGTATTGATGAGAAAGTGGAAGATGAGAAAGTGGAAGATGATGAACTGATAGGCTATGAGAAAGCTGAAATGTTTCAGGGAAAAACAGTTGCACTAATAGAAGGATTCACCAAAAACATTGTTGCATACGGGATGATGATCATTGCAGGTGACATATTTTTCTGGTTTCTGATTTCTTATATAATTGCTGACTTTTTTTTATAGTTGCTGATTTTTTTTATAGTTTTATAATTGCTGAATTTTTTTTATAATTGCTACATACGGGATGGTGATTATTGCAGGTGACAAACTACATGGCGCTGAAATGCCCAAAGATTACTTGCGTGTGTCAATTGATGCAGTAGTTTGTGAACATGAGCCATTGCCATATCGTATTTCCGAGGAGATAGATACTGTAGGGAGTGCATTGGGTACTCATGTGGCATGGCCGACCCACTTAGTGTGTGAAAAAGATCAGGTAAGTATTTAAACTTCAGTTAAACTATATTTTTTATGTTTTTTATTTGGATCTAGAATAACATATAATCTTTGTACAAACAGAAATCTGTTAAGAAAAATGTTGCAAAAAAGGTCTTTCAAAAACCAGTGGTTGATAATTATGGATCGTTGCCTACATTGCTAAAGGCATTGTACTGTGTTATGGAGAAATGGTTTGTGGATGACCGAGGCCTACGCATCTCTCTAGATTTTCAAGTATTTGGACACGATGTCGACCTTTGGATTATGAAAGAAGATGTCATTCATTTCTGTAACTTGTCACCTATCACGGGAAACTGCATTGTGGTATATATGTGGTAAGATAATCATTACATGTCCAAAATTTAGCTTAGTGTTTTACTTTACATTTCTTAATCTTGATGATTTTTATGTAGGCACTTGTATCAAAATTTCTGCACAGACCAGTTTCTGTTTGTCAATCCATTCACCACGTCATATGGAAGAAATGTCACAATTGAGGATAGAGCACGTAATTTAGCAAAAAGGTTATGTGATGCAACATCGGATCAACTCGTACTTGTACCTTGCAATGTGGGGTAAGTGACCTTTCTTTAAACTGTTATATCTAAAGCTTATCTTATGAGATTGGAGTTGATTCTTGGAGTTGAGATTGGAGTTGATTCTCGGACAGTGAATATTGGATTCTCACAATTATTCAACCATACAAGGAACAAGTCTATTTGATGGACCCGCTGACTCATCGCAATCGCGATAACATATGGAAATCCGTTATTGACACGTAAGTTTAAAATTTTGTACAACTTAATTTATGTGTACTAGTTTTTTAAATTATATTTGTCTATTGTTGCTTAATTTTGTTTTGAATTAAGGGCCATGAAATCATTTAATGCACATAAGAAGAAGAACTTCAAAAAATTATCCTGCAAATGGGAAATTGTTAAGGTATACATTCTAACTTATAGCCAATATTTCTTTAATTTGCACACTTATGACTTCATTTTTACATATAAAATAGGGTCCTATATAGCCGAATGACCGTCAATGTGGATATTATGTATTGCGGTTCATGAAAGAGATAGTAGAAGGATTTCAAAGTGATCAGTCACTTTCCATTAGCTCACTGGTAATAACATAATATAGATTGTAATCACATTAAATCTATATTTTTGAATATTCTCATCACTTGCTATTTTGAAATATCTTTTTGTGCATTTGTTTTGTCTATAGTTTCCAACAAGTACTAGTTATTCTAAAGGCGAGATTGACGAAGTCAGGGATGAGTGGGCTACTTGTGTGATTGATCATGTACGAGGTTAAGGCACATACATTGGCCTTAACCTCGTACATAACTACTAAAAAAATGCACATACATAACACAACTTTTTTAACGGATATTTTGAAACTGCGTTATGTATGTGCGTACTTTTTATAAAGATAACGTAACTACAAATGTCCGTTACGAATGTAGTGTTATCTATGTTTTACGTAACGGTATTTTGTCATACGTTATGTTTGAGTGTTATCTATATTATTTTTTTTAACGGTTTAACGGAACCGTTACAAAATACGTTATGTATGAGGTAATTTATAATAACCGTTAACCACATACTGTTAATAAAAATCAATTTATTTTTTAATTTTTTTATTTGGAATTAATAATTTCTACTTAATTCCTATTCAGTCATCTTCTAAAAAAAAAATCACAAGTCTTCTCCCTCCTTCCCGCTCGCGTCTCTCTTCTCTTCTTCTCCTTCTTCACCACCGGTCACCGGAATTTCCCCAATCACTGCCCCCACGTTGTTGCCCATCGATATCTTCAGTCCCACCCCCAAAATTGTACCCTAATTTCGAATCCCCACGCCCAACATCTTCTCCTTCGTACACCGCCGACGAGAAATTTGCCTAATTTTCGTCTCCGGCGAGGTCACTGCCTCCACATCGCATATCACTGCCCCCACATCGCACGCGAGAAATTTTCCCTAATTTTCGAATCCCCTTCCGCTGCCCACCATCTTCCCCGCTATCTCCTACCACAATCTGATAACCACCTACAATCGTCTGCCGCCTGCACCCAAATTAGGGCCCCAGCGTGAAAAACTCAGCCATAAACGCCTCTGCTCTCCAAATCTCGATCTAGCTATCCGAGTGTTCAACTACGCCGGAAAGTGACGCCTCCTTCAGCCTCGCAGCACCGCTCCTCAGTCTGTCCGGTGAGTTTGTCTCTCGCATTCCCCCTTTTCTCTATCCTCTTCTGTTAGGATTGCCCCAATTTACATGTCTATGCTTGTTTCTTTTTCTAATTATAATTTTACTCTTTGTGGGACTGCTGTTATTAGTTATTGCTTCTTTGATTATACTATAAGTTCTCTTCTGTGGTTGTTTGTTCGCATTTCTAAGCAAAATTCTTGGTGTTTAAGTGATTGTTACTGTGTGTGATGCGAGTGGGCAATTTAGGGATGGTGTTTTACTGTATTTATTGGTTGTAAAATTTCATTTCCATTTGTAATGAAGCATACGGTAAGAGAATTTGAAGTGTATTAGCTTGATAAGTTGAGGTTGATAAGCCTTGATTAATGTGAATGCCAGTTTTACTTGTTTAAGAATTAAGCAGGGTTGTTTGCTTATTCAAATATCAGTATATGACTTAGTCTTGTGTGTTGTTCATGTTTAATTAGTTGATAATATACACAGGGATCGGGAGTAAAATTTCAAGTGCATGAATCTGTAATTCATTAAATTTGTACCCTCAATCCAAATGTAAAAAGTGTGTTATTTTATTAGCCAAAGTGCGTTAGATTTTGTTTGAGATCAACAATATTATCCATTCATACTTAGTTGTGCGTGAACGAGTGATATTATATGTTTTTGATGAAGATAAATAACATTGACAAAGGAATTTTAGTTACATCAAAAGCCATTATATCAACAACTCTATAACTGAGTGCATTTTATATTATCTTACATTTGTTAACGACAGAGGCGGTACATTCATTCCGTTCTCACAAGATAATAGCAACACTTCTAAACTTTTTAGGGGATTGGACTAAAGATTTTTTGCAAATAGGTTTACAGCAGATAGTGTGCTTCACTGCTAAAGGCAATGTATTGAGGTAATCGTTTATCTAGTTCTTCAAGAACGACAAAGGGTACCAAGCACAGCCCCCTGCTTTCAAGGTCAGATCTTCTCTCTCTTGTCTGCAAATGTGAAATCATAGTCAAATTAGGACCAGATAGATTTATAATTATATTTGTATCTTTCAATAGTGAAATATTACCATGTTTGTCATGTGTTCACCTGATATCATGTGATACATATCTCCTGCAAAGAATTTAGTAAACATATAAAATACTAGGTAGGGATTGTCTGAGGTATCAAGAATAATTTCATCTTCTTTGGAAGGAAAATGTGAAGAAATGCTGGAGATGATTGTGTTAGCCTTATGCTTTATTATCTCAGTTAATTAATACATATAGAATAAGCCCATGTAAGGAAAAATGAAATGCCTCAATCTGGTCTTGAAGTGTTTGGATAGAAATGGAAGCCTCAAGAAGCATTGAAATTGTATCTGCCTGTAAAAGAATTTAAACTTTCATTAGTTTCAAAGTATAATTGTAAAATGGAAGCAAATTTAGTTGCTTCAATTGTAAGCTATTTCAGAGTGATAGAGCTAGCTAATGAGTTGGCCTTTGTCGTCTAACACGCGAAAATCACACACGATTTTGTTAGCTGTTGTAAGTGTGTCCAAATGTCAAACTTTGATTTGATAGTGTAATTTATTTATTTAAGGGAATATCAATTATTTTAAAGGACAACTACAAATCATAAACTTTAACCCCTTTTACGAAATGAATTGAAGTTTGTGACATTTTCCCCTTATTTTAAGGAGACTTGTTAAAATAAATAGTTCCACTAGTCTTGTAGCTAGCTGAGTGACATTTTTCATTTATTTGTAAAATGAGAAGCCAAAGATTTCGAATCTCACCTAATTTATGTTCAAGCCTTCAGTCAAAATTGCATCTTCAAATTGGCTTCACTTGCTGAATTGTTGTTTCAATTGATTGATTTTATTGATGGTAAAGTGTGATATATATAGTTAATTTCTGGATTACCTCTTTATATGCACAGGTATCTTGTCTTTCAATCTATATGTTTGTTTTTCTTGTTTTATGAAAATGACCCCCAAGGATATAATGCTTTGGTAGTGTATATGATGACTGATGTGACCATCACTAACATGATTTTCTTACCTGGTAAAACCATATCCCGTTAGTACAAGCAATGTGGATATATTTTGTGATGCGATCTATGAGGGATATCATCACACGGTTAAAAAATAACATGCCTCTGCCATCATTAGTATTTACATATACTACATTCGATTATTTTCTAATAAAATAATAACATGCCTCTGCCATCATTAGTATTTACATATACTACATTCGATTATTTTCTAATATCATTTTATTAGTTATTAATTCATTTATAAACTTGTTTATATTCGTAGTTTAAGGATGCTCGTACATATTCTCAAGCGGAGATCGATGTGGTTCGTGCGGGATAGGCAAGTTGTGTGATAAAGTATGTCTTCGATTCAAATACAAAGTATCGATTGCATTGAGCTGAAGGAGCATATGATTGGAAGAAATATTTACCACGAATCCTAGTTATTATTTTGTGTTTTGCGTTGGATTTTATATGTTCTCTTCTTTTATGACATATCGCTAGATAGAACATGTGTGACATTCGGATGACAATGTATGGATGTTTAGAATGCCAATGTATGGATGTTTGTGGATGTTAATGCAATTTTGTTATTCTATGATATATACTGGAAAATTGGGAAAAAAATTATATATATATATATATATATATATATATATATATATATATATATATACTGTTCATATAAAGCAAAAGTTAGTGTTATAAAAAATGAAAAAATATAATGCAAAAGTAACGTTATAAAAAATTGAACAAAACCGTTATCTATAATGATATATAACAGAGATGAGGTACATTTCATAACGGAAAAAATTAATTTTTAATAACGGTAATAAATGTTATGTAAAATTAGAACGATAACGGAGAAAAAAACGTTATGTATTAAAAAACAACCGTTATGTATAATATTATACATAACGGACATTTGTCCGTTATGTATGTGCGCATTATAGATAACACCATTATGCGTAACGGTTATTTGAACACATAGATAACGGAGAAACTGCGTTATGTATGTGCGTTTTTCTAGTAGTGAGGTATACATTATTTCATTTAATGATGACATGCATATTTTCTAATTAAGTTAGGTACTTGATTAATATGTTGAATTTGAATATATATATTTTCTAATGTTAGGTAACTGATATCCGAGTTCAGTAGTGACATCCAACCATCGTTAACGGCCTACATGAGAGAAAGAAATCGTTGAGTGAGGTCTTTTGTGAACAATTTGCACCATATTTAGTTTTGTTATTCAATAACACAATATTTTGCTATGTAATCAACTCAAAAATGATGTATTTGGATATTTATTGATGAAATGTATGGAGATTTAAAGTATTTCTTATTTTGGAATGCCCTCGTGGGATTGAAAGTCTTGGTTTATAGCAGGAATAAATATAAAAAAAAAACAAAAAAAATATATTAAAAAAAATTAAACATTTCATGACGGTTATAAAGCGACAAGAATTGTAACAGAATTCGTGACAGTTATCAATCGTCATGATAGCATAAAAATTCTGTCATGAAAAGAAGGGAAACATTACAGTTGAATATTAAACATGACGGACATAAAACGTCATGTAAACTACATTATAGATGACGGTTATCACTGTCATGTACAACATCCAATTAAACGTAAAGAAAACCTTTCTTGACGGAAAATTATGCTCAAACGTGACGGATATAATCCGGGCGCCTAGACCACGGTTGGGAGCGCTCATATATGACGGATTTTATCCGTCATGTATGTCCGTTTTTGTAGTAGTGTTTGTAACACCCTAATCTAATTAAGGCATTAAAATAAATATTTAAAAGAATATTTATAGCGAAAATATGAATATATTTTTTTCCAATTAAATAATAAAATAAATACTTAAGTCTAAAGAGAGAGATATTTTATTAAAATAAAACAATAAGCTAATAAGCTTAGCATATTAATCCGATTAAGTAAAAGAAATAACAAGAATATAAATGCATAGTTTGAAACGATAATGTCTTGTAAGTAAAGTAAATCAAATTTATTAAGACTTGTCATTCGACACATCCATGCCTCCTACTTCAATTACCTGAAAAGTTTAAATTGGGAATAAATATACGCGAATATACTTAGTGTGGGCAGTTATACCAAAAATTGTCCAATTTAATAAAACAGATGCACGTAGTGAATATTAAAGTCAAATAATACGCGACAAAGAGTGAGAGCAAGTCAATGGACAACTTAACACGGTCCACTCAACACTAAATGTCAACGTACAAGGCGTCAATAATATATAGCAAAGTCAATGGACAACTCAACAGGTCCTGCTCATCATATGATATCAAATGTATTGTACGCAAGTGAGAGCAAGTCAATGGACAACTTAACACAGTCCGCTCAACACTTAAAGTTAAATAATCACATATAGGGATGGTAATGGGTTGGGTTTTCGTGGGTACCCGTACTTCCCAAACCCTGATGGGATGGGTTTGGGAAATATTAAATGATTTTGGGACGGGTTTGGGTAGAAACATGCAAACCCGGGTTTGGGTTGGATTTGGGTAATTACCTCCGGGTACCCGCTACCCAAACCCATTTATATATATAAGATAAAATATATTATTATCTGTATAATTTATTATATAATTATAAATATTAGTATAAATATTAGTAGATTTAGGGTTTTATCTGATTTTCTTAACACACACACACATTCCGTAAGAGTCAAGTCTTTAATGTTTGTCCTCTACTTTTAAAAATCTACTTCCGAAATATGACGACCCAACGACATCATCAATAATTCATAATCTTCTAGTTATGTTTTAAGATTTTGCAAGTTCGTAGTACTTTGCTTTGAGATTAATTTTAGTGAAATTTTCTACTGATGTTTATGTTTTCATCATAGTTATCATATTTTGTTATTTGATGTTTACTTTTTAGTATTCGGGTTTTTAGCGGGTAATAAACGGGTATTACCCAACATGTTCGGGTCGGGTATGGGTTTTAAAATTATTTTTTAATCGTGTTTGGAACGGGTTTGGATGTGAAAAATTTTCATGGGTTTGGATTTGAGAAATGCTTAATGGGTGAGTACCCAACCCATTGTCATTCCTAATCACATACGGCAAGTCACATCGTATTAAAAAGGACAAGATAAATCAAGGGTATAAAGTTTAAGTATAAGATCCCACACCTTAATTCACTTGAAAAGACGAGTCGAGAAACTCAATAAATGTTAAGATCTTAGTCGCGCCGCACCTAAATATTTATAAATTAAAATCTATAAATGCATGGTCGAATATTAATGCATGAAATAAATGATTGTGCAATATAAAGAAAAATAATATGAGTTCTTTACTGCCATTAAACTGCATGCTTCTTATGTATGGTTTATATTGATAGTTCCACTATATTATTAATATAAAATAATAATTAACACAATACTACTGTATAAATTAACTAGTTCCCAGGTTATGAAATTATATATATAGGGAGTGATTCCAATGCAAATGCCCCTTAAAGTGAGAAATATGAATCAATCTCCACCATTGATCATATCTATATGGAGGGTCAAGATTTAGCCTGGTCAAAGCGGGTCAAATCCGGGTCAACCCGTTGATTTTTTTTTCGATTTTTTTTAGCTCACATGCACCACTTCACATATTCGGATGCACCAATTCACATATTCAGATGCACAACTAAGTGTATTGAGATGCACAAGATTTTAAGTTTTTTTTTTCTTTTTTTTACGGTCAGGTCATATGCACCACATCATGTATTCATATGCACCATACTATAAAATGAGATGCACCACTAAGTGCATTAAGATGCATTAGTTTTGTTTCCGTTTTTTTTTTTTTATTTTCGTAAAACATTGTGCATCTAGTTACACTATGTGGTGCATCTAGTTACACTGTGTGGTGCATCTAATTACGCATTGTGGTGCATCCAATTTTTTTCAATTTTTTTTTTATTTTTTTTACAAATTCGGTGCATCTTACTACACATAGTGGTGCATCTTATTATGTAGAGTGGTGCATCCGAATATGTGAAGTGGTGCATCTTGGGTGACTGTTTTAAGAAAAAAAAAATGAAAATCTTGTGCATCTAAATGCATTTAGTGGTGAATCTAGTTATAAAGAGTGGTGCATTCGAATATGTAAAGTTGTGCATCTTGGGTGACAGTTTATTAAAAAAAAAAATCGAAAAAAAACTGAAAATCTTGTGCATCTAATTATATAGAGTGGTGCATCCAAATATGTGAAGTTGTGCATCTTGGATGACAGTTTATATAAAAAAAAAAATCGAAAATAAAAAAAAAATCGAAAAAAAAGTCAACGGGTTGAGCGAGTTGACCCGAAATTGACCCGCTTTGACTTGGCCAAATCTTGACCCTTCATCACCAATAGATCTATGGTGGAAATCTTGTAATACCCCAGATATTTTCTTCCGACGAGAAATAAAAATTTTCAAATTAATTAAGGATTTGCACGCCTAAGTTAAGGATTTTCAATTCTAAGACTAACGATGAAATTCGTTACTGAAAATAAATTCTAAAAGTCAGTTGAACGACTATTGTATTAGGGTTTTCGCGTCCGATAAAATTTTCGCTCGAAAACTCAAATCGAGAAACCGTCTGATTTTACATTCACTCTTTTTGCGAGACGAGTAAGTTAGTAAAATTCCGTTTTTATTATTTTTCCGGATAAAATTTGGACTGTGATATCCCGACTTTTTATCGGATTTTGAAAAATGAATTAGGTTTTCCGAGTATGTGATTTATATCTAATCTAACAGACGAATTAGATTTCGTCGAATACGTAACTATCTAAGAAATTATTTCTCGACTTTTATAACGTCGTTCTAGACAAGGAAACGAGATATTTCCGATATTTTAACACGACCAAACGCCCCTTAACGAGTCATTCCCTTTGTTGGAGATATTTTATAACTTTGATTGAACGAAATAGAAATAGAAATTTGATTTGGTTTAGTAATTGGTTAGTTGAAAATGACGGGGAAATGCTCGTCGTTTGTTTAATCAAAAGACGTGAATGTGAACCCGATTAAAGGATATTGCGTATTAACTGACTTGAGATGGAAATGTTGTAAGAATAAAAGTGGAATAGAATAAATCGAGCCTAGAAAGTCGTGCGTCGAGTTAACGAGCACTAGGGTTCCACAGGGACAGTTTTGCGACGTTGCACGGAAACTGTCATAACTTTTAGCTCGCTTAACGAAATCGAGATCCGTAAATTGAAGAGTAAACTAGACATCCGTGGCTTTCTTTTGGTATAGAGCACATCCCCTGTTTCGCAGGAACCTGTTCTGTATGAACTCCAGAACTTCTGCTTTGTGCAGAAACTTTCTTAAGTCTAAATTCTTAAGTTGAATCCTTTTTAACTTCGTTCCTTGTGAACTTTTAAGTCGTTATGAGTTATCGACTTCCATTTATCTACTGACCTAATTGTCGAGTAATGAGCTGAGTCAGTTTATAAACAAAAATTGATCGAGTCTCGTTTATTCGTTAATCAAAAGAAAGTAGTAAAGTGCAAAGGCCTAAAAGTCTAAAACGAATTCGATTTCTTTTTCCTTTATTGTCTCGACCGCTTGTTAAAGTTTGTTTATTTGTAATAAAAGGAGGAAGTCGGAGTTGAAGACAGGACGGAAGACAGAAGGTTAAAGTTTGTTCTGTAAACGTTTGAGGTGGGCTTTTCTATCAAAATAAAATGAGCGTTGCTCGAAAAGTGTTTACTTGTTGCTTTAATAAGTGTGTATTAAAGTAACTATCGGTTCATGATGAATTGTTTTATGTGAATTCTCTTATGCCTCTCTGAGTTAGCCCATAGAGTGCTATCCAGAGTATTGGATTATGAGTTAGCCCATAGAGTGCTATCCAGAGATTCCAACTAAACAATCAGATTCTGAGATAGCCCACAGAGTGCTATCCAGAGGGATAGATTCTGAGTTAGCCCACAGAGTGCTATCCAGACGATCGGATTCTGAGTTAACCTTCAGCGTGTTATCCAGAATTAAGTGTACAGCAGTATAAGTCTTACGAGTGTTTATGAAAAGATGCAAGATTAATCTATACAAAGTATGATATGTTTTCGGCGATGTGCCACTAAGTGCTTTATGTACTTAGCCCTGCATGTTTGTTTTTAAATGTGCAGGTTGAGTGACGAATGCGGAGGAGGTTGAGTAAAGGTCGTACTTATGGAAGTATAGTTTAGTTGAGCCTCGATTTCACATTTGAAATGTGTTATCATTCTACGTTTTTCCGCTGCAAACTATTACACTTTTTATTTTATAACCTATCCAGACGATAGGATTCTGAGTTAACCTTCAGCGTGTTATCCAGAATTAAGTGTACAGCAGTATAAGTCTTACGAGTGTTTATGAAAAGATGCAAGATTAATCTATACAAAGTATGATATGTTTTCGGCGATGTGCCACTAAGTGCTTTATGTACTTAGCCCTACATGTTTGTTTTTAAATGTGCAGGTTGAGTGACGAAGGCGGAGGAGGTTGAGTAAAGGTCGTACTTATGGAAGTATAGTTTAGTTGAGCCTCGATTTCACATTTGAAATGTGTTATCATTCTACGTTTTTCCGCTGCAAACTATTACACTTTTTATTTTATAACCTATCGGTCTAAGTTTTCATACTTTGAACCAATCTTAATCTGAAACAAATATGTCGAGTGATCCTTCGAGATCGACCCCCCCTTTTTATTCAATAAAGTCAAGTTCATAGAAGTTATTCTGTTATTAATGTCTGTTTATTCTTATTCATTCCCCTTCTTTCCCGCTTCTTTAATCCAACCCCTAGTCGCACCCCGGCTTGACCGTCCCTCGGGATTTTGGGCTGTGACAGAATGGTATCAGAGCATTTGGTTCTGCTCTGGTCGCAAGTTATTTTTCTAAGTTATACCACAGAATGGTATCAGAGCAATCGTTTATGCTTTGTACCTGAGTCTTCTTTTGAGAAAGTAAAGATTAGTTTGTATCACTAAACTTAAGAATATAGTAAACAACTCAACCTCCCGCTACGTCGACTCAACCAAAGAAGAAAAGAAAGGTATCAAAAGTGTTTTTATTCTTAAAGTTTGAAGTATTAGATATACTTCTGTCAAGAACCAAGTGTGCCAAGGATGAATTATGTGAAAGTATGTGAAATTATTTGAACTATAATTTCTGTTATTTTGAGAAGTACGTTGAGTTGAGAACCTAGACTATTTGCTCTAAGATTCTTCCCGATTTATTGAGAACATAGATGTTTTAAGAAGCGTTAGTCTCAAATTATTCAAGAGACAATCGGAACGGGAAGGACAGAATAAAGGGAATCAAAGCGAATAAGAGACGAATGTTACTTTCGTATAAGTAACATGAACAAAGTAGAGTCGTTACTTTGTTTTAATGATTAAGAACCGATTAAAAGTTTTCTTCAAGAAAAAACTAAGAAGTCTAAGTTAAGATGATTAAGGTAAGATGAGATGGTTAAGGTAAGCTAAGAACTGTTAAGAGTTTGGTTGCAATTTGAGAAATTTCTAGATGATTAAGATAAGTTAATTCCTTATTAAATGGATGAGTACTTAAAACATGGAGTTGATGAGAAATCTTGATTTCTTTAGTTTCAAAATGCCGCCGAGAGTAGAGAATAACAGAAGAAGAGGACTCGGTAGGCCTAGAGGACCGGGAAGAAGTCATAGACAACATGATAGGGAGGAAGATCAAGGACGTCAGGAAACCCCTCCACCTCCACCACCACTACGTTGTGATATAGAGGATCTGTTCCTCAAAAGAAATCCACCTGTCTTTAATGGATCAGGAAACCCGAGCGATGCTGAGCTTTGGGTAAGAGCTACAGAAATAATTTTTAAACTTTTCAAATGTACTGATGAGGAGCGTCTTTCGTGTGTTGCGTTTCAACTCACTGGACCAGCTGATTTCTAGTGGGAAACTAGGCAGAAGGTTATTCCGATAGAGCATCTGGCTTAGTTTACTTGGGATGAGTTTAAGGAAGCATTTTACGACAAGTACATCCCTAAAACCTATAGAGCAAAGAAGGAAGCAGAGTTCTACAGTCTGAAATAAGGGAAGATGACAGTGACTGAATACAATGCAACCTTTTGTGAATTGTCAAGGTATGCACCCGAGCAGGTAGATACCGACGAGAAGATAGCAAAGAAGTTCCGTGGGGGACTTAGACACGAACTAGGAATAGCATTAGCCAGCCATGGAGGACTGAGTTATACAGACATACTAGGATGAGCCTTAGACATGGAGGCAGTTGTGCCGGATGAACAAAAGATTGTAGCGCCCGTACCAGCACCAACCCAGGCTCCAACTCAAGACCATTCCAACAACAATAACAGCAACTATAAAGGAAAGAGGAAATGGAAAGAAGGAAACCAAGGTGGAAATCAGCGTAGCTTTCAACAGCCGAATCAGAATAATCAATCAGGACAATGGAGGGAAAATAACCAACAAGGATAGTGGCAGGGACAACAGGCAGCCAATACCCAAGAAAGAATCACTGTTCCTACCTGCCCTAAGTGTAACAGGATGCACTTTGGTAATTGTTTGGCAAACATTGACGGTTGTTATAACTGTGGTCAGAAGGGGCACGTGAGAAGAAATTGTCCAAAACCATTGCAACCAATAGGATCGAATCAGTATGGTCAGCCCCAACCCTTGAGAGCTAATCAAGCTTAGCCACATCCGCAACAACAACAGTCACATCAGCAACAAGAGCAGAATGCATGGACATTTGTGAATAGGCCAGAAGCACAGGACAAGGGCAAGGGTCACTAGGCAAGTAATTAGCATAACTCAAACTGGTAGTAGTCTAATTTTGTATAAGTCCTCGTCAGAGGCAAAACAGTACTCGTTAGACGTATATGTTTATATGATCCCGTGAGTGGGCTTTGACTTCGTGAAAAGTTCTTCTAATCGTGTTAGTTTAGCTTGTTTAAAAAGGAACTTGTTTAACTTGGGAAGTTAAAAAGTTTATAGAACTAGTATCGGAGTTATTACCTGTTTCAGTTTTGTGAACTTTTTAAGTGAAAAGAAAAGGGGTTTAGTAAAGTAAGTAAACGCTTAAAGTAAAGAGTTAAAGAAAATGTTTGATATGGATATAACCCATGAGATGGAAGGATTGTGATTGTGGTATCAATTACCATTCAGGAAAAGCAAACGTCGTAGCAGATGCGCTGAGTCGCAAGACTCCAACTAAAGTAGGGTGTCTCTTAATCGAAGAAGAAACACTTGTTCCGAAAATTGAAATGATGGATTTGGAAGGGCTAGATACACCTGAGACGATAACGAACCGAATAGTAGCATTAGTAGCTACACCAGACTTACGAGAGAGAATTTTTAAGTGAATCCGAGAGAACGATTCAAGTATTAGAAGAAATGTTAAGGACGATAGTGTTAGATTAAAGTCTAAAAGTTAGCAGGCTATGATAAGTATTATGCCTTACGAAGCCTTGTATGAAAGAGAAAAATCTAGAACTAGATTCGCTCGGTGAAATGATAGATCAATTCTTTCGTCAGATTCGAACCAAAGAGAAGGAAGTCTAGAAGTGACGAAAGTCTTAAGCGATGTATGACAATCTGATTTAATTTTAGAGAATGAGGACAAGATTTTCTTCACTATTTTCCTGCTAAGGATTATTGTGATTATTTCTTCGCGTTCAGTGTAAGCTTAGACGAAGCTTTATACGATTAGTAGATATCTTGAAAAAGATAGGTTTCAATGTTATATAGATTGGCCGTGTCGCCAAGTCTATGGAATGTTTATTATGGTTGTGTATCTCATTTGATAAAGTACGTGTTCGATTCTAAACGCGTGATTCATCAGCAAGACGTTGTTCTTGATTAAGTTATAAGTTATGAAGAAAGACCGCAATGGATCGCGGATCGAAAAGTGCGAGAGTTAAGAAGTAAGTCATTACGATTAGCAAAGTGTTCTGGAATTACCACGGGCAAGAGGAAGCTACGTGGAAACTTTTGCGAATGAGGTAAGCAAATTTCGGGACGAAATTTTTCGTTAGAAGGGTAGAATGTAATACCCCAGATATTTTCTTCCGACGAGAAATAAAAATTTTCAAATTAATTAAGGCTTTGCACGCCTAAGTTAAGGATTTTCAATTCTAAGACTAACGGTGAAATCCGTTACTGAAAATAAATTCCAGAAGTCGGTTGAACGACTACTGTATTAGGGTTTTCGCGTCCGATAAAATTTTTGCCTGAAAACTCAAATCGAGAAACCATCTAATTTTACATTCACTCTTTTTGCGAGACGAGTAAGTTAGTAAAAATCCGTTTTTATTATTTTTCCGGATAAAATTTGGACTGTGATGTCCCGACTTTTTATCAAATTTTGAAAAACGAATTAGGTTTTCCGAGTATGTGATTTATTTCTAATCTAACAGACGAATTAGATTTCGTCGAATACGTAACTATCTAAGAAATTATTTCTCAACTTTTATAACGTCGTTCTAGACTCGGAAACGAGATATTTCCAACATTTTTGACACGACCAAACGCCCCTTAACGAGTCATTCCCTTTGTTCGAGATATTTTAGTTGTTAATACCGAAATTTTTAAGAATTTGGGGGTTTGATGTTTGATTCGATTTTTAGATAATTGTTTAGTGGAATCGTGTTCTATATGATGATAGATGAATGCATGAATTAAATTAGAATTTTCTAAAAATAAAAATAGAAATGTAAGAGAAAGAATTGATGATTTGATGAAGAAGATGTTATGATATGCATGAATTGATAATGGAAATAAGATGTAGTATGTATGTGGATTAATATATAATTATTTGGAATTTTCCTAAAAATAAATTGAAAATCGTAAGAGACAGAAACGCATCGATAAGTTGAGGCTCGTTAAAGATATGAGTATATGGTTTACATATTAGTGATGCTAGATAGATGATGATCATTGTTGTAAAATTTGAACGAAATTGGATAACGTCGGATTTTTAGTAAGAGACGAGCAATCGTCGATAAGTCGAGCATGAATAATGATTTAGGTTTGTGATTCAAACCTATGATAATCTTGTTAGTTAATGATCGTAACCATAAAATTTGAACGAATTCTAAGAAGATTGAAATTTCGTTAAGAGACGAAGAAACGAGATTAAATGCCGATAGAAAAGTCGAATAAGGAAAACCAATTTAATAATAATGATTGTTATTGATAAAGGAACGAGTTTGTAGTTGACGATATTTCCATTCGAGATACGAGATGTTTTGAGTTTTAGTTAATAAACGAGAAGTTGATTGAACGAAATAGAAATTGAAATTTGATTTGGTTTAGTAATTGGTTAGTTGAAAATGACGGGGAAATGCTCGTCGTTTGTTTAATCAAAAGACGTGAATGTGAACCCGATTAAAGGATATTGCGTATTAACTGACTTGAGATGGAAATGTTGTAAGAATAAAAGTGGAATAGCATAAATCGAGCCTAGAAAGTCGTGCGTCGAGTTAACGAGCACTAGGGTTCCACACGGACTGTTTTGCGACGTTGCATGGAAACTGTCATAACTTTTAGCTCGCTTAACGAAATTGAGATCCGTAAATTGGAGAGTAAACTAGACATCCGTGGCTTTCTTATGGTACAGAGCACATCCCCTGTTTCGCAGGAACCTGTTCTGTATTAACTCCAGAACTTCTGCTTTGTGCAGAAACTTTCTTAAGTCTAAATTCTTAAGTTGAATCCTTTTTTAACTTCATTCCTTGTGAACTTCTAAGTCGTTATGAGTTATCGACTTCCATTTATCTATTGACCTAAGTGTCGAGTAATGAGTCGAATCAGTTTATAAACGAAAATTGATCGAGTCTCATTTATTCGTTAATCAAAAGAAAGTAGTAAAGTGCAAAGGCCTAAAAGTCTAAAACGAATTCGATTTCTTTTTCCTTTATTGTCTCGACCGCTTGTTAAAGTTTGTTTATTTGCAATAAAAGGAGGAAGTCGGAGTTGAAGACAGGACGGAAGACAGAAGGTTAAAGTTTGTTCTGTAAACGTTTGAGGTGGGCTTTTCTATCAAAATAAAATGAGCGTTGCTCGAAAAGTGTTTATTTGTTGCTTTAATAAGTGTGTATTAAAGTAATTATCAGTGCATGATGAATTGTTTTATGTGAATTCTCTTATGCCTCTGTGAGTTAGCCCACCGAGTGCTATCCAGAGTATTGGATTCTGAGTTAGCCCATAGAGTGCTATCCAGAGATTCCAACTAAACGATCAGATTCTGAGATAGCCCACAGAGTGCTATCCAGAGGGACAGATTCTGAGTTAGCCCACAGAGTGCTATCCAAACGATCGAATTCTGAGTTAACCTTCAGTGTGTTATCCAGAATTAAGTGTACAGCAGTATAAGTCTTACGAGTGTTTATGAAAAGATGCATGATTAATCTATACTAAGATTGATATGTTTTCGGCGATGTGCCCACTAAGTGCTTTATGTACTTAGCCCTGAATGTTTGTTTTTATATGTGCAGATTGAGTGACGAAGGCGGAGGAGGTTGAGTAAAGGTCGTACTTAAGGAAGTATAGTTTAGTTGAGCCTCGATTTCACATTTGAAATGTGTTATCATTCTACGTTTTTCCGCTGCAAATTATTACACTTTTTATTTTGTAACCTATCGGTCTAAGTTTTCATACTTTGAACCGATCTTAATCTGAAACAAATATGTCGAGTGATCCTTCGAGGTCGACTCCCTTTTTATTCAATAAAGTCAAGTTCATAGAAGTTATTTTGTTATTAATGTCTGTTTATTCTTATTTATTCCCCTTCTTCCCCGCTTCTTTAATCCAACCCCTAGTCGCACCCCGGCTTGACCGTCCCTCGTTATTTGGGGCTGTGACAGATATATTCTCATTTCTTAGAATAATATTCATTCTCATATGATCTCTCTCCTATATATATATATATATAGATATAGATATATATCTATCGCTTCATATTTATGAGTGCATTCATAATTATAAATTCCGAATATAAATCAGTACTCAAGTGAGTAAAAATAATTATACAGTAGAGAAAAATCTTCCTACTCTGTATTATTTATATGGTCTCTTTCATAAGTTTATTCAAAGATTTAAATCATACAAGTCTGGAATCTAACTACTGTCGGATTTATCGAATGAAAAAATAATAATATAATTATTCGAAAAGATAACATGAATAAGAAACTCATGCATGATGCGAAAAATATATTTTAATAAAATAATGTTAATCATCTAAACTTTCCAATAAAAGGCAGATTGTCAACAAGTAATAAAAATTAATAGATAATTTATAGGGATCAAACCCAAAAGTCCTATGTATCTAAACCGAAACAAAATTAAGATTTATTATTATTATTATTATTATTATTATTATTATTATTATTATTATTATTATTAATTCAAATCCTAACACATACTTATATACATTTATATTTATATATAATTCATGACCGATTATAATAACTTAACTAATACTCTACAAATTTATTTAGAAAACAACAAGCTCTGTTAATAAATTAATAAGTGAAAGAATTTAAAGCCCAAGAAAGATATATGTGTTGGAAACGACAATATGTGTGTGTATATATGATAGTATTGGAAACATGATGGATGCGAATGATATCATGATTAAATGATTTAGAAGATAAAGTAGAGTAGAAAAATAATGTGAGTACCTCGTTTTACCGAAGAAGAAAAATGTAGGGATACTAGGTTAGAGAGACTGTGTGGCTAAAGTTTTCTGTAGACAAATATTTTTTTTCGGCGTAGTAGAAGTGACAGAAATGAACTAAAGGGGCTGGTTCTTATGGAATGAAATTAGGGTTAAATATTTGCACCCACTGCTAATTTGAATAAAAAGGAATGTTTGTGTGATTGATCTTCTTTCCCACAATTAAGAAAAATCACGGAGCAGCTAACTAGTTAAGAGTTGACTAGCAGATTTCTTCATTTTATTTTATATATTTTCATTATTATATTATTAGTCAAAATTAATATATAAGCTTTAAATCTGTCTAAGGCGCGACTTAAACTATATTATAGCTCGATTGATAAATTTCACATTTAAGAATTTAAGAGAAATAAGAAATTTCACAATTTAAAATAATTTAAATAAAAGAAATTTGGAAACGAGTCGTTACAGAATTCATTGATCCAAATTAGAATTTGTTAAAGAATACTAAGAGTTAATAAAATTTTAATGAGGAATTAATTAAATGCTAATCAGGGATTAACGAATCACAATTGGAAGAAATAAAGAACAAATCAAATATCTATATTAATATAAAAAAGCATTGTTTTACAAAATTTGAATCGCCTAAAATATCCTTACTACAATATCATGATATAATTTAAATATATTATTAATTACAAGAAATACAAACTCAATTACCTTATTGATAATTTATACCTAATATTAATTGATATACATATACTACGTTTATTTAACCACAAGAAACAAAAAAAATTGCCCTATTAGTTTAGGGAAAATTGCATCAAAAACCCTGACCTTTTTCCATATTTCGGTTTTAAACCAAACCTTTTAAAATTTGTAAATTAATGTATGTCCTTCCAATTTGATGCAATTATCTCCCGTGCCCGATTTTCCCCTAATTTGTTGCTGACATGGAAGCCGGAATTTTCTATGTGGCAAAACTCTCCGGCTCGACAAACGACGTCGTACTAGGCAAATATAAAACGAGGGAAAAATGCACCAAAAATCATGACCTTTTTTCAATTTTCGATTTTAAACCAAACCTTTTTAAAATTCGCAAATTAATGTACAACCTTCTAATTTGATGCAATTACCTTCCACGTCCTGTCTCCGGCAGAAATCGATTGTCTACGTGGTAAATTATTTCCTTACGTGGTATTAATTTGCTTATGTGTTAAATAATTATGCATATCTGATATTAATTGGTGAATAAGCACAAAACGACCTCGTTTTACTCCTGTCCTAAACGACGTCGTTCCTTTAATCATATATTAGGTGAAAAAGCAGACCCAAAACGACACCACACTCTGAATCAATAACCCTAATTTCCTAATACTCTATTACAGACAGAATCGAATCTACTTTGCTCTGTTTTTGTTCGATGATTTGGCTTAAATTATTGCTCAAATCTACTGATAGAGAATAGGTTATTGTTCATCTTTTGTCTTGGTGCGCTTTATCATTGCTCAACTGGTGGAGCTGTGGTCCCGATGACGATGAAGTAGAAATAATGGGGGGCAGGTAGCCACTGCTGAGCTTCGGGATTATTCCAAGATCCAGATTGTGCCGATGGAGAACCCATGGAGATGAGGAAGTCGATGGAGAAGAATTATGGAGATGAAGTTTGTTGAAGAAGATTCCGACTTCCATGTTAGCAGCAAATTGGGGGAAAATCAGGCACGCGAGACAATTGCATCAAATTGGAAGGTTGCACATTAATTTATGAATTTTAAAAGGTTTGGTTTAAAATCGGAAATTGAAAATAGGTCAGGGTTTTTGGTGCAATTTTCCCCGTGTAACACGTAAGCAAATTAATACCATGTAAGCAAATTAATATCACGTAAGGAAATAATTTACCACGTCGGCAATCGATTTCTGCCGGAGACAGGCCATGGGAGGTAATTGCATCAAATTGGAAGGTCGTACATTAATTTGCGAATTTTAAAATGCTTGGCTTAAAATCGGAAATTGAAAAAAGGTCGGTGATTTTGGTGCAATTTTCCCATTAGTTTATTATTTACCTTGTATATATGGTTCGAAGAAGTAGTATATAATTTGATATAGCAACTGGGCAGCCGTTGGTTGCCGCTGTTTCTCTCTCCATTTGTTTGGAATATCGGCTAGAAAAATCAACAAAGAAAAATTGCGAATGATATGAATTTGACAAGTATTAATATCCATCGACTATCTTGTCTATCTAAGTTGAGCCAAAACAGAACATTCAATTCAAGTGTGAATAATTACAAATTTGGTTCTGAAAATTAATTAGGTTTATTGAAGTGTACAATTAATTTTTTATAAGTAGTGTATTTTGACATGCATGCAGATGTTGTCTGTGGGCAAAATATTAGAGGGCTTTGGTACATAGGAATAGTATCGTATGGTTAAGTCAAGAGTGAAGACTGAAAAGTGATTGTTGTTGTCGATATATATTGGAGACATGTATGATGAACCCAAATGTGTGTTCATTTTTCTTGTGTTTTTGCCTTGTCTTTTGAGTCTTTTCAAGTCAATATGTGTTTGGGAGGACACAAAGTCGAGAAAGTATGTGCTGGGCATTACAGGATAGATGTTGGGCAAAAACCGGCAGAAAATTTGTTTATATGATGTTGGGGCAAGAAACACATCACAGTGGATCTTGGGCAAAATCGGTGAAAATCTATTGTTGAGATGCTGAGATGGCGATACAATGCAAATGGGCATAGGGCTGGAAGCTTGTAGCTGGGCAACAACGTTTTATTCAATCTACAAGTCAGGAAACACCTCCCCATATTCTTGAAGCCAATAGACAGAGTACCCGGAGAAGCCAGGATCTTGGTTAGCATGGGAAGTGATACAGGATGCAGACATTGAAGTCAAGATGTGAGTCGGAGCAGCAACAGATTTCTTTCTCTACAAGAAAGAGGATAAGGATGAAAACTTTTCTTTCCTTATCTTATTTGAACGTGATCTAGGAGATATCTACCATGAGAAGGAAATAAATCCCCAGCAATCCATACAAGGAAAGAGGCGGATATGCATGGAAAGAGTCCTTTACCAACAAGAAATCTATCTTAACCCTAATTTCATCGCCTATATATATATGGACGACCTTGGACGACTTACACACCAACCACGACGACCACCACCACTTTCATATTGTCTTTTATTAGTTCTTAGTTAGTTTGCATTTAAGTTTCGAGAATTCTTAAATTAGATTCGGTTTTAGTATTTTACTTTAGATTTCTGCTGTTGGCTGTTGACCAAGATCTACGTTGTTGACTTCGCTGATCAGTTTTCTTTTTAGAATTTATTCAAGTATGTTTACTTTAATTTCCTTTGTGCTTTCTTTTATTGTGATGTCTAGCTGAATTCCTTTGCTTGGATTGGAATAGATGATTTGAATCTAATTACTTTGTTTGAACTCGTGAGGTCTAATCGGTTTAGTTCGTTGCATGATTTTTATTCCCGAAACACTTAGGTCTAATAATTAGTTCTTGGTCAAAATTGATAATTGCTTGTACACCAATTAGATATTGAGATTAAGGCAATAACAGATATAGGGATACAACTCGAGAGAGTCTCTCGTGCCCAAAAATGTAATTAGTGTTGGAGAGCAGCCGATATTGACTTACCTCTTGGCTGTCTTGGGTCTGATTTGTTCTTAATGCATGTTTGGCAATACAGTTGCTGAAGTGTCTTCGTGACTGCGTTGATCAACAGAAGGGATCTTGCCTTCTGGTCGAGATCTATTTAATCTGATAGATAAAGGTTTAGAGTATTCATGTTGTGACTTCGTATTAGGACATGAATTAATCTTTGCTTAAAACCAAGTGATAAAAGATTGTAATTAAATATTCTTGCACCGATGAACGAGTGAAGTAATTAGGATCAATGATTCAAATCTAATCCAAGTACTTTTATTATTTGATAAGTTTGTAGTTTAGATTTCAGTTTTGAGTTACAGTGGTTGAGTTAGTTCGTGAGCAAAAAAATTCCCCTACTTTAGTGACACCGAATAGAAGACTACACCAATTCCTCATGGGATTAACCTCTACTTGCTACTGGCTACTTGCCTGTTGGGCAAAAGGAGAAAACAAATATTATTTGCACGAGGCTAAACGACAGCTTCGTCATGGTAACAAAGCCAATTCAGACAATAAGCAGGCCAGTAATGAAGGAAATCTTTCTGCAGCAGCTAAGTATTCATTTATCACTATCAGAATATATTTTATCACTTAGTTGAATATGCATTCAGTGTTGCAGTTGATACCCGTTGTGAAGGCAAAGTTGCCAAGCAACTTCAGGAAACACATTGTTGGGAAATTTATTAGTATGAGTTTTGATGAATTCCAAAACCAACTTACCCCAACCAAGTAGATGTGCCAGTTCCTAATGTTAGCAGTTAGGCTCGCTGTTTGAGCAATGTTAAGATTTTATCTTTACAGATCTCCAGCTGAAGACGGCAACATAGCAACACTCAGATACAACCCCGGATGGAAGATCGGATAAGGAACATCAGTTACTAGACTCTGTCTGATGAGAGAGTTATGCTAAAAGGGAGAATACTTTTTGACAACTGAGAGTTCAAGCCAACTGTTCAGTTGGAACATCAGCTATAGAATGCCATCCGATAAAGAGAATGTTTCAAGAAGGGGGAAGTTATAAAGAAGTCTCAACATGAAGTTCAAAGTCAGCTGAGAGTTCAACGGTTCAGTCAGAACATCAGCTGAAGACCACTCAGATGAAGATCAAGATTTTCAACCGACTAACTAAGGTTGACTGTCAGAAAGGTTTGAATTTGAAATTCAAAAAGGAAGTCACGTGAAAGTTTGACTGTTCAGTCATTACCTCATTTGGCCCAACACAAGGTTGTCTCAGATGGAAAGCAGAAGAGCACAGATGCCATATCGGGAAAGTCTGCAGAGATGAGAGACAAGCCATCACTATCAAAGAACAGAGATCAACAGCTCATCCAACGGCTAGTTGATTCTCTCCGCCTATAAATAGAGGCATTCATTCATTCGACACGATATAAGATAGAGAAAATTTGAAGTGCATCCACGAGAGAAACAATAGCAAAGAAAATCTGCAAAATCACATTCTAAGAGCATCAACAACTGAGAGTTCCGAGTGGTAGAACATTTGTAGTTGAGGGTTCATAGTATTATAATCTGTCTTAGATCTTAGTTTGAGTGTTCATTCGTTCAAGCCATAGATCCAGCTCACATTCGTGTTCGAGCTGTAGTTGGAAAATCCACCCACATACACACCCTAAAAGTGTTTGTTAGGATCATACTCTTCCTGTAATTGAGTAATTAGGTTGTCAAGTACCCGCAAACTTGACATAGGTTGTTAAGTACCCGTAAACTTAACTGTAAAGGTTGATAAGTACCCGTAAACTTATTGCAACGGTTACACAGCCCGCGTAAGCTGTGTGGAACTGTCCAGAAGAACTTGGACTGAGGTGTGTGGACTCACATCTCCCCGTGGACGTAGGAGTTCTCTCCGAACCACGTAAATCCTGTGTGTCTGTGTTTATTTCTGTTCAGTTACTTATTGCACTTTCAACTGACCAAACTAACCGGCATACAAACTGCATCTTTTCATATCAACTGTTTTGGTTTTTGACCAACCTTGCTCAAAAGCGTGAGTTGTTTTTACGAGTATAATTTCCACCACATTCTGCACGGCACCACTCTCACAGCTGAGCTCTCTTACTCAGTTGTGATTCCATCTGAGTCTTTCTTTACTCAGTTGAAGTGATTTCCGGGGGTTAAGTTTTCAAAGTTGAAAAATCCTAACCGGTGTATTCCCCCCCCATACACCAGTAACTCGTATCGGGACCATCACACATAATAATACAACAAGATAATGCAAAGCCACAATTTTCAAATGATGATCCTGATTTCAGAGCAGTAGAATAAGCAGATGGGTGGAATATTGAGCTTATTTGTCAACCAGCAAACTCACCCGACACAAACATAAATGACCTTGATTTTTTCAGAGCACTTCAATCACTCAAGGATGAGAAGATGTCTGTTACAGTTGATGACATGATAAGGAATGTAAAGCAAGCATTTGAAGAGTTTGAGCCTTGAAAGTTAAACAATTTTTTTTCTCACATTGCAAGGCTGCCTTCATGAGATCATAAAAAAGAAAGGCAACAACAACTACAGTGTGCCACATATAGGCAAAGAGAAGCTACAGAGGTTGGACTTAATACCTGACTGCCTTCAAGTTGATGAACAACTTGTGAAGGACAGTTGGGAGTATCTAAAGGAGAATGGATTTGAGCAGGAGCAGGAGGCAACACACAACAATGACAACATAGTTCAGGGACTGCACCAGCTAGGTTCAAAAGATTAGAAGGTCTGATTTCTATATCAGTTTTTTGGTAAAGATTTACAGGGACAAACATGAAAGAGCTCACTCACTTGTTTGGAATGTAAATTCAGCGTGGATCAGTTGTTTTGAAATGAATGTAGTCTCAGCTTTTTGAAATTAATAGCCACATTTACATCATTGACTCAATATCTATCCTATTTCAACCTCCAAAACTAGGATTGAAAAATCCTAGAAATGGCATCAATAGGATAGGATAAACAACTCCCAAGCAAACATAAACAAACCAACAAAGCATCAACAAGATCACATACATCATAAACACCAACAAAACATCAACAAGAATTTAGGGAATTGACGAAAAAGGAAAATTATGCATAATTTTAGGGGTCGGAGAAATTATAAGCTATATATTAATTCACAACAAATTTTGTTTACCTTATATATCAATTTATTTTACCTACTTTTCCTATCCTACTGTCTTTAACACTAAATTTATTGAGAATCGTATTCTTCTTGCAATATCTCTAAAGTTTCAAAATTAGGCAAACTAAATTAGATCAAAAATATTGTTTTATATATACATATAATATTATTTAGGATATATAAGATCATTTATAGTTGAATTGGTTATATTAATGAAGTTCAATGATATGATTTTTTTATCCAAATATATAATTCAATTATGAATAAGTATTAATATAGAGAACATACATTACATAACCTAAAATTAAATTTTATAATCTATTGATTGTGTTTGAAAATGAATGTAGAAAATCATATCAAGTGTCTATTCAAATTAAGAGAATTATATATATGTAGCCTATGTAATTTTGTAAGAACTCATAGAAAGAATTGTTGATATTTTGATCCTTTTTAATTATAACTGTAGATATCGAAAATGATATATTTTATTGATTTTAATATCTTATTTTGTTATGGAATCTTATCATATCCATATTAATATAAGTTATTTAATTGATAAGTATGCCTTTATATGGTGATCAATATCTATTTCTTTGGCAACAAGTAAAGGGATATACATCAATATTAAAGAGCGAATGATATCGCACCACCTAAGCCCTTAGAGTCCATGATGGAGTCCAAAGCCCACTCAACTTCTCTCTTCCTACAACTATAAATAGGGGTCTCTACACAACTTTAAATCACACCTAAAAATCATCTTCAAGAGCTCAAGAATTAAAAAGAGAAATTCTCCAAGATTTCTCTCTCAATACTCAAGGCGTTCTTTATAGAAATCAACACGTTCTTTGGTGGAATCATATCAAGTCGTGTTTGATCTGAAAACAAGGCAGAAGTCCTCCACGTCAACGTTATAAAGCTCGACTCTCAATGTTTATTTCGGAAACAAGGCGAACGTCCTCCGCATCAACACCATCAACCCCAAAGCTCAAGTCAACGCCATCAACCCCGAAACTCAAGTCAACGCCATCAACCTCAAAGATAAAGTCAACGTCATCAAGCACAAAGATCAAAGCTCAACGTTTACTTCGGAAGCAAGACGAAAGTCATCCGTATCAACGTTACAAAGCTTGAAGATCAAGTCCAAGGAGATCTAGGAGGCATACTTCTACAAAAAATCTCAAAGGCTGCTTGAAGACCGTTCGAGGGTCAAAGTGAAGATAAGAATCAGAGAATCAAATAAAGATTGAACCCACATATATTCAACATTCGTATATTTGTATTCATATTTATATTTATTGAATAAATACATATTTTGTGTTTACAATAACTATCCGAAGGAAATATTAACTATAGAAGAATTTATTTGACTTCGTATAATATGACAATACAATACTACTTTATAATGACACAAGTGTAAACTTTAATTATCGATTTAATGACACTTATTATTATTTCAGAATATTCAATTGCACAAACAAATTGAGAGTGTTCTTTAAAATAAAATATGTTTGAATAAACTTTATTTCTTTACTCTTATTAATGATAATATATAAAATTTTTAGAAATTTCATAAAGTTCATTCTAAAACAAAGTTAAAGATTATTAATATTACTATAAAAATAAATTAAATAATAATTAACTAACTTATTAAAATTTATGAATTAACAATATTTTTAACGTACGAGTGCACGTTACTATCACTAGTACAAATAAAAGGAACGTAGTACCAAGTTACTATGGCGTGTCAATAGTAACTTTGGGCGTCTATTCCTTTGCACCCGAGCTATACCGTGTGGGTCTGGGCACCCAACCGCACTGTGCAGTTGAATGCACATGAATTTTTGTCTTATTTAAAATATTGGTTGACCTCCTTAAAATTTCATACTACCTCCTTAGAACGTGCAAGCACGTTGTGCTAGTAATAACAAAAAGAGGGAAGATACAACATTTGTTACGGTTGCTATTGCTAATTTGTCGCGACTGATTTGAAATATAAGTTGTCATAAAGAAGAAAATAATTTTTTTTGGAAGCCGGCCACAATTCCTGTGTAACACGCATATGTGTAACTACAACAAATGCTATTTTCATCATATATAGTTTCAGTTGTACTGTGTAATATGCGCACGGTGTGAATAGAAAGAAGAGATTATAAATCGAAGAATTAATGGAGTATGTACTGTCAACACTTGTCCAAAGCCTTGCTCCACGTACTTGATCCATCGCCCCAATTTCACAACGTGTCTTCTCCTTATATCTTAGGCCATTAATTGATTCGAGGCATGCACCATAAGCTATAGAATCGCGTTCACAAATTTGAGCATCAGTCTCCAATCCGTACCCTCTATTTTTGTTGGGGTAATCGGATCGGAGATGCGTAGGGCGACGCTGGATCCGCTGGTGGTTGGCAGAGTGGTCGGAGATGTGCTCGACATCTTCGTTCCGACGGCGGAGCTGACGGTGCGCTACACCGCTCAAAGAATAAGCATAAATGGCGGCAAGGTGAAGCCATCCTCCGCTGCTGAAAGGCCTAAAGTCCGTATCACCGGCTCTCCCAATACTTACTACACTCTTGTAAGCCGCTACCACTTCACACTAATAATAATTACTTGATTCGCTTATAACAAAAATTTTCTCAATTAATTAATTCATCCTCTTCTTGTATGTAACTACATAATATGCACACGAAATTCCTCTTATTGGTATATACACTCGTGACGTGTGTGAAAATCACACGAAATTATTAACTGAAAATTGAGGATGGATCAGAACGAGATTGATAATGACTTAATTTATAACTTGGGCGCATGCATGTGTGACTAGGTCATGGTTGATCCTGACGCTCCCAGTCCCAGTGAACCATCATTCAGAGAGTGGCTCCATTGGTAACGCTCCAGGCTCCACTGCATGTTAAATTCTTTTTATTAATTAATTACAATATGCATGTATTAGTTGCTATTTGATTCCGACAAGCCAAGCATATGCATGCATGCTAATTAAAAAGCTAATAGGCTTCTTTGATTGTGCAGGTTAGTCATAGATATTCCTGAGGGATCCGATGCCAGTGAAGGTATTGGTCGCGTCATGTCTATTTGGTTGAGATCGGACTTTGGGGCGTTTGCCTAAGCTTATTATAATTAACAACTTATAAGATAGTAGTGTTAATTATGAGTTTTCTCAATTCTTTTAAAAAATTATTTGGCAAAATAAGCTCTTAAACAACTTATAAGATTTCAAAACAAGATAAGTTTCAAAAAACCAGTTGATCTTTCTTGTCTTATTTATTCATCTTATAAAAGCTTAAGTTTAGCCAAATACCCTCGTAATTATCAATTTGAATTTACTTCTTTAAATAACAACAGGCTACCCAACCTTAATCTATTTGGGTGACATCTTCTATTGTCACTACTATTCGATTAAATCATGCATATATGACCTTCAACAAATAGCTAACTTGGTAATTGACCATAAATCCTTATAAATATACATATATAGGGAAGGAGTTAATGCCGTACATGGGACCGCAGCCACCAATCGGTATCCATCGGCACGTATTTGCAGCTTTCCGACAGCCGGGCGGGCTTATGGAGGTGGTGAAAGGGAAGCCGGCGGAGAGAGGACTTTTCAGTACGCGCCAATTTGCGAGCGAGAACCAACTAGGGCTGCCCGTCGCTGCTCTTTATTTCAATTCTCAGAAACAACCACTCGGAAACAAGAGACGTTAATTAATATATCATATCATATCTCAACATATAGATAGACCTCCTATCATAGTATATATGTTTGTTTCGTTTCATCTTTGCTCCTGTATTAGTTATGCTTATATATCTATTAATCACTATTTTTGTGTAATAGTTTAAGTATAAGTATATATATATAGGGTAGGGTTCCTGTGGAAACTTAGTTTAAAGTGAAACATAAAAACTTTTACAAACCATTGATTAGTACCATATAAATGGTTAAGATTGTGACATGTGTAAATATAATATATAACAAGTATTTTTTAATAATAATTTTTTACGAGCTGAAGGTTATTCAAGTAAATTTGTGGGATAAAAATAAATCCTACGATGCACGATTGGCGAGATTTGAGCGATATGGATTGAATTCAACGTGTTTCATGCAAAAGAAAATTGGTGGGTTATCTCTACAACCCCCAATCTTCATCTCTTGCATTTTTTCAAATTTATAATTTAAATTTCTTTACGGAATTGTTGTTTGTATTAATATATTTATTTATATTTCTCTATATATTTTATATTTTACCATATTGCTATTTCATCATCTACGAAGTAAATATTTAATACGTATATTGTTAATTAGTAATGCATCATTTAGTTAACTATAATGCATATTTTTTCTCAAATAATAATAATAATAATAATGCATAATTTTTTTTGCGAACTATAATGCATATTTAATATCTACATAATGCATTATTGTTTATACAGTAATGCATTTCGAAGGTCTTAAAAATGCATAGTTTATAGTTTGGAATATGCATTATGAAAATGGTTTTTTGTAATGTTGCAAAAATCTGAAAGTAATCATTAATATTTATATGTTGTTTATAACATATTTTGAATGGACTTATGGACATTTAATGCAACAGTGTTTAAGTTAACATGTTTTATTAATACATGAAATGTTGGGAAATTTATTAGTAAAAGTTTTGATGAATTTCAAAACCGACTGACCCCAATCGAGTAGATGTTGCCAGAACCTAATGTTAGAAGTTATGCTCACTGTTTGAGCAAAGTTAAGATTTTATCTTTACAGATCTCCAGCTGAAAATGACAACAAGGCATCACTCAGACAGAACATCAGTTATGATGAAAGACAACTGAGAGTTCATTTGTTCAGATGGAATGAGGGGGAAGTCTTCAGAACATCAGTTGTGAAGGAAACCAACTGAGGGTTCATCAGATGAGAAACAGTAGAGAGGAAGAGAACATCAGATGAAAAGGAAGTCATCTGAAGGTTCAAACTCAACTGACTAAATACAAGGAAGACAACTGAGGGTTCAGTTTCAGAACCTCAGTTGTAGAACTCAAACAAGAAGATCAACAGCATGAAGTTGAAAATCAGCTGAGAGTTCAACGGTTTAGTCAGAACATCAGCTGAAGACCACTCAGATAAAGATCAAGATTTTCAACCGACTAACCGAGGTTGACTGTCAGAAAGGTTAAGATTTGAATTTCAAAAAGAAGTCACATGAGGGTTTGACCGTTCAGTCATTACCCCATCTGGCCCAACACAAGGCTGTCTCAGAAGGAAAGCAGAAGAGCACAGATGCCATATCGGGAAAGTCTGCAGAGATGAGAGACAAGCCATCGCTTTCAACGATCAGAGATCAACAGCTCCTCCAACGGCTAGTTGATACTCTCCGCCTATAAATAGAGACATTCTCTCATTCGAGAGGTTTACGATAGACGAGACAAGAGACAGTGAAGTATAATCACAAGAGAAACAAGCGCAAGAAAAATCTGTAAAAATCACATTCTAAGAGCATCAGCAGCTGAGAGTTCAAGAGTGATAGAACATTAGTAGCTGAGGGTTCATAGAGTTATAATCTGTCTTAGATCTTAGTTTGAGTGTTTATTCGTTCAAACCATAGATCCAGCTCTCTTTCGTGATCGAGCTGTAGTTGGAAAATCCACCTACATACACACCTTAAAAAGTGTTTGTTAGGATCATACTCTTCCTGTAATTGAGTATCTAGGTCGTCAAGTACCCGCAAACTTGACATAGGTTGTTAAGTACCCGCAAACTTAACTGTAAAGGTTGATAAGTACCCGTAAACTTATTGCAACGGTTGCACAGCCCGGGTAAGCTGTGTGGAACTGTCCAGAAGAACTTGGACTGAGGTGTGAGGATTCACATCTCCCCATGGACGTAGGAGGGTTATCTCCGAACCACGTTAAATCCTGTGTGTCTGTGTTTATTTTATTCAGTTACTTATTGCATTGTTAACTGACCAAACTAACCGGCATACAATCTGCATATCTGCACATTCTCAACTGTTTTGGTTATTGACCAACCTTGCTAAAAGCGTGAGTTGTTTTAACGAGTTCATTTTCCACCACATTCCGCACAGCACCACTCTTCCAGCTGAGGTTGTTTACTCAGCTGTGAGATTCCAACTGAGTCAGTTTTACTCAGTTGAAGTATTTTTAAGTGTTAAGTTTTAAAATCCTAACTGGTGTATTCCTCCCCCATACACCAATAACTCATTTCGGGACCATCAAGTGGTATCAGAGCAGTGGTTCAAAAGACTGCTGACTCTGTTTCACAAGGTGTGAATTCGAGAAATTTTCTTCAGTGGTCAACTGAATAGATCTTTTCACGCTAGTGCATATTTGCTCGCATTTTTGTCCTATTTTTTTTGTGTGCAGATGGACGTCAAGGCTCAGTAGTCAATTATACATCATGGAGAACTCGAATGAAGAAGATCCTTCTGTCAAAGCATCACAGGATGCAACAAGTTCTCTCTTCCGGACCAATCGTCATTAAAGAAAGAATAGCTCGGACTCCCACAAATCCTAACGATGGAGATACAGTGGTGGAGTATGTGGAGAAACAGTCAGAAGACTACTCTCCAGAGGAGGCCAAGGTGAGCCAGTTGGATATCTGGGCTCAGAGCACAATAATGTCCACAGTTGGACAGGATTATCTGCCTTGGATAGAGGAGTGTGAAACTGCAAAAGAGATGTGGGACATCCTGGCATCGTTAAGTGAAGGAAGCGATGAGACGAAGGAAAACAAGTTCTCACATGCATGTCAAGATTTCGACAACTTCAGTCTGCGACCTGATGAGACTATTGATCAGCTAGAGCTCCGGTTTATGGACATCATCAGAAGAATCCAGTCCATCCGAAGAGGAAAATACACACTAAGAGAAATCAATCTCAAAGTGTTGCAAGCTCTACCGGCTGAGTGGGATACTTTCACCAATATCCACGAGAGCCGAGCTGACCTTGGTGAAATTGAAACTGAAAGATTGTTCTCAATCTTAAAAGGAAATGAGTATAAGGTCAACAGGAGGAGATCGCAGTCCTCAGGTCAGACAAGTAGAATTGAGGATGTAGGCTCAGCCTCAAAGTCAGTTGCTCTCCGAGCTGATTACTCGAAATCGAGATCATCGAGGCCAACCAGATCGGCTGACACAACTGCAAAGGAGCCAAGCAGAGAGGAACTACAACAAAACATTGCAGCTCTGTCAAAGAAGCTAGCTGACATGGACACTCGGTTCGGGAAATACAAACGATTCTACAAATCAAACCGAACTCGAGACAACTCAAAGCCTGTCACCAACGGTTGTTTTGAATGCGGAAAGGAAGGTCATTTCAAGGCTGACTGCCCAGATCTATCGAAGAAAGAGAGAGATGCTCTAAGGGCCAAACAAGCTGGAAAGAACAAGGCCATGGTTGCAGAAGAAGCAGCTGACGATATGGATATCTTCACTGACACCGAAGATGAAGATGAGCTGACTTCTACCAGCAACGTCATCAGTCAGGATCAATGCCTCATGGCACTTGGAACCAACCAAGATGATATTGAGGTACAATCTAATCCTGCTCAGTTAAACTCTTCCAATACTTCTAACATGCAGGAATCTCTGAACGATGAGTTGGAACCCTCCTGGAGTGATTTTCAAGAACTCAGTGAGGAGCTGCATCATCAATCGGTTGAGTTTAAGAGTCTTCAAGCTCAGTTCGCCAAATTTGAAGATTCCTTAACCGAAAAGGACGATCTGATCAAGAGTCAAACCGAGGAGATTGAGAATCTCAAGAGTCAACTGAACAAGGCTAAGGCTCCAGCTGATGAGGAGTTGACAATGCAGAACAATGAACAGCTAGATCAGTTGAAAAATCAAGAGGCTCAAATCGAACAGCTGATAAAGAAGTCAGATGGACAAACCGAGCAGATAACTGTACTCGTCAAGGAGTTGCAAACTGAGAAGGACAATCTAATTAAGCTGTATCAGTCATCCAAGATCATAGAGAATCTTATCAGTTATAGTAGACACATGGATGACGTGTCAGGACTCGGCTATGATGTTGTCAAGGATACTGGGATTCCACCAGCAACCTTCATCAAAGCTGTAGAAGTCACAGCTGTCGAGCCAGACACAGCTGAGTCTCTAGAAGCTAAATCAACCTCCACCTCTCAGCAAGTTCAACCGACCAATAGGATTACAACTGAGAAGGGAAAAGGAGTAGCTGATGTAGGACAGAATGTTCCATCGGTTGAGATATCAATCGAGGGGAAATGTTCCAAAAGTCAGAAGAGGAATTAGAGGCGTCGAAGGCACAAACGCAACCGATCTCAGAATCAAAACCGACCTCTGCATCAACCTTAAAGTCAACGTCAGAAGGAATGGAACCGACCTCAGAACAGACATGGGTTCAATCGTCTGAATCAACAGCGATTCTAACATCAGTTCGACCAAAGGTTCCAACCGAGTCAACCAATGAGGAATTGGTCGAACAACTGGAGATATTCATGCCATAATATGAATCATCAATAGGGCATGAATAGCTACAGACAACCCTCAGGAAGTTGGAATCATAATCAGCCACAAAGATTCCAACATGGCGTCCGACCTCACAGACAAACTCAATAGGATAAGAATCGCCATCAAAACAGGGGGAAAGCCTCACCTCCTAAAGCTCAACATGGGAGAAATCCAACTTCTCCCAAGAAACAGAACATCACTACTAACAACAAGCCTAAGGATAACCGAGGTGTTGTTATAGTTGATGATGAAGGAAAAGTAATCTGGAATGATAAATCCATCCGAGTTTACAGGGAAAAACGACGCACAATTCCAGCGGGAACTGGTTCTAACCCTCCAGGACCCAACTGAAATTGGGGACCTAAGCGAGTTTCTCTTTGCAGGTGCAGGAGAAACAACTGAGGAAGAAGAAGGCGTCTGCTACAATGTGGGTGATGGATAGTGGATGCTCGAAACACATGACGAATCTGAAGGATTTGCTTGGAAGTTTCGTGGAGAAAGAAGGTCCATCAGTTACTTTTGGTGATAACTCAAAAGGTTATACCAGAGGTTACGGTACCCTTGAAACCAATCATGTTTCAATTTCTAATGTCTCTTATGTTGATGGATTGAAGCATAACCTGCTCTCCATCAGCCAATTCTGTGATAATGGTTTCTCTGTCAAGTTTGATGCACAGGGTTGCAGAGTTAAAGATGTCGGATCAAAACAGGCGATATTGTTGGGAAATCGATCACCAACAGGGAATGTCTATTACGCTGACTGGAACAGCAGCCTCCCTGACACCTGCCTGTTATCAAAGAGCAGTTCTGATGTGAGCTGGCTGTGGCACAAAAGGCTCAACCATCTGAACTTCAAGACGATGAACCGACTCGCCAGACAAGAACATGCAAGAGACATACCTAACCGAGTGTTTTCAACAACACACATCTGCAGTGCATGCCAGCTGGAAAAGCTCGCTAGATCCTCCTTCCGGTTGAAGTTAACTCCCTCAACCGACCGAGTGTTACAGTTGATCCATATGGATCTCTTCGGGCCAGTTACATTAAAGAGCATTAATGGCAACAAATATACATTGGTTGTAACTGATGATTACTCGAGGTACATGTGGACCATTTTTATACGTCACAAGAGTGAAACCCGAGATGAGCTCCCCAAGCTGATGGATCGGATATCGAACCAACAAGAGATGAAGATCATTTCTATCCGATCAGACCGTGGAACTGAGTTTCTAAATGAAACCATCATCAAGTATTGCGAGAAAAATGGAATAACCCATCAGACATCAGCCGCGCGTACTCCGCAACAGAATGGCGTAGCTGAGCGAAGATACAGAACGCTGAAGGATGCAGCCACATCCATGTTAGCGAGCTCAGCTCTGCCAAAGAAATTTTGGGCTGAAGCGAACAACACAGCATGCTACACTCAGAATCGATCTCTTCTCACCAAGCGGTTGGGAAAGACGCCCTACGAGCTGTGGAGACGCAGAAAGCCAGATATTTCTTATTTTCGCGTCTTTGGTTCTAAGTGATATTCACAACAATGGGAAGACTCAGTTGAAAACTTTTGATGCCAAAGCTTCGAAGGGCATATTTCTTGGATATGCTGCTCGAATCAAGGCATACAGAGTATTCAACAACAGCTCTCGTGTCGTGGAAATAACACCTCATGTTAGTTTTGATGAATCTACCTTTGAGTGCAGGGAACAGGTTAAAGGACAACAAGTAGATCCAACTGTTCCACCAGTTCTCACCAGATCGCAAGCTCTAAGGGAAAAGAACCTAGCTGAACCACTGGTTTGGGCAACTGAGGATGAGGATCCATACTCCTCTGAAGATGAATGTGAAGACCACAGCACATCCCAAGGGGGAACTTCAGTTGATGTTCCTCCAACTGCTTCAGCATCCGAAGCCCAACCAAGTCCAGTTCAACCTAATACCAATGTTGAGGATCCAGACTCAACGGCTGATCAATCACCAGCTCTAAAGACTCCAACTCAGATTTTGGAACAGCCACAGTTGGAAGAAGAAGGAAGACGCAACCGAAGATGGTATGAAGTCCATTCCACTGACAACATCATCGGCGATCCAACTGAGGGTGTGCGTACAAGGAGCCGAGTTGCAAATCCAGAATCAACTGAAGAAAACTCCAATACTTACGCCCAATATGCTGAGGAATTGGCAGTTCTAGAGGAGTTCGAGCAAGCTGGAGATGTTGCCATGATTTCTTGCTTTGTAGCTGATGTACCAGTACCGAAGAATGTTGGGGAAGCTCTCAACTGTGTTCACTGGACAACAGCTATGCAAGAAGAACTGAATGAGTTTCTACGCAACTGTGTATGGGAGTTGGTAGAAAGACCAAATGGTGTTAAGGTGATTGGATTAAAGTGAATTTTCAAAAACAAGAGAGACGCCATTGGATTCATAGTAAGGAATAAGGCAAGGTTGGTAGCTCAAGGATACTGCCAACAAGAAGGAATCGACTTTGAAGAATCTTTCGCGCCTGTTGCAAGGCTGGAAGCCATCCGAATCTTTCTAGCTTATGCCGCACATCACAAGTTCAAAGTATATCAGATGGATGTGAAATGTGCATTCCTCAACGGAGATATCAAGGAAGATGTATATGTTGAACAGCCTCCAGGTTTTGAGACTGGAGATGGAAGAGTGTACAAGTTGAAGAAAGCTATCTATGGTCTAAAGCAAGCACCAAGGGCCTGGTATGATACTCTTTGTGGTTTTCTACTGAACTCGGGATTTAAATGAGGATCAGTTGACAAAACCCTGTTCACCATCAAAGTTGGAAATGATATACTTGTAGTGCAAATCTACGTGGATGACATCATATTCGGTTCCAAGTCGGAGGAGCTGTGCAAAAAGTTTTCAGATCTCATGAAGGAGAAGTTCGAGATGTCAATGATGGGCAAGATGAATTATTTCCTTGGATTACAAGTGAAGCAGTCACCAAAAGGGATTTTCATCAATCAGTCCAAGTATACAAAGGAGCTCATCACCAAGTTCGGATTGCAAACAAGTAAGACCACGAGGATCCCAATGAATACTAACTGGAAGATTGAACCCGGAGCTGAAGGAAAGCTCGTAGATGCCAGCCAGTTTAGAGGGATCATCGGTTCGCTGCTATATCTAACTGCCAGCCGACCAGATATATCATACGCAGTTGGAGTATGTGCTCGATTTCAAGTCCAACCAAGAGAAGCACACATGTTGGCAGCAAAGAACATCATTAAGTATCTGAAGGGAACTATCAATGTTGGGTTGTGGTACCCAACTGATGACAATATCCAGCTGACTGGATACTCAGATGCGGACCTAGCAGGAGATCGGCTGGACTGGAAGTCTACTTCTGGACACTGTCAATTCATGGGAAGCAAGCTGGTTTTATGGTTCTCCAAGAAACAAGCATGTGTTGCTACTTCTACAACCGAGTCAGAGTACATGGCTGCTGGAAGCTGTTGCATGCAAGTATTGTGGCTGAAGCAACAACTGAGAGACTATGAAGTTGCAACTGGACAGGTTCCAATTCACTGTGATAGCTCGAGTTCCATAGCTATCTCACTGAATCATGTTCACCACTCTCGGACAAAGCATATCGACATTCGTCATCATTTCATCCGAGATCATATTGAGAAGAAGGACGTGTCCATGGAGAAGATCCCAACTGAGATTCAGAGGGCTGACATCTTCACCAAACCTCTACCTGAAGCTCGGTTCAAGATGTTGTGTGATCTTCTTGGACTATTGGATCCGAGCTGAAGAGTCTTCCGAGCTGAAGAGGATCCATCCGAGCTTGAGAGTCAGATATGCATCTGAGGGGGAAGCTCAGATAAAGGGGGAATCTCATATACGGATTGCCAACTGAAGACATCAAACATCAGCTGAACAGACAAACTCGAGTCAGCTGATGGTATGCGGCAACTGAGGAACTCAACTGAGGTATACAGCTGATCTCGACATCAGCTGACATGTATCATTTATGACTGAAGGTGTTATGATATTAAATGAGAATGTTTGAAATAAATTCAAACATTCCTGAACATGTCAGCTAAACTAAACAAGCCATCATATTGCATTTAATTAAAGTCTGGCTGAACTCCTATAGCCTTACTTTATAGTGCGACTGGGCTGACACCTCAAACTATTCATCAGATTATATAATACGGAAAATCAGGAAGTGATCATTACCTTCTCTTTTCGTGCATATCTTTACTAACTATTCATCATCCTCTCCAAATTTGTTTCGCCATTTTCAGTAACGAATTTATTTCTTTTGCATATATATCTCTTTGAGATGGCGCCTAAATCTAAAGCTTCCAAGAAGATGGTTTCCACAGAGCCTGCTACATTCCAGGAATCTTTCGACATGGTGATGTCGAAGATTCATTTTGAACAGATTCTATCCAGAGCGGCTCTGACCTCGCCGGAACTCGCTCCAGTCGCCGCCATTCTCTCCGACCATAGTCTACTCGACTGGGCAACCCTTTCTCCATCCAAGTTGCTCAGGAAGCAGGTTGTTCATTTCTACAGGAATTTGCAGCGAGTTGCAGAAGATGGGCTTGTCACGATCATCCCGTGCAAGCAATGAAACAGCTCTTTCCGTACGATAGAAGACACCGCCGTGGAAATAAAAGTATCCAAAGAACTGGAGAAGATCATCCCCAGAAATCGCGAAGCCACAGATGTGATGGGGAACTTCACCGATAAGGAAGCTGATGCTTTCCTTCAAACAATCCTTCTTGTTCCCGAACCTTTGAAGGGGAGCATGCAAAGGACAAAACTGAAGCCGGAGCACCGACTTCTTTTCGACGTGATATCCAAATGCGTCTTCGCGTATGGAGGAGCATTCGGTGACATTAGCCGACCGAAGCTCAAGCAGCAAAAAGCCCTGGAGGAACAGCACCAGGTCGACTGGCTGGGCTATCTTGAAAGCCAGTTGTTGATGGAGAAGCAGAAAATTTCCAAGACGTCAGCTGAGTCCGGAGAGCAGCTGCTGAGTGTCAAGGGGACACTCAACTTTGGCACAAAAATTTCTGCCCTAATCCTCCAAGCCACAAAGGGACAGCAGCTGACCTGGGAAGAGAGTGAGGACCGCCGCTCAGCAAACTGATGCTGTTCCCCACAGCCAAAAAGGCCAGGGACGTTGTGGAGGCCGTTTACACTCCCAAGGGTGCCCCCAAGCCAGCTGTGGAGTCAGTCTCAACAGCTCGTCGCCCTTCTCAGTCCAAGCCTGCGAAGTGCCAGCTGGAGGAGGTAGCTGAGGAAACGGAAGATGAAGATGAAGAAGAGGAAGAGGAGGAACCCCTCCAGAAGAGGCCCAGGATTCGAATCATCCAGCCCGCGGCTCAACCATCTACAACGAGCCCAGTGGTGGTAAAGCCAGCTGAGGAGAAGGAGTCAACCGAATCAAGCCAGTCGGTTGACCCAGCTGGGTTTGTTCTTCAACCTCGTCAGGAGGAAGTGGCTGAGGGAGTGGAAATACACGTGGAGGAATCCAGCTCCTCCTCAGATGAGTTTTCTTCATCTGAGGAGTCCCACGACAGTCCAACTGGAGCTGATGCCAGCCAGGAAAATCCACCTGCGTCTGAGGAAGCAATCGAGTCAGCCCACTCTCTACCCAAAGAGGATCCAGTTCTCTCAACTGGTCCTCAGTCAGATATTCCGAGCCTCTCGCTCGATGCCAACGTTGTGACCATTCCTTTGGCCAACGTTGATGAAACCATCGAATCTGTTGCCTTCGATATTGACCCCCCTCCAATTGATGAAGAAGCCAACCTCCAGGCGATCTTGGCTGAATATGAAGGAAGGCTAGGGTACTGCTTCCGCAAGCTGATCGGTATGTTCCCCGAGGCAACCTCGATGCCCATTTTTGCTGTACTCAGGACGGAACTGCTCTACCAGTTCAGCGTCATATTCAGTTACTGGTACGTCAAGGAGGAAACCCTCAGAATCCATGGTTGGGACAGGTTGAAAGTTGAAGAGTCCAACCTGAGGGTATACTTCGACTAGCAGAACCTGGAGATGGCCTACAACCAGAAGGTGGCTGTGCTCCGTCGACGTCTGGACAAAAGCATCCAAGAAGGAACAGACACCAGGGAGCTGTGCAACAATCCTGGAGCTATTCAATTTCTTGATGATATGTTGGCTAAGAATGCTAACTTCATGGAGGATGTCGACGCAGCTGAAGAGGCGGCCAAGCAAGAGGAAGAAAAGCTCAAGGCCTACCTGGCCAGCCGAACTGCCCTGGTTGTCAAGGACCCAACTACCTAGCCACAACCTCAACACCTGCCTGGACCCTCAGATCAGCCAGCGCTCTCAACCGATGACATCTGTGAGCTGATCTCTGAGAGGGTCAACCAACTGAGGCAGGAACTTTTGTCCAAGATCTAGCTCAACAAGGAGGAGGATGCTGCTAGGATGAATCAGCTGATGGCAGAGAATGAAGGCTTGAAGAATCAGCTGGAACACCTTACCTCCTCCCTACAGCAGAAGATCGCAGATCTCTCCACTTCTTCCAGCTCGGAGGTCACGGCTCTAAGGAAGGTAGTTCAGGGCCTCAGCTCGGACTTCAACGTATTCAAGACCGTTGCTGAATCTAATCTGGTAAAATCCCAGCAGACTCAAGACCAGGAGTGGATGTCTCAGTTCGCAAATTTCCGAGCTAAGTTCGTCACCCTCCACAAAGAGGTCTTTGCGACCTTTGCAGCCTTGCAGCGAGCTGAGCAGGAGCGCCAGGACCTGGAGTTGGCCAAGAAGGTGGAAGAGAAGGATGCTATCGACGAACTCTTTTCCCGCGTTCAACAAGCTGAGGCCAAGCTGACCTCCCTGGATGGCACTGTTGCCACCCTTTTGGATGATGCCAAAAAGGGGAAGACAAGGAGCCAGCCGTTGTTGCTGGAAAGGGGAAAGTTGTTCTTCAGCAGGGAGAAGGAGTTCAACAAGAAGGAGTGCCAGCTGAAGCTGAAGGATCGCAGCAGGAACTGGAAATCTCCCACGACCTCGTAGCCGAGCTTACGGCCGAGCTCGATGCCGAACTTGACGGGATATCTATTGAAGACTGCATCGAAGCTGCCAAAGCTATGGGGGAGTCCAAGGAGAAGTACTTGAATCCCTCTTGGATCAAGAAGTTCGCTGCTGATCAGGCCAAGAAGGTGGCTAAGTTCGAGAAGGAACTGGCCAAGGTTGAGAAAAATGTCGACAGAAATAAAGCCAGCCGGAGCGTGCGAAGAATTAACAAGCACGAGATGAAGGCTGAGGCTAGGAAGAAGACACAACAGTTGCAGAAGAACGCCCCGCTCCCGTCTCGGTTCCCACATGTTGACAAGTGGATGAATGCTGAGTGGAACGATGACTGGGAGCAGTTCAAGCATGAATTCATTAATGACTTTTATTACAGGAAGGTCTACTCGACTGAAGACCCAAGGCAAGCCTTCAAGGAAGCCCTGTGGGAGCTCAGATCTGGAGATCCTGGAATGTTTAGTCAGTTCAAGCGAGCCATGCTGAATGCTCAGCTCGATCCCAACACCATTCCAGTTCCGCAGATGCTCAGATATCGCCCTCAGATGATCAAAGGCACAGACACTCCGAACAGAAATGCGATCATGGCTGAGGCGAGACAAGTCTGCAAGGAACATGGTGTCAATACTCGGATTGAGTCACCTGCGAAGAAAGAGATCTTTAACTGTATCTTCAGCAAGTACGGTCAACAGTATTTTTGAGCAGATCTAATTTTTGTCTTTTGAGCTGATATAGTTTTTGGAGCAACTGTTGTATCTTTATCTGTTCTGTGCTTAACCCTGTAATCTTCAGTTATAACAAAAACTTCAAAGTATATATAAGATTCACCTTGATGAACAATTCCTCATTGTCCAAGCTCTGAATCACAAAGTCTTTTAAATACCATGTTATAACTGTGCTAACCCTTTGATGTTTTATCTTATAGACTGTCTAGAATTTCAGCTGAGATTTTAGATAAGTTAGTGAGGTTTAGATCAATAGTGGTTCAAAGTAGTAAGTGGTTTTGGCATCATCAAAAAGGGGGAAATTGTTGGGAAATTTATTAGTAAAAGTTTTGATGAATTCCAAAACCGACTGACCTCAACCGAGTAGATGTTGCCAGAACCTAATGTTAGAAGTTAGGCTCACTTTTTGAGCAAAGTTAAGATTTTATCTTTACAGATCTCCAGCTGAAGATGACAACAAGGTATCACTCAGACAGAACATCAGTTATGATGAAAGACAACTGAGAATTCATTTGTTCAGATGGAATGAGGGGGAAGTCTTCAGAACATCAATTGTGAAGGAAACCAACTGAGGGTTCATCAGATGAGAAACAGTAGAGAGGAAGAGAACATCAGATGAAAAGGAAGTCATCTGAAGGTTCAAACTCAACTGACTAAATACAAGGAAGACAACTGAGGGTTCAGTTTCAGAACCTCAGTTGTAGAACTCAAACAAGAAGATCAACAGCATGAAGTTCAAAATCAGCTGAGAGTTCAACGGTTTAGTCAGAACATCAGCTGAAGACCACTCAGATAAAGATCAAGATTTTCAACCGACTAACCGAGGTTGACTGTCAGAAAGGTTAAGATTTGAATTTCAAAAAGAAGTCACATGAGGGTTTGACCGTTCAGTCATTACCCCATCTGGCCTAACACAAGGCTGTCTCAAAAGGAAAGCAGAAGAGCACAGACGCTATATCGGGAAAGTCTGCAGAGATGAGAGACAAGCCATCGCTTTCAACGATCAGAGATCAACAGCTCCTCCAACGGCTAGTTGATACTCTCCGCCTATAAATAGAGGCATTCTCTCATTCGAGAGGTTTACGATAGACGAGACAAGAGTGATAGAACATTAGTAGCTGAGGGTTCATAGAGTTATAATTTGTCTTAGATCTTAGTTTGAGTGTTTATTCGTTCAAACCATAGATCCAGCTCTCTTTCGTGATCGAGCTGTAGTTGGAAAATCCACCCACATACACACCTTAAAAAGTGTTTGTTAGGATCATACTCTTCCTGTAATTGAGTATCTAGGTCGTCAAGTACCCGCAAACTTGACATAGGTTGTTAAGTACCCGCAAACTTAACTGTAAAGGTTGATAAGTACCCGTAAACTTATTGCAACGGTTGCACAGCCCGGGTAAGCTGTGTGGAACTGTCCAGAAGAACTTGGACTGAGGTGTGAGGATTCACATCTCCCCGTGGACGTTGGAGGGTTATCTCCGAACCACGTTAAATCCTGTGTGTCTGTGTTTATTTTATTCAGTTACTTATTGCATTGTTAACTGACCAAACTAACTGGCATACAATCTGCATATCTGCACATTCTCAACTGTTTTGGTTATTGACCAACCTTGCTAAAAGCGTGAGTTGTTTTAACGAGTTCATTTTCCACCATATTCCGCACAGCACCACTCTTCCAGCTGAGGTTGTTTACTCAGCTGTGAGATTCCAACTGAGTCAGTTTTACTCAGTTGAAGTATTTTTAAGTGTTAAGTTTTAAAATCCTAACTGGTGTATTCCCCCCCCCCCATACACCAGTAACTCGTTTCGGGACCATTATGAAATTATTCAAGCACCAATACTGCATATTTAAGAATTTCGTTATGCATATATTTAATTTCGTTAAGAATTTCGTTATATATATAGAACTAGAATAAAAGAGTAAATATGATGGACGAATAATATGAAATGAGAATGAAAAGTAAATAAAAGAAACTGCGTGAGATAAATAGCATATAATGCTTAATGCTTTTAGTATCCCTAAATTAAAGGAACTTTACGGTTACATATCAATTATGAAAGACAAAATACCCTTTTTAACTTTAAATAATATGAAATAATAAATATAAAAATCAGATAATCTACACCATCAATTAACTAAGATCTTACGTCATAAATAGTTTCTAGGTTCTATGGGAAAATTAGTTTTTATTTGAACTCTCCCCTATATATATATATATATATATATGGAGTGATTCCCATGAAAACTCCCCTTAAAGTGAGAAATAGGAATTAATCTCCACCATTGATCTTATCCACATGAAGGGTCAAGATTTAGCTTGGTCAAAGCGGGTCAAACTCAGGTCAACCCGTTGACTTTTTTTTTTCGATTTTTTTTTAACTGTCACACAAGATGCACAACTTCACATATTCAGATACTCCAATTCACATATTCGGATGCACAACTAAGTGTATTAAGATGCACAGGATTTTAAGTTTTTTTTTTATGTTTTTTTTTTTCGCTTTTTTTTAAGGTTAGGTCATATGCACCACATTATGTTTTCATATACACCACACTATATAATGAGATGCACCACTAAGTGCATTAAGATGCACTAGTTTTGTTTTCGTTTTTTTTTATTTTCGTAAAACATTGTGCATCTAGTTACACTATGTGGTGCATCTAGTTACACTGTGTGGTGCATCTAGTTACGCATTGTGGTGCATCCAATTTTTTTTCAGTTTTTTTTTTGTACAAATTCGGTGCATCTCACTACACATAGTGGTGCGTCTCATTATGTATAGTGGTGCATCTGAATATGTGAAATGGTGCATCTTGGGTGACTGTTTTAAAAAAAAATTGAAAAAAAAAATTAAAATCTTGTGCATCTAAATGCACTTAGTGGTGCATCCGAATATGTGAAGTTGTGCATCTTGGATGACAGTTTAAAAAAAAATTAAAAAAAAAACGAAAATCTTGTGCATCTAAATGCACTTAGTGGTGCATCTAGTTATATAGAGTGGTGCATCCGAATATGTGAAGTTGTGCATCTCGGGTGACAGTTTATATAAAAAAAAAATCGAAAAAAAATCGAAAAAAAAGTCAACGGGTTGACCGGTTTGACCCGCTTTGACTTGGCCAAATGTTGACCCTCCATCACCAATAGATCTATGGTGAAAATCTATTCTCATTTCTTAGGATAAGATCTATTCTCATATGATCTATTTCCTATATATATGGAGTGATTCCCATACAAACTCCCTTTAAAGTGAGAAATAAGAATTAATCTCCACCATTGATCTTATCTACATGAAGGGTCAAGATTTAACTTGGTCAAACCAGGTCAAACCCGGGTCAACCCGTTGACTTTTTTTTTTGAAATTTTTTTTTATACTGTCACACAAGATGCACAACTTCACATATTCAGATACACCAATTCACATATTCTGATGCACAACTAAGTGTATTGAGATGCACAAGATTTTAAGATTTTTTTTTATGTTTTTTTTAAGGTTAGGTCATATGCACCACATCATGTATTCATATGCACCACACAATATAATGAGATGCACCACTAAGTGCATTAAAATGCACTAGTTTTGTTTTCATTTTTTTTTTTTTTTCGTAAAACATTGTGCATCTAGTTACACTATGTGGTGCATCTAGTTACACTGTATGGTGCATCTAGTTACGCATTGTGGTGCATCCAATTTTATTTTATTTTATTTTATTTTATTTTATTTTTTTTTACAAATTCGGTGCATCTCACTACACAGAGTGGTGCATCTCATTATGTATAGTGGTGCATCCAAATATGTGAAATGGTGCATCTTGGGTGACTGTTTTAAAAAAAAACTGAAAATCTTGTGCATCTAAATGCACTTAGTGGTGCATCTAGTTAAATAGAGTGGTGCATCCAAATATGTGAAGTTGTGCATCTTGGGTGAGAGTTTAAAAAAAAAATGAAAAAAAACCTGAAAATCTTGTGCATCTAAATGCACTTAGTGGTGCATCTAGTTATATAGAGTGCTGCATCCGAATATGTGAAGTTGTGCATCTTGGGTGACAGTTTAAAAAAAAAAATCGAAAAAAAGTCAACGGGTTGACCCGGGTTTGTAATGCCCCGTAAATTCCTTACGATCTTAAAATTTTAAAGTTAATTAAATAAATGGCTTTGCACGCCTAAGTTTACGATTTTGAATTCTAAGACTAACGGTCGAATCCGTTTTTGAAAATAAATTACGAAAGTCAGCTAGACGACTACTGTATTTAGGGTTAACGCGTACGAAAAGTTTTTAGTTCGTGAACTCAGAACGGAAAACCGTCTGATTTTTACATTCACGAAATCGCGATACGAACTCGCCCGAGAAAGTTCGTTTTTATGTTTTTCCGGACAAAACTTGGACTGTGTTGTCCCGAGTTTTTGTCAAAATAAATTTTATAAATTTATTTTCCGATTAAGTTTTGTACGTTAGAATTTACGGTCAGATCGGATCGCGACGATTTTGTGCCGAGCGACGTTTTTCGTCGAACGTTTTCCGTAACGTCGGATCGCGCCGAAAAAGCGCGTATTTCTTCTTTCTTCTCTCCCATGACCGACATATACCCTCTCTAATAAGAGGATATTTGTGTTTTATTAGTTTAATAAGGTGACACCTATGCTAGTTACTATTTGAAACTTTACACCTAAGGGTTCTACTATTCAAACTTTACACCTTGCATTTTATTAACATTATGTAATACAAAATCAAATTCATTTCTTCCCTCCCATCTCCCTAAAAATCGGCAGCCCCCATCCCAAATTCTCTCTTCTTCATTTCATCATCCTCCATTGAAGAGAAGCTCCAATAACAAGAAGAAAATCACAAGTCCACATCCCTCCATTCAAACTTCATACTTTCTTCATTAATTCTCAAGGTATTCACCTCCTCTTAACTTCTATCCATCCATCCTTCTCTTCTTTTCTTTTTCATTTCTTGATCGAAAATTAGAGTCTTGAAATGGTTGAATTGATCTTGGATTAATGAAATTAGATGTATGATGGTCCCGATACGAGTTACTGGTGTATGGGGGGGGGGGGGGGGAATACACCAGTTAGGATTTTTCAACTTTCGAAAAACTTAACACTTAGAAATCAACTTCAACTGAGTGAGAGGACTCAGTTGGGATCTCACAGCTGAGTAAGCAACCTCAGCTGGAAGGTTGGAGCTGTGCGGAATGTGGTGGAAAATAAACTCGTAAAATCAAACTCACGCTTTTATGCACGGTTGGTCAAAACCAAAACTGTTGTTGTGAAAGTATGCAGATTGTATGCGGTTAGATTGTCAGTTAAGATATGATAATAAAGACTGAACACAAAAGAAAACACGACACACAAGATTTACGTGGTTCGGAGAGAACTCCTACGTCCACGGGGAGATGTGAGTCCACACACCTCAGTCCAAGTTCTTCTGGACAGAACCACTCAGCTTACGCGGGCTGAGCAACCGTTACAGTTTAGTTTCCGGGCACTAAACAGCCTAAGTCAAGTTTGCGGGTACTTGACGACCTGACTACTCAATTACAGGAAGAGTAAGGTCCTAGCACACTTTTTAGGGTATGAGAAAGGGTAGGATTTCCAACTACAGCTCGATCAAGAATGAGAGCTGGATCTAAGGCTTGAACGAATAAACACTCAACCTAAGATCAAAAACAGATTCGAATTCTAAGAACCCTCAGCTACTAATGTTCTCTCAAATTGGAACTCTCAGCTGCTGATGCTCTTAGATGATGATGTTGCAGATTTGCTTTGATTTCTCTCGAGAAAGCTCTTGAATTTTTCGTCGTCTATGTGTCTATCTGCATGTCTATATTTCTCGAATGAGAGGATGCCTCTATTTATAGGCGGAGAGAATCAACTAGCCGTTGGAGGAGCAGTTGATCTCTGATCGATTGAATGCGATGGCTTGTCTCTCATCTCTGCAGACTTTCCCGATATGGCATCTGTGCTCTTCTGCTTTCCATCTGAGACAGCCTTGTGTTGGGCCAAATGGGGTAATGACTGAATGGTCAAACCCTCATGTGACTTCCTTTTGAAATTCAAATCTTTGACAGTCAACTTCGGTTTGTCGGTTGAAAGTCTTGACCTTCATCTGAGTGATCTTCAGCTGATGTTCCGATCTGTCGAGTTCTCAGCTGACTTTGAACTTCAAAACAGTTGAACTCCTTGTTCAGATTCTATAACTGAGGTTCTGAAACTGAACCCTCAGTTGTCTTCCACTTCTTTACTCAGTTGGGTTTGAACCCTCAGATGATTTCTTTTTCATCTGATGTTCTCTTCCTTTCAACTGTTTCTCATCTGATGAACGCTCAGTTGGTTTCCTTCAACTGATGTTCTGAAGACTTACCTTTGTTTACATCTGAACAAATGAACTCTCAGTTGTCTTTCTTCACAACTGATGTTCTGTCTGAGTGACGCCTTGTTGCCATCTTCAGCTGGAGACCTGTAAAGATAAAATCTTAACTTTGCTCAAACAGCGAGCCTAAATTCTAACATTAGGTACTGGCAACATCTACTCGGTTGGGGTCAGCCGGTTTTGGAATTCATCAAAACTTATACTAATAAATTTCCCAACAATTTCCCTCTTTTTGATGATGCCAAAACCACTTACAACTTGAAACCACTACTGATCTAAACCTCACTAACTTATCCAAAATCTCAGCTGAAATTCTAGACAGTCTATAAGATAAAATATCAAAGGGTTAGCACAGTTATAACATGGTATTTAAAAGACTTTGTGATTCAGAGCTTGGACAATGAGGGATTGTTCATCAAGGTGAATCTTATAACGGAATAGTTTTCATTACAACTGATTGTTACAAAATATAGACTCAAAAATTACAACAGTTGCTAGAAAACTAACTGAGCTAGTATTGTAGCCCATACTTGCCAAAAATCCTTACAAAAATTTCCCTCTTAGCAGGTGACTCCTTAGAGATGTCCACTCCATGCTCCTTGCAGACCTGCCTCGCCTCAGATGCAATCTTCTGACGGTTCGGGTTGCTGGAATCCGAGAGAAGAGGTGGCCGATAAGTAACCCTCTTGGGAACTGGAACAATGTTCAAGTCCAGGTTGGCGTCAATCATGGCCCTCCTGAATTGACTGAACATGCCCGGGTCACCTGAGTGCAACTCAGTCAGCGCCTCTTTGAACGCTCTCCTTGGGTCGTCAGTTGCGTAAACCTTCCTGTAATAGAAGTCGTTCACGAACTCCTGCTTGAACATCTCCCAATCCTCATTCCACTAGGTCGGCATCCACTTGTCAGTATGCCTGAACTGACTCTCAACCTTGGACTTTAGAGGCAACCTTTGTTGCTTCAACCGAGCTTCCGCCTTTGATTGGATTCTGTTGATGCGGCGTCGGCTGCGGGAGGCAACGTTGCGGTCCAGGTTCTGAGAAACCTTCTTCAGCTCAACCTCGAACTGGTTCACCCTCCTCGCCTGGCTGGCGGCAAACTTTCTGATCCTGCTCGGGTTCATGTAGTCCTTCTCCTCTACATCCATAGCCTTGGCCGCTGTAATGCACTCTTCGGTTGTTATCCCGTCGAGTTCAGAATCCAGCTCGGCTGCGATCTCGGCTATGGAGCTGTAGGAAACTCCAATCTTCTTTGCCTGCTCCAAGTCCTTAGACATTTCGGCTCCACCGACTTCGGTTGTCTAGGCAGCAGCAGACTTCCTTCTCCTCAGCTGAGATTTGGATGGTTGAGCAGCTAGCACTCCTTCTTCTTGGGTCTCTTCTTCTTCCTGTGCTTCACCCTCCTTCTCCTTCTCTTCCCCCTTTTTGGCATCAGCAACAAGGCTTGCTACTGAACCGTCCAGAGAGTTGAGTTTGGCCTCGGTGGATTGAACACGGTTGAAGAGTTCATCGACCGCACACTCCAGTTCGATCTTCTTCGCCAGTTCGGAGTCCTGGCGCTCTTGTTCTGCCTTCTTCAAGACAGAGAGGTTGTCGTTGACCTCTGTCTGAAATGCAACGAACTCAGCCCAATGCGACTCGAACCGGGACTCCCATTCAGCATCCTGCGTCTGTTGGGACTTGGCCAGATTTGAGTCAGCCAAGGACTTGAAGACATTCACTTTCGACTTCAAGCCCAACAGAGTGGATTTCAGTTCCGATACGTCCTGACTGGTGGAGGAGGAGAGATCATTCATCTTCATCTTCAGCTCGGCATTCTCCTCCATCAGTTGTTGATACTTCACTTCTTGAGCTGCCAACTCCCTCAGCTGGTCATCGTGTTGGTGCTGGAGGTTGGCGAGCAGCTCGGTCCTCAACTGGTTTACCCTCTCAGCCATTAGCTCGCAGATTTGTTCTGTTGAAGGAGCGAGCTGAGCAGCTGGAGAGGCTTGAGCAGACTGAGCTAGAGGCTCAGCTGTGACCATGGCTTGACGGTTTGCCAGGTACAGCTTCAGGTTCTCCTCCTCTTCTTTTGCGGCGGCGGCTGCTGCATCGACATCTTCAAGGAAGTCGGCTGATTTCACCAACATGCTGTCAAGGAAGTCGACACACTCCATTTCAGCTGCCTCCCTTGTGTCCTTCCCTTCAGCCAGACTCTGGTCCAACCGTCTAGTGAGCAACGCGATCCGATTGTTGTACGCCACCTCCAAGTTGGAATAGTTGAAGTAGGCTCGGATGCGGGACTCGTCAGATTTCAGCCTGTCCCAGCTCAGTACCCTGATCGTGTCTTCCTTGACATACCACTGGCTAAAGATCAGGTGGAACTGGTACAGTAGCTCGGTTCCCAGTGTGGCGAAGATGGGCATGTCGCGAGCCGCAGGGAATAGACCCAACAGCTTTTGAAAGCAGTAGGCCACCCTGCCTTCGTGCTCGTCAGCAACAGCCTGCAGGTCCTCCGCTTCATTGATCGGGGAGGGGGTGAGATTGTATGGTTCGGGTTCAAGAGGTTCATCGATGTTGGCCAAAGAATCGGTCACAACACTGGCATCGAGCTGAGAGCTCGGAATTTGGGATTCAGTTGGGGAAGAGGGTGGAATGGTTTCCTCAACATCGGCCGAAGGAGAGGTCACGATGTTGGCATCGAGCTGAGAGCTCGGAATTTCTGGCTCGGTTTGGGTAAAGAGAGCAAGAGGCTCTGGGGGCGGTACAGCATTTGCTCCAGCTGTGGGGGAGGTGGTAGCATCTTCGAGGTCCTCAGATGAGGAGGATGCATCCGACGTCTCCATGCCCTCAGCCTCATCAGCTCCGGGGCCTCGAGGTGCGATCTCGAATGATGCGGCCTCAGCTGAGTGGCTGGATACGGAACGCTCTTCACAGGTGTGGACTCGACCTGCGCTCCCTCCTCGTCTGGAGCTTGTTCCTCAGCTGGCTCCTCAGCTGGAACCTCAACTGGCTCATCAGCTGACTCATCAGCTGGAACATCAGTTGGCTCATCAGCTGGCACCTCAGCTGCCTTCTTGATTGTCTTCTTGAACCTTACCCTTAACTTTTTCTGGGCAGGTTCATCAGTCGACTCCGTCTCAACGTCAGCTCGGCGACGTGAGGCTTTGGATTTTGTGGGGCAAGCAGCAGCTTGTTCTCCCTCAGTTGTTGACTCAGCTGGCCTTCCCGACTCCTTTTTGTCCTTGGGAGTGTAGACACTCCTCAGCACCTCCTGTGCTTTCTTGGCCATCGGGAACAGCAACAGCTTCTTCAGCGGCGTCTCCTCGCAGTCAGCCCAGACCATGTTGCGGTCCTTTGTTGCGAGGAGGATGAGGGCGGAGATTTTGCATCCGAAGTTGAGTGTGCCCTTCACACTCAGCAGCTTCTCTCCAGACTCAGTCGTAGTCTCAGAGATCTTCGACTTCTCCATCATCAACTGGTTCAGAAAATATTGGAACCAAATGATTTGGTGTTGGTGCTCCAGGGCCAACAGCTGTTTCAACTTGGGTCGGCTGATGTCCCCGAACGTGCCACTGTATCCGAACACGACTTTCGACACGGCGTTGAACAGCAGGCGGTGTTCAGGCTTCAGCTTAGTCCTTTGCATGTTGCTCCTCAACCGCTCTGGCTCGATCAGAGCATCCTGTAGAAATTCATCCGCCTGTTCGTCGGTAATATTCTCCAGGAACTCGGTGGCGGTGTGATTGATTGGTATGATGTATCGGAGGACATCGGACACGTCAATGGAGAAGGAGACACGACGTATTGTCCTTGCCGGAACATCCCTTTGTCGGTAGGACACCGTTGTAGAAACTCCCTCTGAACCGTCAAGGGGGCGAAGAAGATTAACGTAGAATTCTCCGACTTGACGCCTGAGCAAGTGAGAGGGACAGAGCTTGGCCCATTCCAGAAGTCCGTTCTCACGGAGAGTGTTGGCGAGAGGGGCTAGGACCGGCGACTCTAGATCCTCGTCGGAGAGGATCTGCTCGAAGTGAATCTTCGATACTAACATATCGAACGACTCTTCATACGTTGTAGGCACGAGGGAAGGTCTGGATGATGCCATTCTTTTGCTTTTGGGTGCCATTAGATCACTGCAAAGGTAAAATATATAGGGGAGGAAGAAATCTATTTGCAGAAAAGGGTTAGGCATAAAAACTGGAAGACGATGAATAGTATGATTGATAAGCACGAATGAGGAAAGTAGGAGATATCTTCCTGATTTTACGCCTTATATAGGTCTTTGACTTGGATGAGATCAATGGCTGGGGTTAAATGGCGCGAATCCATCAACGGCTGGGATTACGCGACTGTTGACTATCTTTGACTCGACGTTTTGATCCGAGTTCCAACCAGCGCGTGAGAAGGTGTACAGTTTCATGTCAGCCCAGTCGCACTATAAAGTAGGCTATGGATGCTCAGCCGTACTTTACATTTAATGCGACATGATGGCTATTTTAATATAACTGACTAGCACAGGAATGTTTGAATTTATTTCAAACATTCTCATTTAAGAATATAACTCCTTCAGTCATAAATGATACCTGCCAGCTGATGTCTGAATCAGCTGTGTTCATTTGTTGAATTCCTCAGTTTCCGCATACCATCAGCTGACTCGAGTTCGTCTGTTCAGCTGACGTCTATTCCATTGTTGCAGTGTACCATCAGCTGACTCAAGTTCATCTCCTCAGCTGACGTTTGATGTCCTCAGTTGGCAATTCGTATCTGATATTCCCCTTTCAGCTGAGCTTCCCCCTTCATCTGAGCTTCCCCCTTAAGTCGATATCCGATTCTTCAGCTCGGATGAATCCTTATCAGCTCGGATGACTCTTCTGCTCGGATGACTCTTCAGCTCGGATGAGTTTTTAGCTCGGATCCAAAAGTCCTAGAAGATCACACAGCATCTTGAACCGGGCTTCGGGAAGAGGTTTGGTGAGGATGTCAGCTCTCTGAATCTCAGTTGGGATCTTCTCCATGGACACATCCTTCTTCTCAATATGATCTCGGATGAAGTGATGACGAATATCGATATGCTTAGTCCGAGAGTGATGAACAGGGTTTAGAGAGATAGCTATGGCACTCGAGCTATCACAATGTATGGGAACCTGTCCAGTTGAGACTTCATAATCTCTCAGCTGCTGCTTCAGCCACAATACTTGCATGCAACAGCTTCCGGCAGCCATGTACTCTGACTCGGTTGTCGAAGTAGCAACACACGCTTGTTTCTTGGAGAACCATGAAACCAGCTTGCTTCCCATGAACTGACAATGTCCAGAAGTAGACTTTCTGTCCAACCGATCTCCTGCTAGGTGGGCATCTGAGTATCCAGTCAGCTGGATATTGTCATCAGTTGGGTACCACAATCCAACATTGACAGTTCCCTTCAGATACTTAATGATGTTCTTTGCTGCCAACATGTGTGCTTCTCTTGGTTGGACTTGAAAACGAGCACACACTCCAACTGCGTATGAAATGTCTGGTCGGCTGGCAGTTAGGTAGAGCAACGAACCGATGATCCCTCTATACTGGCTGGCATCAATGAGCTTTCCCTCAGCTCCTGGTTCGATCTTCCAGTTCGTGTTCATAGGGATCTTGGTTGTCTTACTTGTCTGCAATCCGAACTTGGTGATGAGCTCCCTTGTATATTTGGACTGGTTGATGAAAATCCCTTCAGGTGACTGCTTCACTTGTAATCCAAGGAAATAATTCATCTCGCCCATCATTGACATCTCGAACTTTTCCTTCATAAAATCGGAGAATTTCTTGCACAACTCCTCCGACTTGGACCCGAAAATGATATCATTGACATAAATTTGCATGACAAGTATATCTTCTCCAACTTTCATGGTGAACAGAGTTTTATCAACTGAACCTCGTTTGAACCCCGAGTCCAGAAGAAATCCACAAAGAGTGTCATACCATGCTCTTGGTGCTTGCTTTAGACCATAGATAGCTTTCTTCAGCTTGTACACTCTTCCATCTCCAGCCTCAAACCCAGGAGGCTGTTCAACATATACATCTTCTTTTATATCTCCATTGAGGAATGCACACTTCACATCCATCTGATATACTTTGAACTTGTGATGTGCGGCATAAGCTAGAAAGATCCGGATGGCTTCCAGCCTTGCAACTGGTGCAAAGGAATCTTCAAAGTCGATTCCTTCTTGTTGGCAGTATCCTTGAGCTACCAACCTTGCTTTATTCCTCACAATGAATCCAATGGCGTCTCTCTTGTTTTTGAAAATCCACTTTAGTCCAATCACCTTGACACCATTTGGTCTTTCTACCAACTCCCATACACAGTTGCGTAGAAACTCATTCAATTCTTCTTGCATGGCTGTTGTCCAGTGGACACAATTGAGAGCTTCCCCAACATTCTTCGGTTCTGGAACATCAGCTACATAGCAAGAAATCATGGCAACATCTCCAGCTTGCTCGAACTCCTCTAGAACTGCCAATTCCTCAGCATATTGGGCATAAGTGTTGGATTCTTCCTCGGTTGATTCTGGATTTGCAACTCTGCTCCGTGTGCGCACACCCTCGGTTGGATCTCCGATGATGTCGTTGGTGGAATGAACTTCATACCATCTTCGGTTGCGTCTTCCTTCTTCTTCCAACAGTGGCTGTTTAGACATCTGAGTTGGAGTCTTCAGAGCTGGTGATTGATCAGTTGTTGAGTCTGGATCCTCAACATTTACAATAGATCGAGCTGAGTTCGGTTGGGCATCGGATGCTGATGCAGTTGGAGGGACATCAGCTGAAGTTCCCCCTAGGGACGAGCTGAGGTCTTCGCATTCATCTTCAGAGGAGTATGGGTCCTCATCCTCAGTTGCCCATACCAGTGGTTCGACTCGGTTCTTTTCCCGAAGAGCTTGCGATCTGGTGAGAACTGGTAGAACAGCTGGATCCGCGTGTTGTTCCTTTACCTGTTCCCTGCACTCGAAGGTAGATTCATCAAAACTAACATGAGGTGTTATTTCCACAACACGAGAGCTGTTGTTGAAAACTCTATATGCCTTGATCCGAGCTGCATATCCAAGAAATATGCCCTTCGAAGCTTTGGCATCAAAGGTTTTCAACTGAGTCTTCCCATTGTTGTGAATATAACACTTAGATCCAAAAACACGAAAATAAGAAATATCTGGCTTTCTGCGTCTCCACAGCTCGTAGGGCGTCTTTCCCAACCGCTTGGTGAGAAGAGATCGATTCTGTGTGTAGCATGCTGTGTTGATCGCTTCAGCCCAAAATCTCTTAGGCAGTGCTGAGCTCGCTAACATGGATGTGGTTGCATCCTTCAGAGTTTTATTTCTTCGCTCAGCTACGCCATTCTGTTGTGGAGTACGCGCGGCTGATGTCTGATGGGTTATGCCATTCTTTTCGCAATACTCAATGATGGTTTCATTTAGAAACTCCGTTCCACGATCTGATATGATAGATATGATCTTCATCTCTTGTTGGTTCGATATCCGATCCATCAGCTTGGGCAGCTCATCTCGGGTCTCACTTTTGTGGCGCATGAAGATGGTCCACGTATATCTTGAGTAGTCATCAGTTACAACCAATGTATATTCGTTTCCATTAATGCTTTTTGGTGTAACTGGCCCGAAGAGATCCATGTGGATCAGCTGTAACACTCGGTCAGTTGAAGGAGTTGACTTCAACCGGAAGGAGGTTCTAGCGAGCTTTCCCAGCTAGCATGCACTGCAGATGTGTGTTGTTGAAAACACTCGGTTAGGTATGCCTCTTGCATGTTCTTGTCTGGCAAGTCGGTTCATCGTCTTGAAGTTCAGATGGTTGAGCCTTTTGTGCCACAGCCAGCTCACATCCGAATTGTTCTTTGACAACAGGCAAGTGTCAGGGAGGCTGCTGTTCCAGTCAGCGTAGTATACATTCCCTGTTGGAGATCGATTTCCCAACAATATCACCTGCTTTGATCCGACATCTTTAACTCTGCAACCCTGTGCATCAAACTTGACAGAGAACCCATTATCACAGAATTGGCTGATGGAGAGCAGGTTATGCTTCAATCCATCAACAAAAGAGACATTAGAAATTGAAACATGATTGGTTTCAAGGGTACCGTAACCTCTGGTATAACCTTTTGAGTTATCACCAAAAGTAACTGAGGGACCTTCTTTCTCCACGAAACTTCCAAGCAAATCCTTCAGATTTGTCATGTGTTTCGAGCATCCACTATCCATCACCCACCTTGTTGTAGACGCCTTCTTCTTCCTCAGCTGTTTCTCCTGTACCTACAAGGAGAAACTCGCTTAGGTCCCCAATTTCAGTTGGGTCCTGGAGGGTTAGAACCAGTTCCCGCTGGAACCGTGCGTCGCTTTTCTCTGTACACTTGAATAGCCTTGTCATTCCAAATGATCTGCCCATTTTCATCAATTATAACAACACCCCGGTTATCCTTAGGCTTGTTGTTTGAAATGATGCTCTGTTTCTTGGGAGGAGTTGGATTTCTCCCATGTTGGGCTTTAGGAGGTGAGGCTTTCCCCCTGTTTTGATGGCGATTCTTATCCTGTTGAGTTTGTCTGTGAGGTCGGACGCCATTGTGGAATCTTCTTGGCTGATTCTGATTCCATTGCCTTGGCTGTTGACGATAGTTGTTCATGCCCGGATGTTGATTCATGTTGTGGCATGAGTAACCATAGCTGTCGTAACTTTTCCACATAGGTTGACTCTGTTGGAACCTCTGATTGTTGTGGTGATGGAACCGTTGTTGATTATGTCGGTTGAAGCTTGGTCGGTTCTGTTGGTTCCATCTCTGCTGTGATTGGTTTGTTGGTCGGTTATCACATCGGTTCTGAGCTTGGATATGTTGTCAATTTTGAGCTTGATTGCGACTCCGACGTCTCCGGTTCCTCCGTTGAGTCTTGGAACATTCCCCCTCGGTTGTAGACACCAGGGAATGTTTCGTTGGTGCTCCATCTGCAGCTCATTTGCCTTTCTCAGCCGTAGTTACCTTTATCGGTTGTGAGGGTGTTTGTTCAGTTGCATACTCAACTGTGTTAGGTTTGGCAACCATGACTTTCTCAGCCCTGGTGAAGGTAGCTGGTGGAATTCCAGTGTCCTTTGCTACGTCGTATCCGAGTCCAGACACATCATCCGTTTGCCGTCTGTATTTGATGAGATTCTCGATGATCTCGGATGACTGATATAGCTTTGTCAGGTTGTCCTTCTCAGTCTGAAGATCCATGAGAAGAACAGCTATATGCTCGGTCTGGGCATCTGATGTCTTCATCAGCTGGTCGATCTGAGCCTCTTGCTTGTTCAACTGTTCGTTCTGTGCCTTGATCTGTTTCTTCAACTGTTCATCGGTTGAAGCCTCAGTTTGGTTGGCTATACTCAGTTGACTTTTCAGCTGGTCAATTTCTTCAGCTTGTCTCTTGATTAGATCGTCCTTTTCGGTTAAGGAATCTTCAAGCTTGGCGATTTGGGCTTGAAGACTCTTAAAATCAACCGACTGCTGATGCAGTTCCTCACTGAGTTCTTGAAAATCATTCTAGGAGGGTTCCAACTCATCGTTCATAGATTCCTGCATGTTAGAAGTACTGGAAGAATTTAAGCGAGCACGATTAGATTGTACCTCAGTATCATCTTGGTCGGTTCCAAGTGCCATGAGGCATTGATCCGGACTGATGACTTTGTTGGTAGAGGTCAGGTCATCCTCATCTTCAGTGTCTGTGAAGATGTCCATATCGTCAGCTGCCTCTTCAGCTACCATGGCCTTGTTCTTTGCAGTTTGCTTCGCTCTCAGTGCTTCTCTTTCCTTCTTTGAGAGGTCTGGGCAATCGGCTTTGAAGTGTCCTTCCTTGCCGCATTCGAAGCAACCATTGGTGACTGGCTTCGAACTGTCTCGAGTTCGGTTTGATTTATAGAAACGTTTATATTTGCCGAACCGAGTATCCATATCGGCTAACTTCTTTGACAACGCTGCAATGTTCTGTTGCAGTTCTTCTCTGCTCGGCTCCTTTGCAGTCGTGTCAGCCGACCTGGTTGGTCTTGACGATCTCGACTTTGAGTAGTCAGCTCGGAGGGCAACTGACTTTGATGCTGAGCCGATGTCCTCAATTCTATTTGTCTGACTTGAGGGGTGCGACCTCCTTCTGTTGACCTTATACTCATTTCCTTTCAAGATTGAGAACAATCTTTCAGTTCCCATTTCACCTAGGTCAGCTCGGCTCTCGTGGATATTTGTGAAAGTATCCCACTCAGCCGGTAGAGCTTGCAACACTTTGAGGTTTGTTTCTCTTAGAGTGTATTTTCCTTTCCGGATGGATTGGATTCTTCTGATGATATCCATAAATCGAAGCTCTAGCTGATCTATAGTCTCATCAGGTCGCAGACTGAAATTGTCAAAATCTTGACATGCATGCGAGAACTTGTTTTCCTTTCTCTCGTCGCTTCCTTCACTTAGCGAGGCCAGGATGTCCCACATCTCTTTTGCGGTCTCACACTCCTCTATCCAGGGCAGATAATCTTGTCCAACCGTGGACATTATTGTGCTCTGAGCCCAGATATCCAGCTGGCTCACCTTGGCCTCCTCCGGAGTGTAGTCCTCTGGCTATTTCTCCACATACTCCACCACTGCATCTCCATCGTTGGGATTTGTGGGAGTGCGAAGTATTTTGTCTCGTATGACGATTGGTCCAGATGTGAGAACTTGTTGCATCCTATGATGCTTGGACAAAAGGATCTTCTTCATTCGAGTTCTCCATGATGTATAGTTGACAACAGAGAACATGACTGTGATCTTGTCCTTGACGTCCATCTGCACAAACAAAAACAGGACAACAAAAATGCGAGCAAGAATGCACTAGCGTGAAAAGATCTGTTCAGTTGACCACTGAAGAAAATTCTCGAATTCACACCTCGTGAAACAGAGTCAGCAGTCTTTTGAACCACTGCTCTGATACCACTTGATGGTCCCAATACGAGTTACTGGTGTATGGGGGGGGGAATACACCAGTTAGGATTTTTCAACTTTCGAAAAACTTAACACTTAGAAATCAACTTCAACTGAGTGAGAGGACTCAGTTGGGATCTCACAGCTGAGTAAGCAACCTCAGCTGGAAGGTTGGTGCTGTGCGGAATGTGGTGGAAAATAAACTCGTAAAACTCACGCTTTTATGCACGGTTGGTCAAAACCAAAACTGTTGTTGTGAAAGTATGCAGATTGTATGCGGTTAGATTGTCAGTTAAGATATGATAACACAAAAGAAAACACGACACACAAGATTTACGTGGTTCGGAGAGAACTCCTACGTCCACGGGGAGATGTGAGTCCACACACCTCAGTCCAAGTTCTTCTGGACAGAACCACTCAGCTTACGCGGGTTGAGCAACCGTTACAGTTTAGTTTCCGGGCACTAAACAGCCTAAGTCAAGTTTGCGGGTACTTGACGACCTGACTACTCAATTACAGGAAGAGTAAGGTCCTAGCACACTTTTTAGGGTGTGAGAAAGGGTAGGATTTCCAACTACATCTCGATCAAGAATGAGAGCTGGATCTAAGGCTTGAACGAATAAACACTCAACCTAAGATCAAAAACAGATTCGAATTCTAGGAACCCTCAGCTACTAATGTTCTCTCAAATTGGAACTCTCAGCTGCTGATGCTCTTAGATGATGATGTTGCAGATTTGCTTTGATTTCTCTCGAGAAAGCTCTTGAATTTTTCGTCGTCTATGTGTCTATCTGCATGTCTATATTTCTCGAATGAGAGGATGCCTCTATTTATAGGCGGAGAGAATCAACTAGCCGTTGGAGGAGCAGTTGATCTCTGATCGATTGAATGCGATGGCTTGTCTCTCATCTCTGCAGACTTTCCCGATATGGCATCTGTGCTCTTCTGCTTTCCATTTGAGACAGCCTTGTGTTGGGCCAAATGGGGTAATGACTGAACGGTCAAACCCTCATGTGACTTCCTTTTGAAATTCAAATCTTTGACAGTCAACTTCGGTTTGTCGGTTGAAAGTCTTGACCTTCATCTGAGTGATCTTCAGCTGATGTTCCGATCTGTCGAGTTCTCAGCTGACTTTGAACTTCAAAACAGTTGAACTCCTTGTTCAGATTCTATAACTGAGGTTCTGAAACTGAACCCTCAGTTGTCTTCCACTTCTTTACTCAGTTGGGTTTGAACCCTCAGATGATTTCTTTTTCATCTGATGTTCTCTTCCTTTCAACTGTTTCTCATCTGATGAACGCTCAGTTGGTTTCCTTCAACTGATGTTCTGAAGACTTCCCTTTGTTTACATCTGAACAAATGAACTCTCAGTTGTCTTTCTTCACAACTGATGTTCTGGCTGAGTGACGCCTTGTTGCCATCTTCAGCTGGAGACCTGTAAAGATAAAATCTTAACTTTGCTCAAACAGCGAGCCTAAATTCTAACATTAGGTACTGGCAACATCTACTCGGTTGGGGTCAGCCGGTTTTGGAATTCATCAAAACATATACTAATAAATTTCCCAACAATGTATTAGATAGGATAATTAGGGATTAAAATTGAACAAAAATAAGAACCCTAATCTCTACTTGAATACCGAAAATTTTAGGGTTATAGTAGAATTTTGGGATTTCTTCAATTGATGATGGATTCATGCTTAATAGATGCTTAATTAGTGATTAGAACGAAGAGGAATCGAAAGCCCTATGTTTTTGTGAAATTCAATTAGGGTTTGAGTGATGAATTTGGGGGTTTATGCATGATAGTTTGTATTTGGTTTGCAATTGATTAATAGATGTTATAATAGGTTGATTAGTGAATAAATGGTGATAATTGGAGAAGAAAAACACCCTCTTAATATATATATGAAAACCGAAATTATAGTAGAATTAGGGGTTTTCATGTGTTGATATTAATTGATGAATTGTTAATGGAATATAGTTGCAATTGATGTGAATTGATAGTAGGAGTTTAATTAGATTTTTCTAAAATTATTTGTCGTAACGTAAGAGACGAAGATCATGTTATAAGTTGAAATATAATGATGTTATGAAATGTTTGCATGCATAGAAGTGATTCTCGTTAGATGTAGATTGACGTCGTAAAATTTGAACGGAATCCGACAACTTTGAAAAACGCGTAAGAGACGAACATTTAGTCGTAACTAATAACCGAGAAGTCGAATGAGAATTCTAATTTGATATTATTGTCTATGATGGACTTGAGAACAACTTTCTAGTTGATGTCATAAGCTTTCGAGTTATTATAATATGAGCTATAGTTATAGTCGAGAACTAGAACGCGAATTGCATAAATTGTTGGTTTAGTAATTGTTAGTTGAAATCCGACGTTTAGAACGTCGTGCTTTTGAGAGAGTTTTGAGAAGGAGTTCGTCACGTACGGAAGTACGTGATGACTGCCTTAAGGGCCCAGTTTCCAAAGAAATTGAATTCGAGAACTTAGAACGAACCTAAGACGTTATACGTCGAACCTATCGAGCAATTAGGATTTTCGCGGCAGTTTTGCGACCCTCGCCGGAAACTGTAATAACTTTTAGCTCGTTTATCGGATTTGCAATCCGTAAATTGGAGTGCAAACTAGACATCCCAATCTTTCCAGTGGTATAGGGCTCATCCCCTGTTTCCAAATCCTCTGTTCTGGACAGCCTCCAGAGTTACTGGATTGCGCAGTGAAATTTCAGTTTCTTGTTTTCTAAGTTGTTTAGTTCACAACTTAGTTTCTTTCGATCGTTTAAGCCGTATTATCTAACGAATATCTCCCTACTGATCCTAGAGTCAAGTACAGGACCTTGTGTGATGAAAACCAATCGAGATCTTATCTCTTATTCGTTCAAGTAAAGAAGTAATAAACGAGAAATTTCATAAGTCGTTCAAAGAACTAAAACGTAAATCGCCTAAGTTGATTCTTTCCAACTTAGCTTCTTATAATCTTTAAAGTCGTATTAAGTTACCGACTACCCTCTCTACTGACCTAAGAGTCGAGTATGAGACCCTTCCGAGTTCTAACGAGATTTGTACGAGTCTCGTTCCCGTTTAAGTAAAATGAATCTAGTACGCGTGCAAATGCCTAAAGAATGAAACAACTAAAACTTATTTCGATTCTTTTGATTGATTATCTTTTACGACCCGTGTTAAAGTATTATTTTTTTACGATGAAGGAGGAAGCCAGCAGTAGAGACAGGACGGAAGATCCGAAGTTGGAAGCTAGTGCTTTAAGTTCTGTAAATCGAGGTGGGCTTTTATATACAAAATAAAACGAGCAATGCTCGGAAAATCTTTCTTTATCGCTTTGATATCTGTGTTTTCAAAGTGATATTATGGCATGAACTGTTTTATGTTTTATGTGAGTTCTCTTGTACCTATCTGAGTCAACATTCGTGTTTTCCAGATTTAGAGTTAATCATTCTAGATTAACTAACGATCGGCTCTGAGTTAGCTGCTAAGTGCTTTCCAGAGTTAGTGCACTTTGTAACCTATGGTGTATGTGATATCCTGTTTAGGGGTACCAGCCACGGTGAATTAGAATTAGTCAAGATTGAACATAGCATACCTGAAAATACTCGGCCGAGTAAATTGTGAAAATCAGTCAGAAAATGTTTAGTAGACACGGGCCCCTTTTCAATAAAACCCCGATGTGCTACAATTATGAGATGCCATATTTATCTATACTTATGATTATAATTTCGGCATCGTGCCCACTAAGTACGTTTGTACTTAGACCTGCATTGTTTTCTAAATGTGAAGGTTGAAGCGACGGTGAACGGCGACGATTGATGTTGAGTTAAAGGATAGGATGCTTAGTTAGAACCCTTCCGCTGCAAAACTCTGAATATCTTTTGAGATGTACATTTTGAACAATACACTGTAGTTTAAGTTTGTAATTATGAACTTAGCTTCTACTGTGTAATTTTTTTGAGTAATCACTTGTGGTTAACTCTTTCTTATTTATAATTAAGTCTTGTTCATGGTTTATCGATGCCTTTCATGTATGTTTAGTCAGTTATCCCCCTTCTTCCCCGCTTCTTTAATCCAACTCCAGTCGCACCCCGGCTTCTGCCGTCCCTCGGGATTTGGGGCTGTGACAGAGTGGTATCAGAGCAGTGCTCGTTTTCTGCTCTGCTTCTGAGTCAATCTTCTAGTATGAATTAGTGTGAGTCATTCTTTCTAGTACGAGTCATTCCTTTAAGTAATATCATAAAGTGGTATTCGTATACAAGTCTTCCTTCGAGAAATAGTATAGAGTATTTGTTCGTACTCTATATCGAGTCTTCTTTTAAATCGTGAGACACAATATTTGTATATACTCTGGATCAGAGTCGTTTTTCCAAGTTTGAGATAAGAGTCAAACTCTAATACTAAGATTGAGAACATAGATGTCAACTCAACCGCCCGCTACGTCGACTCAACGAGGAAAAGGAAAGAATTTTATGATGAGATTTCTTTTAAATAAGAAATTTATTGAACGAGTATTCAATAAAAATTGAGAATGAGAATGAGATGTGTTTTCAAAATAAGAATTTTACAGAAGTATGATTTTTATACTTTATGTGATTATGCGATAGTACAAGTACTATCTTATGTGAAATTATTTGCGCAATGATTTCTTTTTATGAAAAATTATGCGGATACAAGAATATATCGGATTTTAGGGATTTTTCCCGATTCAATGAGAACGTAGACTTGGAACCTAAGAACTTTCCGGTTCTTCGAGAATTTAGACGTTTTTAAGAAACGTTGTTTTGAAATGATTTCGAAAGGAGATCCCTAACGCGGGAAGGACTTCTACTGATGAATGTCACGTGCGCTAAGTGACATGAATAAAGATTCGGAAAAGTCGAACTTGTCTTCTAAGAATTTACTGCGGGGAAAATAAATAAAAGTGATTCGATAAATCGTATTAGTAATCGAAGGGAGCAACTAGACGTTTGAGAAGCTTTCGGCTTCAAGTTAAGGAAGATATGAACGAGACGATGAAAATCGAGTTAAGTTGGAATCAAAGCCAAATGAAATAAGTGAACGTTACTTGCGTGTAAGTAATGTAAATGACGTCAGTTCGTGACACGTCATTTATTTTTCTTCTCGTTTCGTGTTCCAATAGGGTTCGCTTGATCGAACTTTATAAAGAAAAATCGTAGAGATTATTATGAGTCAAGCACGAAGCTTGATTAATTTTTCCATCGATCGCCCGATTCTAGCGACGACAACTGGAACTTAGTTTTCCAGGAAATTATTCTTAAGTTATATTTCATTTTTCTTATGGAATTAAATTTCATATTTTGTCTTGAGCGACGACTACAACTAGTACGAATATCAAGAGTTGTAAACGACAAATTCTTTCAAAAATGGATGTTACTTTTGAATAAGTAACATGAACGAAGTAAATATACTTTGTTTTAATAAGTGAAAGTCGTTAAGAGTTAATGAGTTAAGAAATAAAAAAAATAGAGAATTAAAATGAGTAATAATATGGTGAAATGAAAGAATGAAAATAAAATCTTTAATTTTATGAATGTATATTTATATGTTGTTGAGTGCAATTTCTTGAATTGCTAAAAGTCTTAATAAGTGGTTGACTTAAGTGATGATGTTACAATTGAATAAGGGATATTCATTTTGTAATTTATGTTTCATTGAGATAAGTTATTTTTCCCTACCTGTTACTGATCCGTGTTTCCTTAAAACTTTTGTAGGATGGCCAGGATTCGCGTTACGGCTCGGAAGAGCCAGCCTTTGGCCTCGTGCGAGCGCAGCATAGTTGACATGTTGCAGGATGAGTACTACGAGTTCGAGGTAGACTATGGAGAGGAGGATGTAGGACAGATTGTTAGTAACTTTTCTTCAGCCTACTACCTAGTGCAACACCTGATCAGGGAGAGTCAGGCGATACTAGACTTGATCGTACACCTACCGGACGAGTGGCGCAGATGGGCGCACTGTGCGGCATGGTACTTTTTGGAGATTTTCGGCGACGACACTGAGCCAACCGGCAACTACACCGGGTTTGCCCTGCTCGTACACAGGAGGTTCTTCGAGAGCAGATTCATGCTCCCCATCCCATTAGAGCCGCACATCCCCTACAGTCACTTTCCAGCCGAGACGGAGCTTGAGCACCTAGACTTAGACCCTGAGTTCTCCGCTCTGTTGGAGTTGCCACCAGACGGTGTACTGGAGGAGGAGTCTGACGCTGAGTTAGAGCAGCTAGAGGAGGACGAGGAGACAGTAGCCACACCTGAGACGCCACCAGTTGGACAGCAGATTGAGGAGTTGATCCCAGGGCCGGGATTCGTGGAGGTTGACGCTGAGACAGCCGCACTGTTGGGGTTGACTTCACCTTTTGTGCCAGACGTCTGTGTTAGGGTCAGGGGACCGTTAGAGACGAGGTTGTATAGGGAAGGGCCAGACCACCGAGAGATCGACGCGGATCTCGCCGCCATGTTAGAGCTGCCTTCTCCACTTACGCCACTCGAGGAGATCTGCGCGAGATGGGGAGTAGTCCGAGAGCAGATGGAGGCAGGACCGTCCAGGGTCCGTTCTAGGGAAGAGTTCGAGTCGGGTTCAGGTTCAGTTCCCGAGCACCTTCTTCCCCTGAAGAAGCGTGCGAGAGAGGTCAGCGAGGACTACTTGGTCTCCGACCCGGAGGAGACGGCTTCAGAGGCACCCTCGCCCACCCTGCTTACACTTGCCGACGGTTCTACTCTGAGGGTGGACGAGGCACTTCAGCTGGTTTTTGGTTCAAAGTCCGAGGAGGAGGACCCGGAGGAGGACCCGGACGAGGATCCGGAGGAGGACCCGGACGAGGATCCGGAGGAGGACCCAGAGGAGGGTTGTTAGGATTTTTGCAGACTTAGGGGTAGGCTTTGCACTCGACTGCAGTTTAGTTGAGCAGAGCGTTGTAAACGCGGGTAAATATCAGTAGTAGTAGTAGCTCTTGTCCTGTATAGAGTCGGATCAGTAACTAGTTAGTTTTGTAGTACTCTAGCGGATACGAAATTTTATGAATCGTTTCCATTCTAGTACTTCTAGTAGGTACGGAGTGCAGCTTGTTAGTGCACCCGGTAAATAGTAGGCAGTCAGCCTAGTTTAGACTAATAGTAGTCTAACCCCTTTTTGTATAAATCCTCGTTGGAGGCAGAATTAATATTCTTTTTGATGTATATATATATATACATGGCCCGTGAAGAGGGTTTTCAATCCAGAAAATTTCTTATGAATTGAGTAATTAAAATCAGAATGTCAAATGAACTCGTGTAATGAGGAAATGAGTTTAACTCGAAAGTTAAAAGATTAATGAAATAATATCGAAGCTATGTTCGATATGTTGTTCCATGGATTTGATTAAGTTGAGAACGAGCTAGTAAGTGCTAAGTGTAATTAACAGAAGAGAACTAATGAGAATTTCAATTTTTCCTTAGACTAAAGAAAATGCCGCCGAGAAATGTTAACAACAGAAGAGGTCGAGGACCTGGAAGGCCGAGAGGACATGGTAGACGTCAGCCAGAAAACAACCAAGAACAGGAATATGAGCAGAATATCACCCCATCCCCATCTCCACCCCCGTCACCATCACCACCACCTCCACCACCGCCCCGTAGAGATATCGAGGATCTTTTCCTTAAGAGGAACCCTCCACTGTTTAATGGAACTGGTAGCCCTAGCGATGCTGAGCTATGGGTGAGATCGACTGAGAAAATTTTCAAGCTCCTCAGATGCACTGATGAGGAGAGAATGCTGTGTGTCGCATTCCAACTGACGGGATCGGCAGATTACTGGTGGGAAGCAAGACAGAAGGTGATACCTGCTGAGCATCTGGCTCGTTTTTCATGGGAAGAGTTTAAGGAGATTTTCTTTGACAAGTACGTCCCCAAGACGTATAGGGCACAGAAGGAGGCCGAGTTTTATAATCTGAAGCAGGGAAAGCTGACTGTGACAGAATATGATGCCAAGTTCTGCGAACTGTCAAGGTATGCGCCGACTTTGGTCGACACTGAGGAGAAGCTATCAAAGAAATTTTAGGGAGGTTTACGACACGAATTGGGAATTGCTTTGGCCAGTCATGGAGGACTAGGTTATACGGATATACTGGGAAGAGCACTAGAAATGGAGGCCGTCGTGCCTGATGAGAAAAAGATTGTACCGACTGCGTCAGCACCAGCGCAGGGTCAGAACCGAGGCTACTACAACAACAATAGTAGCAACTACCAAGGGAAGAGGAAATGGAACGGAGGAGGTAGCGGAGGCTACAGTCAGGGTTATAACAACCAGGGAAATCAGAAGAGGGGTAACCAGCAGGGTTATCAGCAGCCTGGCAACAACAACAACAACAACAACAACAACAACAACGACAACAATGGCAAGAGGCCGTGGCAGGGAAACAACCAATCGGGGTTGTTCGTTCAGGGGAACAAGCAGAACTCGTTGTGGAAGGGCAACAATCAGCTGAACCAGCCGCAAGGGCAACAGAGGAATTTTAACCAGGGAGTGAATAACCCAGGGAGGGTTACCATCCCTGTCTTCCCGAAATGCAACCGAGCCCATCCCGAAGTCTGCCAAATAGGCACCCCCAACTGTTTCAACTGTGGACAGAAGGGGCACATGAAAAAGGACTGCCCTAAACCGCTTCAAGCAGTACCCCTCCGAGCCATCCAAGCACAGCCGCAGCAGCCGCCTATGAACCAGCAGCAGTTTCAGCAGCATGCACAGCAGCAACAGAATGCGAGGGCATGCGCTATCAAACAGGGCGGTCAGCGCAAAGGAAAAGGCAATCTAGCAGGTATGGGAAAACTCCACAACATCCCCATTAAGATACTGTTTGATACTGGCGCATCGCATTTTTTCATTGCTGGCTTGTGTGCCGATAACTTAGACATCAGACCTGTAAGAGCTGCACAATCTATGAGAGTAGCCACACCTTCAGGAGAGATCACTACTTCTACTCACGTTTGCTCTAACCTAGAACTAGAAATCGGAACTCATAAGGTTATAGCGAACAACTTAAATGTTATGATAATGTGGGACGTAGATATAATCCTAGGAATGGATTGGTTGTCAGAGAATTACGCCACAATTCTCTGCAACGAGAGAAAAATCTCTTTTCAGCCACCGGGTAAAGAACCGACCGAATTCCACGGAATTTCAATGGGTAGAGGCGTACCAATCATATCAGCCCTTCAAGCCACGAAACTCATGAAGAAGAAAGGTACCACAGCCTATCTTGTGTACCTAGTTGGAGAACCAGGAGCTGAGAAGACCATTCAGGACGTAAAAGTCGTGAATGAATATGAAGATGTTTTTCCGGAAGTGCTACCGGGATTGCCACCAGATCGTCATGTGGACTTCACGATCGATTTAGAACCAGGAGCAGCTCCTAAGTCTAAAGCCCCTTACAGAATGGCACCGAAGGAACTGGAAGAGCTCAAAATCCAGTTACAGAAATTACTAGATCTTGGTTTTATCAGGCCAAGCGTCTCACCTTGGGGAGCACCCGAGCTTTTTGTTAGGAAAAAGGACGGATCGATGAGAATGTGCATCGATTACAGAGAACTGAACAAGATAACGCTCAAGAACAAATATCCTTTGCCAAGGATTGAGGATCTGTTTGATCAGCTCAAGGGTGCAGGAGTCTTCTCCAAGATAGATTTGAGGTCAGGGTACCATCAGCTCAAGATCAAACCTGAAGATGTACCGAAGACCGCTTTTAGAACCCGATATGGCCATTACGAATTTTTAGTGATGCCATTTGGTTTGACCAACGCTCCAGCCGTATTCATGGACCTTATGAACAGAGTTTTCCACCCCTTTTTGGACAAATTTGTTTTAGCATTCATCGACGACATCCTCGTTTACTCTAAGAATGAAAAGGAGCACGAGGAACATCTACGGATAGTGTTGGAAACACTAAGAACTGAGAAACTCTACGCCAAATTCAGTAAATGCGAATTTTGGCTGAAGGAAGTTATGTTCCTTGGGCACATAGTATCGGTAGAAGGAATCAAGGTGGATCCAGCCAAAGTAGAAGCAGTGCACAACTGGAAGTCACCAACGAGTCAGAACGAGATCAGAAGTTTCTTGGGTTTAGCCGGTTATTATAGAAGATTTATCGAGGGATTCTCTACGATCGCTCGCCCGATGACGCAGCTACTCAGGAAGGATACCAAGTTTAAATGGACTGATGAGTGTGAGAAGAGTTTCCAAACTCTTAAGGGGAAGTTAACCACAGCGCCAGTACTAGCATTTCCAGACACAAACAAGGAATATGTGGTTTACACTGACGCATCGAAAAATGGATTAGGTTGTGTCTTGATGCAAGACGGACGAGTAATAGCTTATGCTTCACGACAACTTCGACCTCACGAAGTTGAGTACCCAACCCACGACTTAGAACTCGCAGCCGTAGTGCATGCGTTGAAGATTTGGAGACACCATCTCTATGGTGTGAGAGTTGAGATATTCACTGATCACAAAAGCCTGAAGTACTTTTTCGAGCAAAAAGAACTGAACATGAGACAAAGAAGATGGCTTGAATTAGTCAAAGATTATGACTGTGGAATTAACTACCATCCAGGAAAGGCTAATGTGGTAGCAGACGCATTGAGTCGCAAGGCTCCAACGAAATTAGGATGCCTTTTTGTAGAAGAAGAAACTTTAGTACGAGAATTCGAGAAGATGGATATCAGAGTGCTTGACACGCCAGTTACGATAACAAGTCAGATAGCAGCATTACAAGCTACACCAGATTTGAGAGAAAGAATCATCAATGCTCAGAGAAAAGACGAGTCAATGGAAAAGTTACGAGTAAGGATAAGAACAGATAAGCCAGAAGGATATTCTGAAGCTCCAGACAACGCAATACTTTATGAAGGCAGGATTTGTATTCCTGACAACGACAGCGATTTGAAGAACGAGATCTTGGGTGAGGCTCACGATACGCCTTACACAGCACATCCAGGAAGTACAAAGATGTACCAAGATTTGAGAAGAAACTTTTGGTGGAACGGAATGAAACGAGACGTTGCCTCGTTTGTAGAAAGATGCCTAGCATGCCAGCAAGTTAAGGCTTTACACCGACGACCGTATGGATTGCTACAACCGTTGGATGTCCCAGATTGGAAATGGGAAGGCATAGCTATGGACTTTGTCACATGCTTGCCTAAGTCGAGAAGAGGAAACACAGCAATTTGGGTGATAATAGATAGGCTTACAAAGTCAGCACATTTCTTGCCGATTAAGATTACATATGGATCAGAGAAACTAGCTCAATTATATGTCAGAGAGATTGTATGTCTGCATGGAGTACCGAAGGTTATAATATCAGATAGAGATGCCAAATTCACCTCGAGATTTTGGATTACGATGCAGAAAGAGTTGGGAACAGAGCTTAATTTCAGTACAGCATTTCACCCACAGACAGATGGGCAGTCAGAGAGAACGATTCAGATTTTGGTTGATATGTTAAGAACAGTGGTTTTGGACCAAGGCGCGAATTGGGAAGAAATTTTGCACTTAGTCGAATTCGCCTACAACAACAGCTATCAGGCCACGATAGGAATGACGCCGTTTGAGGCTTTGTATGGGAGAAAGTGTAGATCACCGCTTTATTGGGATGACGTAGGTGAGAGAAAGAACCTAGGCCCAGATGCGATAAATGAGATGATTGAGATAGTTCGGCAGATTCGAGATAGAATGAAAGAGGCACAGAGCCGACAGAAGTCTTATGCCGACGATCGTCGAACCAACCTTGAGTTTGAAATAGGAGATAAAGTCTTTCTTAAGATATCCCCGACCAAAGGAATCCTTAGGTTCGGAGTTAAGGGTAAGCTAAGACCCAGGTTTATAGGACCTTATGAAATCCTCGAGAGAATAGGACCCGTCGCTTATAGATTGGCCTTGCCGCCAAGTCTAGGAAGCGTTCATAACATTTTTCACGTTTTTCAGTTGAGAAAATATGTTTATGATCCTAAGCACGTCATTAGTCAGCAAGACGTAGTTCTTGAATCTGACCTAAGTTATGAACAAAAGCCGATATCGATTTTGGATAGAAAAGTCCAAGAATTAAGAACCAAATCGATACTAATAGTTAAAGTGCTATGGAACCACCACGGGCAGGAAGAAGCCACGTGAGAACTCGAAGAGAAGATGAAGGAGCGATATCTTCATCTTTTTGCAGAAGGTAAGCAAATTTCGGGACGAAATTTTTCGTAAGGGGGGTAGGATGTAATGCTCCGTAAATTCCTTACGATCTTAAAATTTTAAAGTTAATTAAATAAATGGCTTTGCACGCCTAAGTTTACGATTTTGAATTCTAAGACTAACGGTCGAATCCGTTTTTGAAAATAAATTACGGAAGTCAGCTAGACGACTACTGTATTTAGGGTTAGCGCGTACGAAAAGTTTTTAGTTCGTGAACTCAGAACGGAAAACCGTCTGATTTTTACATTCACGAAATCGCGATACGAACTCGTCCGAGAAAGTTCGTTTTTATGTTTTTCCGGACAAAACTCAGACTGTGTCGTCCCGAGTTTTTGTCAAAATAAATTTTATAAATTTATTTTCCGATTAAGTTTTGTACGTTAGAATTTACGGTCAAATCGGATCGCGACGATTTTGTAGCGAGCGACGTTTTTCGTCGAACGTTTTCCGTAACGTCGGATCGCGCCGGAAAAGCGCATATTTCTTCTTTCTTCTCTCCCTTGACCGACATATACCCTCTCTAATAAGAGGATATTTGTGTTTTATTAGTTTAATAAGGTGACACCTATGCTAGTTACTATTTGAAACTTTACACCTAAGGGTTCTACTATTCCAACTTTACACCTTGCATTTTATTAACATTATGTAATACAAAATCAAATTCATTTCTTCCCTCCCATCTCCCTAAAAATCGGCAGCCCCCATCCCAAATTCTCTCTTCTTCATTTCATCATCCTCCATTGAAGAGAAGCTCCAAGAACAAGAAGAAAATCACAAGTCCACATCCCTCCATTCAAACTTCATACTTTCTTCATTAATTCTCAAGGTATTCACCTCCTCTTAACTTCTATCCATCCATCCTTCTCTTCTTTTCTTTTTCATTTCTTGATCGAAAATTAGAGTCTTGAAATGGTTGAATTGATCTTGGATTAATGAAATTAGATGTATTAGATAGGATAATTAGGGATTAAAATTGAACAAAAATAAGAACCCTAATCTCTACTTGAATACCGAAAATTTTAGGGTTATAGTAGAATTTTGGGATTTCTTCAATTGATGATGGATTCATGCTTAATAGATGCTTAATTAGTGATTAGAACGAAGAGGAATCGAAAGCCCTATGTTTTTGTGAAATTCAATTAGGGTTTGAGTGATGAATTTGGGGGTTTATGCATGATAGTTTGTATTTGGTTTGCAATTAATTAATAGATGTTATAATAGGTTGATTAGTGAATAAATGGTGATAATTGGAGAAGAAAAACACCCTCTTAATATATATATGAAAACCGAAATTATAGTAGAATTAGGGGTTTTCATGTGTTGATGTTAATTGATGAATTGTTAATGGAATATAGTTGCAATTGATGTGAATTGATAATAGGAATTTAATTAGATTTTTCTAAAATTATTTGTCGTAACGTAAGAGACGAAGATCATGTTATAAGTTGAAATATAATGATGTTATGAAATGTTTGCATGCATAGAAGTGATTCTCGTTAGATGTAGATTGACGTCGTAAAATTTGAACGGAATCCGACAACTTTGAAAAACGCGTAAGAGACGAACATTTAGTCGTAACTAATAACCGAGAAGTCGAATGAGAATTCTAATTTGATATTATTGTCTATGATGGACTTGAGAACAACTTTCTAGTTGATGTCATAAGCTTTCGAGTTATTATAATATGAGCTATAGTTATAGTCGAGAACTAGAACGCGAATTGCATAAATTGTTGGTTTAGTAATTGTTAGTTGAAATCCGACGTTTAGAACGTTGTGCTTTTGAGAGAGTTTTGAGAAGGAGTTCGTCACGTACAGAAGTACGTGATGACTGCCTTAAGGGCCCAGTTTCCAAAGAAATTGAATTCGAGAACTTAGAACGAACCTAAGACGTTATACGTCGAACCTATCGAGCAATTAGGATTTTCGCGGCAGTTTTGCGACCCTCGCCGGAAACTGTAATAACTTTTAGCTCATTTATCGGATTTGCGATCCGTAAATTGGAGCACAAACTAGACATCCCAATCTTTCCAGTGGTACAGGACTCATCCCCTGTTTCCAAATCCTCTGTTCTGGACAGCCTCCAGAGTTACTGGATTGCGCAGTGAAATTTCAGTTTCTTGTTTTCTAAGTTGTTTAGTTCACAACTTAGTTTCTTTCGATCGTTTAAGCCGTATTATCTAACGAATATATCCCTACTAACCCTAGAGTCAAGTACAGGACCTTGAGTGATGAAAACCAATCGAGATCTTATCTCTTATTCGTTCAAGTAAAGAAGTAATAAACGAGAAATTTCATAAGTCGTTCAAAGAACTAAAACGTAAATCGCCTAAGTTGATTCTTTCCAACTTAGCTTCTTATAATCTTTAAAGTCGTATTAAGTTACCGACTACCCTCTCTACTTACCTAAGAGTCGAGTATGAGACCCTTCCGAGTTCTAACGAGATTTGTACGAGTCTCGTTCCCGTTTAAGTAAAATGAATCTAGTACGCGTGCAAATGCCTAAAGAATGAAACAACTAAAACTTATTTCGATTCTTTTGATCGATTATCTTTTACGACCCGTGTTAAAGTATTATTTTTTTACGATGAAGGAGGAAGCCAGCAGTAGAGACAGGACGGAAGATCCGAAGTTGGAAGCTAGTGCTTTAAGTTCTGTAAATCGAGGTGGGCTTTTATATACAAAATAAAACGAGCAATGCTCGGAAAATCTTTCTTTATCGCTTTGATATCTGTGTTTTCAAAGTGATATTATGGCATGAACTGTTTTATGTTTTATGTGAGTTCTCTTGTACCTATCTGAGTCAACATTCGTGTTTTCAAGATTTAGAGTTAATCATTCTAGATTAACTAACGATCGGCTCTGAGTTAGCTGCTAAGTGCTTTCCAGAGTTAGTGCACTTTGTAACCTATGGTGTATGTGATATCCTGTTTAGGGGTACTAGCCACGGTGAATTAGAATTAGTCAAGATTGAACATAGCATACCTGAAAATACTCGGCCGAGTAAATTGTGAAAATCAGTCAGAAAATGTTTAGTAGACACGGGCCCCTTTTCAATAAAACCCCGATGTGCTACAATTATGAGATGCCATATTTATCTATACTTATGATTATAATTTCGGCATCGTGCCCACTAAGTACGTTTGTACTTAGACCTGCATTGTTTTCTAAATGTGTAGGTTGAAGCGACGGTGAGCGGCGACGGTTGATGTTGAGTTAAAGGATAGGATGCTTAGTTAGAACCCTTCCGCTGCAAAACTCTGAATATCTTTTGAGATGTACTTTTTGAACAATACACTGTAGTTTAAGTTTGTAATTATGAACTTAGCTTCTACTGTGTAATTTTTTCGAGTAATCACTTGTGGTTAACTCTTTCTTATTTATAATTAAGTCTTGTTCATGGTTTATCGATGCCTTTCATGTATGTTTAGTCAGTTATCCCCCTTCTTCCCCGCTTCTTTAATCCAACTCCAGTCGCACCCTGGCTTCTGCCGTCCCTCGGGATTTGGGGCTGTGACAGGGTTTGACCCGCTTTGACTTGACCAAATTTTGACCCTCCATCACCAATAGATCTATGGTGGAGATCTATTCTCATTTGTTAGGATAAAATCCATTTTCATATGATCTAATCTCCTATATATATATATATATATATATATATATATATATTTATGAGAGATCATATGAGAATAAATATTATCTTAAGAAATGAGAATAGGTCTCCACCATAGATATATGGATGATGGAGGGTTAAGATTTGACCTAGTCAAAACAGGTCAAACCTGAGTCAACCCGGTCAACCTGGGTCAACTCGTTGATTTTTTTTTAAAGTTTTTTATTTTATAATTTTATTTTTTTTACGGTCACCTCAGATGCCCCACATCATGTATTCATATGCACCACACTATATAATGAGATGCACCACTAAATGTATTGAGATGCACCAAATTTTTCAATTTTTTTTTCAAAATTTTCAGATTTATTTTCCCTTGTTTTTTTGTTTGCCTCTTCATTTTTTTGTTTGCCACTTCTTCTTTGGTCAAGAATCGAGCGAGGGGAGCCAAAGGCCTCGGAGTAAGCCGAAAAGTTCAAATTGTTGCCCGACGATTATCATTATATTAGTAATCGGAGTAAAGACAGAGCCGTAAAATCGTAGCCGAAGGCGAAGTCGGAAAAAAAAGAAAAAAAACTGAAAAAAAATCGGACATGCACCACAATGTGTAACTAGATGCACCACATAGTGTAACTAGATGCACAATATTTTACGAAAAAAAAATCGAAAAAAACTGAATAAAAATCCTACATGCACCACAATGTGTAACTAGATGCACGGCACAATGTAACTAACTGTACAATGTTTTTAAAAAAAAATTGAAAAAAAAAATCGAAAAAAAAAACAATAAAAAACGAAAATTTGGTGCATCTCAATGCATTTAGTGGTGCATCTCATTATATAGTTTGGTGCATATGAAATGACCGTAAAAAAAGAAAAAATTCAACGGATTGACCGAGTTGATCCGGGTATGACCCGCTTTGACGAGCCCAAATCTTGACCATCCATGTAGATGTAATCAATGGTGGAGATTAATTTCTATTTCTCACTTTAAGATCCCTTTGCATGAGAATCACTCCGTATATATATGTATAGGGAGTGATTTTCATGAAAACTTCCCTTAAACTAAGAAATGAGAATACATTTCAACCATACAAATTAAGGGACGAATGGCCAGATTTAATCTAAAAATTTATGCTAACAAAATTAAAAATAATACACGAAGGGGCAATTTTGTCATTTCAGCAAAATAAGAAATAAACCCCTCCAAAAAACCCCCAACAGTCTTCGTCTTCCCGCATTCAATTCAGCAGAAAACCCAAAACTCAAATCCTTCAGCTTTCAAAAGTAATTTGATTCACACTTCAAAAACTCTAAAACCAACCACGAAACCTAGAAATTCCTAGTTAAAAACACCGATTATAATCAGATCGAAGGGAGTAAAGCTGAAATCATAGATTTCGGTGGATTTCGACAACATTACAGCTTGAAATCAAAGTTTACTCATCTGAAGAACAATGTAGTAACCAGAAATTTATGAAGGTTAGTTACTGGAGAAGACTTTGTTTATAAGGTTGAATCGAAAACAATTTCTCAATTCCTTTTTTCTGTGAATGAATTTAATGTGTACAAATAATTTTTTTTTCAGTTTTATGTGATAAAACTAGAGAAATATAATTTGATGTTATTCTGATTGTATGAATGTATGATATTGGAAAAAAAATCGATTGCAGAATATGATTGAATATGATGTGTCAATTGCATGCATGAGAATTTAGGGGTTTTTTAGTATTGAATTTTGTTGCATCTATAAAACAAGTCCGGTGCATCTGATTTGGTTTTACATAATTAAAATTTTAGTTGAATGATTCTGAATATAGGTTTGGAATGTATAGAGGTGCACATAGGAAGGATTTCTGGTGCATCTGGATATGTTGTTTGATTATGGGAACCTGATGATACATCATTTGTTTGGTATAATTCTATGTGGTGCATCTTAGTTTTACATATAGTGTATGTGGGTAAAATATATGGTGCATCTTAAATTATTATATTGAGTTGTAGAACTTCATTGTAACTGTGATACATTGGAGTGTTGAATGTGTTGTGTGGTGCATGTGTGTAAGCTTTTTTGTGCATTTGTGTAGGCTATCTAGTGCATCTAGGGAGGTTGATACAACATCTAATTGGTGTATTATGTGTATTTCACATTTGATCAAGAACAACAACTACGCATTCATTTCTTTTTCACTGTGTACTAATACTTTTAGAATCAGGAATTCATCAGTATGAAATCCTGTGTATGAGAGGATTGTTTTGGAGTTTTGTTGGCAAGTCATCTTGTTTAGCACCTCATTTTCATAGCATGTCATATTGGATTTACTGGGAAAATCAAATCATTTTTTTTCTTTCTGCCATTGGTGTTTTGAAGAGGGGTAATCTTGTTTTCTTATATCTGAGTATTTCCTTATACATGAGTATATTGATCGACTTAAAGAATTTGGAGATCTTTATGTTATTGAACTGTATTGCATATTATGAAAAGGTGGTACATCTGATTTGGTTATATCATTAAAATATTGGTAGATTTCTTCTATTAGGATATCAAAATTCTATTTTCCAATTGATAAAGAAAATTAGGAGTCGGAAGTCAATCACAGGTTTTGGTTTTGAATATTAATATAATGCATCAAATTAGTGAGTGTGCACCTGTGGTGCATCCGATTAGGTAGTGTGATGCATCTAAACTTATATGTTTTTAATTTTTAAAATCTATAACATGAATGTAGGTGTTCCGCATCTGATTTGTGAATCTGGTGAATGTGGGTGATTTTATTTGTGGTGCATCTAGGAATATGAATATTTGGTTTGGTGCATTTCAAATACATGCTTCTGGATGTGATATAAGAAGTGGGATGGAAAAAAACATAAAAATTAGAATATTAACAATTCTGAGTCTTTTGTTGCATCAGTGAGAACCAAAAGGAGGCATGAAAAATAGAGAAAGCAAGTTGAAATTGAAGATGATAATAGTGATTTTGAGGAAATGCCGATGGTGGATAACAAACAAAAGAAATTATTGGCTATTGAAGGAGAAGGGAGCAAAGATATTCAGAAAACAGAAGAAACGAGCAAATATGCTCAGAATGAAGAAGAAGGGGGCAAAATTGTTCACAGAAAAGGCAAGAAACGGGTAATCAAGAAGTAGAAAACTCTGGCAACTAAGAGACAAGAATTGATCAGGATGATAAAAGAACTTCTTACTTTAAAAATAAGGACAACAATCAAGTGCTTATTCGAGGTGCATCCAGTAATAGTATGTGGTGTATCTATTGAAGAAGTCTTGTGCATCTATAACAATATTGTTGGTTAGAATATGAATGACAATTATCCAAATCCCCTATTAAAAAAGGATAGTAAGCATAGTGTATTCATTTCTTTTAATTTTAGTTTCTTGCAATTTAGGTTTAATTGTAACTTTATATATTATTAAAATTAACTATAAATAAAAATGAATTTTTCTTTTTTTTTTGCAACAACAATTGAAAATATTTAAATAAATAATATAGTTGGGCTTGAATGAAACATAAATACATGACCTTAATTGACTTTAGAGTGCACCTGGACAAATTTGAAAACAAAAACAAAAAATGGACCAGTGTATGGACCAAGCCCAAAATAATAAAATATATATGCAATCAAGATTAAAAAAATTTAACAATTTAATTTTTTTATTTTAGTAAAAAAGAATTTTTATCACTAAACTCAAATCGGAACGAACAATACGAACAATATTATACAATTTTACAATTTCATAACTAATTCAGGTTTAATAAATCCAAATCGGAAACTAATAGAACTTAATTGAGAATTATTAAAAAGAACTTAATTCAGGTTTATTCCCTTGTGCAACACGACTTATGCAAAAAGAACGAATTCGAGTTAATCCGTCATGCAACAATTTGGATTTTTTCGGCGCGTGGGAGCCGACCTAAATAACATTAAAAAAATTAAAATTAAATAAAATCAGACGTGTGGGAGCCGAGCACGTGCACCGCACGTGCAGCTTACGGACAGTAGAATGGGGTCCGACCTGTTGCCTTCAATTTTACGGCTCCGCCTTCGACTCTGATTTTACAGCTCCGCCTTTTGCTCCGATTACTAATATAAAGATAATCGTTGGACAACAATTTAGATTTTTTCAGCTCGTTCCGAGGCCTTCGGCTCCCCTCGCTCGAATCTTGACCAAAGAAGAAGCGGCAAACTAAAAATGAAGGGACAAAAAAAAGGCAACATTTTTTTGGAAATTAAAGAAAAATAAAATTAAATTAAATCAGGCGCGTGTGAGCCGGGCTCGTGCACCACATGTGCGACTCACGGATAGTTGCATGGGGTCCAATCCTGCCGCCTCTGATTTTACGGCACCGCCTTCGGCTCCGATTTTATAGCTCCGTCTTTTGCTCCGATTACTAATATAAAGATAATCGTCGGACAATAATTTAGATTTTTTCAGCTCGCTCCGAGGCCTTCGGCTCCCCTAGCTCGAATCTTGATCAAAGAAGATGCGGCAAACAAAAAAAATGAAGCAGCAAACAAAAAAATTTGAACATTAAAAAAAAAAGCAACAAATGAATTTCAATATAAAAAAAAATTAAATTAAATTTGGCGCATAGGAGCCGGGCGCGTGCACCATACGGCACCCCAAATCCTGTCACATGGGGTGCGACCTGCCGCATTGAAGTATTTTTGTTGGATAATAATGAACCACAATTCACGATTGTTAAATTTTTAAAACTTTAAAATAATCAGAATTTAAAATAAATAATTAAATTAAATTGGGCACGTGAGAGCCTGACGTGTATACTGCATGCAGGCTCCACACCCTGTCACATGAACAACAATTTGAGATTTATAAATTTTTAAAACTAGAAAATCAGAATTCCAAAAATTAAATTAAAAATTATAGTGAGCATGTGGTGCATCTACAATTTTGAAGTTGTGCATCTAAAATTTTGAGGTTGTGCATCTAAAATTATAGTGAGCATGTACCAAGACTGCTTGCACAATCTACTACGACATGAACATTAATTAGAAAATAATCAAAATATTGGACTGTTATTACAAGGAAGAAGTTTAAACAATAGAAGTAATTTCTTAGCATAAATCACAAAACGAATGTAATAATATGAATGAAAAAGTGTTGTTCCAAATTCAACGAGTATATGACATATTAAAAGTAAAAAATGATATTACTAGACTTTCTTTGGCCTATCACAAACGAGAATCATGATTCACCATTTCCTTGCAATTGCTACACCTTCTCTTTGATTTGCTCGCCTTTCTTATTTCCGCCTCTTTTCTTGAAATCAACCTGCTACCGCTTGCTTTTGTCTTCATTGGATCAGGAGGTTGAACTGAGATGAATTCTATAATCGAAGAGCCATAAAAGTTACCAAAAACCTTCTCATTTTCGTTAACAGATGAAAAACTAGATCCACCAGCCTTGCTGTATTTTTCAGATAAAACCTTGAAATCTTCCAATAACTCTGCCATAAGATGAACGTTGCCAATAACTAATCTTACACATTTGTACATCTCAGAATACAACTGACTATTGAGGAGACTTTGCTGATCGAGATGGGCAGAACCATAACTACTTGTGTCAGTACAATTCAAAAACTCAGAACAAGCAAACTTAGACCACCTTCTTAACAAATATGCATATGGAATCCTTTGTAAATTCATGTTCTTGAAGATAAAGAACATATGCTGACACAACAACCCTTTTGTCACAAAATAGTTACAACTACACCTGACAAAATCCTCTACTAGGTTGTACGCAACAGTAAATTTTCCTTGAACCATATCAGAAACCTCGTATGTTTTAGAATCAGCTTCACAATTCATATTCAACATGCAACAATAATTTACAACAAATAATATTTCCTACCTCAGAAAATAGTTGAAAAATAAAGACAAAAGCAGTATGTCTCTCAATCAACAGCCAGGTCTTAAGCTTTGGAAAACAAGGCTCATCTACACTGCTCAACTGCTTGTGAACATGACGTTGAGAATCAATAGCACTAGCAAAATGCATAAAAAACTCAATCAAATTAGCATTCTTGTTCAAGTACATTCGGAAGAAGCTATTTTTATCTCCGACATAGAAGTGGTATGAAACTATCAACCCATAAACAGATCTCTAAAATAAGTCGGAATTTAGAAAAAACGAAGATCAAACATAGCTGAAAATCAACTAATCTCAGACAGATCAAAATCTTAAATAATTTCATACCATTGTTGTTCAAAATCGGTAGGTTCAACAACTTCAAACCAAAGAAGATCATAAAACTTCCGATAAAAAACCTCATTATCTCTCAAAGACGAAGGTATCTTATCAATAACCTTGCACTAATATGCCAAATATAGATACAATGAAGCGTGGCAGGCAAAGGAAAAGATCTTACCTACATCAATTTTGATAGCTGGATCTTGATCTGTAATCAATATACTTAGCCTTTTCTTATTCATACAACCCAAAAACATCTCAAAAAGCCAAGTATACGAATCAACATCCTCATTAGACAAAATACCAGTAGCAAATGTCACACACCTCTCATGGTTATCCTTTCCAGTAAAGGGTGTAAATATGAGGCTGTACCTGGAAAATATCACATGATGCAGAAATATTAGTAGAAATAAGATATTTAAAGATGAAGGTGTACAATTAAACATTCACAGATGCATCACTATTCATTAACAGATGTACCACTAGTCATCAACAGATGAACCACAAAACTTCAAGAGATGAAACACAAATGCTACAATAATTTGCAATCTACAATCATAAGATATTGAATAATGTATTCAGAATAGAAGTATACAAAAAAAGTGGATTAAATGCTTACTTGTTCGTTGAATAAGTTGCGTCAAATGATACAACATCACCAAATAACTTGTAACTCTCAATCAAAAACTTATCCGTCCAAAACAATCGTTTTAACTTTTTCTCATTAATAGCAGAAACAAGGGCAAAACTCGCTCTTACTCTGAAGATCATTCAACCCAATCTGAGCATCAACGCCAAGAATATAAGCATGTAAATCACCAGAGAAATTCTTAAAATCAACACCAGTACAATTCACATTCTCGTAACTACCAACCAACTCCTTAAAAATACGGAAAGACTTCATCGGTCCTATATTGGATCTACCACAATTCAAAATGAAAGTCTGATGTCCAAAATTTAAACGTCTATTGACTTTCATGAACTACTTGTAACCTTTAGACATAAGAGAATGAGTATGAGCCTTATTGAACACAGTAATCATATACCCTCGAGATCCTAAATACCAAAACACAACACGTGCCTTACAATTGAACCTCGAAGACATTATTTTCCATTTTTTTACAACCATCTGAAGCAACATTGCTACTTTCACCTTCCCAATTATACAAAATATATCTAAACATCGCTACACCACTTTCCTTGGTCAGAGTACCAAGCCGAGTATCAAAACCTCAAACACCAGCATAAATTTGATAAAATTTAACACCGTCTTCCAAACTACTAAAGCAGCATCCAACATAAGGTTTCATATCATCACTACACTCTGGAATATAAACACTAGAGTTCTCTTCTAAACTAACAATACTTTGAGGAACAGAATCTGTAAAAAATATACCACATGATGTAAAAATAGAGAATGGAAAACCTAAAGTTAATGAAATCACCCCACTGAATACTCATAGATGCACCACACATCATAAACAAGTGCTCCAAAATAAATAGTCACATGTATTGATCAGACAATTCATAAATAGTGAAACAATTCTCATGCATGATGTATATACCCAATCAACAATTCTCTGGGATGATGTATATCAGTCAATTACAAAGAACCAAGAACAAAACATAACAATAATAATTCAAAATCAATTTCTACATTCAACAACAATTTTCGAAATTACCTTTAGAATTGAACATGATGTATACACCCAATCAATCCAGAAACCAATAAAAGAATTAACGATGATATGTTGAGTGAAGTTATGAGGTTCAGCAAATTCTGCAATAACCATCACCAAAAATCAACAACTAAAGAACATCACCCAAACAAGAATTAAAAAACACAAAATTTGCAAAATTAACAGATATATATCAAAATTACCTGCAGAATTCAACTTATTTACTACTCCCGAGCAAATCGACAATAAATTCCGTGTATAAAACATCGAACAAAAAAGGAAAAATCAGAGTTGAAATTCGCCTAATTAAGCTTAAGAATGAAAAACAATTGAGAAATATACGTACTTACTTGAGAGAACTAATATAAAGGAGTAGAACAAGAAATAAGTTTGATCAGGAAGAATTGAAGAATAAATTCTACGAAGAAATCTGTTGAATTCATGATCATGCTTCAGAAGAAGAAGAAAAAATAACAGAAATAGAGTTGAGGGAAAATAATAAAAGAGAGAATAGAATTACTGAATGACCTAAATACCCTCAGTCACTTAAAAATAAGGAAGCTACTTAATATATGTAGGATTAAATCTCAGCCATAAATTTAGTAAAATTAAGGGCTGAAATGTATTCTCATTTCTTAGTTTAAGATGCATTCTCATATGATCCCTCTGCTATATATATATATAGATATATCTCATTTACGTGACAATGTGTAACGAGTTATCAAATTGGCTCGTCCAATCGAAATGTGGCCTGAGATATTTGTGGAACTTAGGGTTGGCTGGGTTTGGTTAAGAAAATAAAGATTTAAATTCGCGGCTTTGGGACAAAACAACCCGAAAATAACTAACTAAAATTTGTGAACTCTAATAGTCAATTATCAATTATAAAATAAAAAATGATTATAAATCCTAATAGGATATTATTAATTTTAGTTGATAACTAGCGAATATTTACGTAACATACAATTTTTATTTATTTTATACAGTAAAATTAAAATATTGAAATATTTGAATATAAAAGAATTCTTAAAATTTGTAATACTATTAATTATATAATGTCAACCTCAACGAATGTAGATGTAAAAATTACACAAAAATGAAATAGGATGTTTTTCATCCTTACACGCGGGTCAGGTTTCGGGTATACACTCGGGTCGGGTCAGTTGCTGGCGAATATGACACATTTGGCACTTTTTAGGTCCTGTTCGTGCCATGTGTACCAAATTGCAAAAAGTTCCAGACTTATCAATTATTTTTTTTAAAAATTAATCTTTTTATTTGATGATATTTAGGTTGATTTTGTGATGATATTTATTATGTTAATGATTTTTTTTGGTATAATTAGGACAAATAATGTAATTAGTTCCAATTATGTCAAGCTATGATTGCACTGTGGTACTTTTGGCACGAATTAATTCCAATTGTTCCAAGATGTTGGTACAATTAGTACGAACGAAATTCATGTTTTTTGCCAAATGTGCCAAATCACTAACAGGAAAACTGGATTTCTTGATTTATTAATTGCAACGACGACGGCGGTTGCGATGAACGACAGTGATAAGAGAGAGAGAGAGAGAGAGAGAGAGAGAGAGAGAGAGAGAGAGAGAGAAATCTTAATTACCAGATCAATCAAAAGCAAATAAAAGTAATTATTCTGATTTGATTTAGGGAGGTGTTTCCGAACAGAAAACACCTCTACTTCCAGATGAACTGAAGGTAGACTACATCTCGATCTGCTCTTTGGGGTTCATCTACGATAGGGTTTCCGACGACTACAAAGTGGTAAGTGTAGCTCACGAGTATTGGGGTGAGTACGAATCCGATCGTGAAAGATCGGAATCGTCGTTGATTGTTCGGATCTACATCGTGCAATTTGGTTGAGGTGACAACGGTGGTGGTGGTTGGAGGTGGTGGCGGTGGCGAGAAGAGAATAAGAGAGAAGAAAAAGAAGATACATATATATATGTCTTTGTCGGCCATATGGCAAAAGTTAGTAATAATGTTAGTATTAGTTTATTCAATAGTTTGTAATAGTATTAGAAATGACGCCTATATAAAGAGCTTAGCTCTTTGTTGTAAAACACACAACACCTCACGCATAACAACTTTGTAGTAATGAAGAAAATGTTCTTCTAAATTCTCTTTATCTTAGTTTCTAGCTAGGAAATCACGATTCCACAACATTTGACTTCAAGGAATAGATTAAGAAATCACGATTCCACAACATTTAACTTCAAGGACATTGAAAATTCTGACATGTACAAATATTATCAAAAAAAATATTGGTTTCGAAGTAATATTCTGGACCCAGTATAGACTCCTTGGAGAAGGACATTTCACTCAAATCTTTGGGGCAGAAAATTGGAAAATGTTTTTACCATTCAACGGTGAAGGAGAAAAATTAGAAGACGACGAACACATTATCAATACTGAAGAAGTGTTCGGACACCAAGAAAGTAATACAGATGAAGAAATTCCAGAAACTCACACGGATTTCTAGAAGATGATGACGAAAGCAGTAACGAAAATTTATCGTTACTAGCATTTTTGTCAAAAAGTTTTCTTTACTTTTTGAATTTGGGCCACAATTATTATAAATATTCTAAAAGTAGTAATTTACTTTGTAGATTAGATATAGCCTTATCTATCTTTCTAGCTTTTCTTTTCATTTTTGTCTTTGTTGGCTATATAGCAAAAGTTAGTAATAATGTTAGTATTAGTTTATTCAATAGTTTGTAATAGTATTAGAAATGACGTTTATATAAAGAGCTTAGCTCTTTGTTGTAAAACACACAACACCTCACGCATAACACCTTTGTAGTAATGAAGAAAATGTTCTTCTAAATTATCTCCATCTTAGTTTCTAGCTAATAGTTAACTCTTCCTAGTTCATATTATCCCAATATGTATATATATATATATATATAAGAGTTAGTTTTATCTCTGCTGTGCATACTCCTACTTCGATCTAACCAACTTGGATAGCTGCTCGTTCTGGAAGCATTCTTGTTGTAAGATCTCTTCTTTTCTTCTTTCATTATGTTGATTAACGTGTATCCCCAAAAAACACGTCATACCCTCCCCTTTTGTGTATATATATATAGGGTGTGGATCTAGTAGGAACTAATCCTTATATGAGTCCGTAGGAACCATGCATTAATATTACTTCGGAAATGCACAAAATGCAATATTTTAATGCACAAACATGGCAATAGGCATATTAAACTAACTCAATGCACAAATATTTAACAAATTTTTAATGCACAACATGAAATAATTTAATGCACTAACTAAATCAGACAATGCATAAAATAGATCAACTTATCAATTTTTTTATTAATATATATTTGTGCATTGAAATAATGTAATTTATGCATTAACTGATGTAATAAAAATGCATGATTCCTACGGACTCATTACTATGAGTTCCTATATGATCCTCTCCCTATATATATATATATAGGGAGAGGATCATACATGAACTCATAGAGAGAGAGAGAGAGAGAGAGAGAGAGAGAGAGAATGAAATGAATATTGGGGGTGCGGCTGTTGGGGTGTTAGGTTAGGTTAGTTTTTTTTTTCTTTTTTAAATAGTAGGTAGCACGAACGACATTATTTGTAATGTCCCATAAATTCCTTACGTTCTTAAAATTTTAAAGTTATTTAAATAAATGGATTTGCACGCCTAAGTTTACGATTTTGAATTCTAAGACTAACGGTTGAATCCGTTTCTGAAAATAAACTACGGAAGTCAGCTAGACGACTACTGTATTTAGGTTTAGTGCGTACGAAAAGTTTTTAGTTCGTGAACTCAGAACGGAAAACCGTCTGATTTTTATATTCACGAAATCGCGATACGAACTCGCCCGAGAAAGTTCGTTTTTATGATTTTCCGGACGAAACTCGGACTGTGTAGTCCCGAGTTTTTGTCAAAATAAATTTTCTAAATTTATTTTCCGATTAAGTTTCGTACGTTGGAATTTTCGGTCGAATCGGATCGAGACGATTTTGTGCCGAGCGACGTTATTCGTCGAACGTTTTCCGTAACGTCGGATCATGCTGGAAAAAGCGCGTATTTTCTTTTCCCTCTCCCCCCCAACCAACATCATCACCTCTAATAAGAGGATTTTTATGTTTTATATAGTTTAATTAGAGGACACCTAAGGGTACATTATTCCTACTTTACACCTTGCATCTTATAACATAATTTAACAAATTAAAAACAACTCCTTCCCTCCCAACTCACCCAAAATCGGCAGCCCTTCCCTCTCACTCTCCATTTTCATTTCATCATTCCCCATTGAAGAATCCTTCAAGAACACCAAGAAGAAACACACAAGTCTTGATCCAACCATCCAAACCTCTTTCTCCTTTCATTAATTAGCAAGGTAATTCTTCCCTCTCTACTTCTATCCATTCATCATCTCCTTCTTTTATTTTTCCTTCTTTGATCGAAAATTAAGGTATTGAAATGGATGAATTGATCTTGAATTAATGAAATTGTATGTGTTAGATAGGTTAATTAGGGTTTAGAATTGAACAAAAATCAAGAACCCTAATCCCCCATAAATACCGAAATTTTAGGGTTAATAGTAGGATTTTTAGATTTCTTCAATTAATGATAGATTCATGCTTAAGAGATGTTTAATTAGTGATTAGAACAAAGAGGAATCGAAAGCCCCATGTTTTTGTGAAATTCGATTAGGGTTTGAGTATGATTTGGAGATTTATGCATGTTAATGTGAAATTGATTTGCAATTGATTAATTGTCAATATAATAGGATGATTAGTGGATAAATGATGTTAATTGGAGAAGAAAATCACCCTCTTAAGATATATATATATATATATATATATACCGAAAATATTTGAGTAATTAGAGGTTTTCATATGTTTGTTTAAATTGATGAATTGTTGATGGAATATAGTTGTAATTGATGTGAATTGATTATGGGAATTTAATTAGATTTTTCTAAAAATATTTATCGTAATGTAAGAGACGAAGAACACTTTATAAGTTGAATTGTAGTGATGGTATGAAATGATTGCATGCATAGAAGTGATTCTCGTTAGATGTAGATTAATGTCGTAAAATTTGAACGGAATCCGTCAACTTTGAAAATCGCGTAAGAGACGAACAATTAGTCGTAACTAATAACCGAGAAGTCGAATGAGAATTCTAATTTGATATTATTGTCTATGATGAACTTGAGAACAACTTTGTAGTTGATGTCATAAGCTTTTGAGCTATTATAATATGAGCTATAGTTATAGTCGAGAACTAGAACGCGAATTGCATAAATTGTTGGTTTAGTAATTGCTAGTTGAAAGCCGAGGTTTAGAACGCCGTGCTATTGGTCGAGTTTTGAGAAGGAGTTCATCACGTACTCGTACGTGATGACTGCCTTGAGGGTCCAGTTTCTAAAGAAATCGAATACGAGAGCTTAGAACGAACCTAAGACGTTATACGTCGAATCTATCGAGCAACTAGGGTTTTCGCGGCAGTTTTGCGACTCTCGCCGGAAACTGTAATAACTTTTATCTCGTTTATCGGATTTGCTATCCGTAAATTGGAGCGTAAACTAGACATCTCAAACTTTCAAATGGTATAGGGCTCATCCCCTGTTTCCAAATCCTCTGTTCTGGACAGACTCCAGAGTTACTGGATTGCGCAGTTAAATTTCAGTTTCAATTCTTCTAAGTTGTGTCGTTCACAACTTAGTTTCTTTCGATCGTTTAAACCGTTATAGCTAACGAATATCTTCCTACTGACCCTAGAGTCAAGTATGGAGCCTTGAGTGATAAAACCAGTCGAGATCTCATCTCTTATCCGTTCAAATAACGAAGTAGTAAGCGAGAAATTTCATAAATCTTTTAATGAACTAAAACGTAATTCTCCTAAGTTGATTCTTTCCAACTTAGTTCCTTATGATCGTTTAAGTCATATCAAGCTGTCGACTACCCTCTCTACTGACCTAAGAGTCGAGTATGAGACCTTCCGAGTTCTAAACGGGATTTGAACGAGTCTCGTTCCCTTTTAAGTAAAATGAATCTAGTAAGCGTGCAAATGCCTAAAGAATGAAACGACTAAAACTTATTTCGATTCTCTTTGATCGATTATCTTTTACGACCCGTTTTTAAGTATTTTTATTTTACGATGAAGGAGGAAGCCAACTGTAGAGAAAGGACGGAAGATCCGAAGTTTGGAAGCTATTGCTTTTAGTTCTGTATATCAAGGTGGGCTTTTATATATAAAATAAAACGAGCAATGCTCGGAAAATCTTTCTTTATCGCTTTGATATCTATGTTTTCAAAGTGATAATTATGGCATGAACTGTTTTATGTTTTATGTGAGTTCTCTTGTACCTATCTGAGTTAACATTCGTGTTTTCCAGATTTAGAGTTAATCTAACTAGGTTAATGTCACAGCCCCAAAACACTTCGCCACCATCCACACTCTTAGGGTAACTGAAATTGTCGTTGATAAATACTAAAATGAATTCTTTTCTAAGTTTAGGTGGAAAAATTCTATTCATGTGGTTCATGAATACTACGGAGCACTAACCAACTAACGGCATAACTAAGTATTTGTAGTAGTTTTATCTGGTTTGAAAGAGAATTTTTGGGCATATCACCAGTTTATCCTTAAATAAAAAAAAATGCTTAGACCTTAAGTCTATCCTCACAATTGCACTTGTTCCCTTTTTAAGTGTATCAGGGGTCTTCTATTCTCGTTAAAGGATACTTACTTTTAAGGGTTATCTTTATTTAATTTTTGACAGCCTATATACATTCTTGCAGAATCATCTTTCTTTGATGATGAACATCTAAAATATTTTCCATGGTGAAAACGTTTGTCTAAAGAAATCGTCATCTAACAACTCTTGCAGTTGGATCTTAAGCTCCTCTAACTCCTTTGATACCATTCTACATAAAACCTTTAATTTGGGAGCTACTTGTAGTTCTAAGTCGATCGTGAAACCTACGCGTCAATCTGGTGATAAATCAGATAATATTTCATATAATTCTGTAGGTTCTCTATTTGGGATTTTTTTTTAAAAGTGATTTTTCTCTCGTTGTCGAGAATCATGGTAATTCTCAAACAACTAGTCTTTTCCTAAAAATATATATATATAGTGCATTTTATTACTTCCCAATCGATTGTTTAATGAAACTAAGGGGTTAACTCTCTGAGGTCATCAATACTCCCTAAAGCGTAATTGTTCCAATTTCACAATTAGAGCGTCCTAGTTCTACTCCTAAAGGTTATTAGGTACTAATTATACCCGAATGTAAGGTTCTAAAACGAAGCAAAAATTTATGGTAGGGTAATTTATAAGGTTCGTCCAATATCCGCCAGATTTCCCTTTCCTTCATTAAGTCTCTCCTGCCTAATCATGTATGCGTTCGCATTCTGTTGTGATTGCATTAGTTGTGGCTGTAACTGGACTTGAATGGCATTTAATGGTTGAAGCTGGCCGTACTGATTTGGTTTTGCCGTCCGGAGCAGCGTCGGACAACTCTTCCTTATATGCCCCGTCTGCCCACAATTAAAACATTTATCCGTGTTTGCCAAACACGCACCCTCATGCTTCTTACCACATCTAGAACAAGTAGAAAATTCTCGTTTATGTTCTACTGCTTGCCACGGCTCAGGACAATCCCTCTTAACATGCCCCTTACGTCCACAGTTGAAGCAAACACTAGTTTTTGCTAAACAAACACCAGGGTATTCCTTATTACACTTAGGGTAATTGGGATTAGTGATTTTTCCATGGTTAATCGTTCCTTGGCTGCCCTTGCCGTTGTCCTAATAGATGGTTTCTCTTGCCTTGACCGGATTGTTCATTTTTCTGCGGCTTACTCTTTTGTCCTACTTTCTTTCCATAGTTACTTCCTTTTCCTAGTTGGTGGAAACCTGCCGAGCGCTATTCTGTTTCCCTTGATTGTTGTGGCACTGGTAATAATTACTACTACTTCCTTCTCATTTCCTTTTTCCCTTATGGTTAACCTTATTGTTGGGAAGATTTTAGGTTGAGGTCTGGTTTGGTGCCGATGTGGGCAATACTATCTTTTCCTTACTAGGCACTACTGCCTCTATTTCTCGGACTCGTTCTAGTAGTTCAACATAACTCAATCCTCCCTGTCTAGCTACTGCTATTCCCAGATCATACTTAAGTTCTCCCTGAAGCTTCCTTGCTATTTCCTCCTCAGTCTCGACTTGGTCGGTTACATACTTTTCATAATGTGCCTTCTTAAAACCATTCCAGGTGGTTAGAGCCGCTTGTTCTACAGGCATAAGTCTCTGTCTAGTTTTCCACCAATATTATGCTGGTCCGGTTAGCTGATACCCAGCGCATGCTAGGCGCTCTTCATCACTAAGTCTAATTGGTTCAAAAATTCTCTCTATAGTATGTATCCATTGCTTGGCCTCACTCGGATTACTAGATCCATCGAAATATGGTGGTTTGCTTCGGAAGAATAAATCCTCAATGCTATGACGTTGAGGAGATAGGAGAAGTGAAAAGGTTTTTGGGTGTTTTTGTCTTTCCTCTCTTATACGTTGTTCTTGACCTTTATCAGACTCTCTAGGACTATCAGGTCCTCTTCGATCGTTAACAGCTCTCAGCGACATTTATAAGATTGTAAGATAAATTTTTTATTTTTTTTATTTTTTATTAGCACTTGTTTCTAAGCCTTCATTTTCTCACTAACCCTTTTCTTTCCCCACTTAATACTTTCACATAAACAAGAATAACAAAATAACTTTGACTCTATTTCTCTCAACTTTTAACCTTCAAGGTTAAATTAAACTCCCGTTACACGAGTTTTGTTTAATATTCTGGTTTAGTTATACGATTCATATGAAACTTCTTGTGACTAAAACCCTCTAATGGGTCATGTATATTATATATATACATCAAAAGATTATGTTAGTTGTGCCTTTTAACAAGGAAACGAGTCTAAATTAGACTAACTGCCTATGTGTACAGAATGCACTAACATATTGCATTACCGTACTACTGAAAGTACTAGAACGGGAATGATTCATAAAATATTTGTATTCGTTGGAGTACTACAAAACTATCTAGTTACTGATCCGACTATGTACAACTAAAGGCTACTATGCTACTATGCGTCTCTGACGCCTAGCTTACAAACTACGGTTGAGTCACTAATGCCCACCATAGCTTAACCCTCCTCGGGGTTCTTCTTCGGATTCTCATCCGAATCCTCATCAGTGTCCTCTTCCGGATCCTCATCCGGGTCCTCATCGTCTGACTCTGAACCGAAAGCAAAATTTAAGTGCCTCGTCAACTCTCAAAGTAGTGCCATCCGCAAGTGTAAGTGATGGTGGTGCAGGCACATCTGAAACTGTCATCTCTGAATCTGAAACCGGGTAGTCCCAGTAGGTCACTAATGCCCGCTTCTTCAGAGGCAGCAAGTGGTCGGGAAGTGAACCGGACTCGTACTCCTTTCTGGAATGGACCCTGGACGGTCCTGCCTCAAACTCAGCCCGAACCCTGGCCAACTCTGCACAAATCTCATCAAGGAATCTGTAAGATGATGGAAACTGTAATAGGGCGGCTGTGTCTAAATACTCTGGTCCTGACTGAAATGGTCCTTGCACTCTCATAGAAGGCTCATGCTGAAAAGGAGCGGGTAACCCTAGGCCATCCGCTGTCTCTGTAGCCAATTCCCTTATGCCCTCACTGGGTACCATCACTGAAGGGATCTCCAACTGTGCAATCACCTCTGGACCTATCTCATCGTGCTCTGACTCTGAATCTGCCGGAAAATGAGTATAGGGAGGATGCGCCTGAACTGGGTATGATGCTATATGTCTGCTCTCGAAGAAACGCATGTGCACCTCTAAAGCGAATCCATTGTAATTACCTGTTGGCTCTATATCGTTGTCAAACATCCCAAGGTAGTACCATGCCGTGTCGTGTGCCCAACCATGCCATTCCTCTGGTAGACGACTAACCAAGTCAAGTATAGCTTGACTCTCTGGAATAGTATGCCGGACTAGATAATAAACTGACGAGAAGTAACTAATCCTTTGTCCTACGTCGTGTCTTGGGTTTGCCTCATAATCTCTATACCTATCTAATAACCGATCTGCCCAAGTACGCTGTGGCGGGGATTGATTCTCTGAAGCCGTGTCACTACTGGAAGTCATCCTACAAAGTGTTTTAAGAAATACGGATCAGTAACGGTAAGATGGTACCTTATCTTACGGAAAATCTTAAATTACAAAATGAATACTCCTTATTCAATTGTAATATTGCCACACTTAATCTGACAACTTATCTTAGACATTTAGCAATTTTACAGAAAATTGCTCTCATACTCACAATATATAGAAACAAAATTTCAAGGTTTTATTCTCATTTCTTATCTTATTCTTTTAATTTCTTACTTTAATTCCTTACTTTCTTTCATTAATCCTTTATCTCTTCCTTAAGGAAAAAAAAAATTTCTTATCGATTCTTTAATACAAAGCACGTATACTTTGTTCATGTTACTTATGCGAAAGCAACATTCATTTACAAAAGACTTTGTCGTTTACTAGTCATAATACTCATACGTGTCGTATTCTTTGTTCAAGGACGAAGTATATATATATATATAAATTCCAATGGAGAAAAGGAATATATCCTAAGAATAACTTTTTAGAACAAGTTCTATTTGTGAATGCTAAAAACGAGCGGTCGTTAGAAAATTTAATCAAGCGTCGTGCTTGACTCCTAATAGTAAAACAATTCTCTTCGCAAGGTTCGAACGAGGCGAGCACTATAAAAAGAAACGAAAAGAAAAGGAACGACGTCGTTATAAGATACTTATACGTAAGTAATATTCGTCTCTTTAAACCACTTATATCATACTAAAAAGGTTTTACTAGCAGGGCATAAGACCCATATTACTGAGTTTCTTATTATGTGGGTTGATCAGGTCCACATAACAGTCCCTCAATCACATGGAACTTCTGTCTCGCTCTATTGATTACTTCATACAGATTTTACTTTTCTAAATCGAGCAGCAATTTCTCGAATTGCACACACAACTACTTTTTTAAAAGAAATCTTTGGAAATTCTCCAATTTAGCTCGGAATACTAAATCTTCTAGAGGAAAATACCATTTTAAGCTATTCGAATACTTGGACGGCTCCTAATAAGTAAAACAAAGCCATCTCCAAGGGACTTTGTTCATACCCTTACAACTAAGGTAACATTCGGCTCTTCCGTTTATTTCAATTTATCCTTCTTGTTTCAACCTTTTCTCGAATAATTTGGAGTCACATTTTTCTCACACGTCTATATGTTTCTTTCGTTCCTTTCGTACATATTTACTTTATTTTAACATTATCTATTTCATTTCCCTCGAAGGAAATTCTTATCGGGTTGTAAAATAAAGATCGACTTTGCCGAGTCTTTATTCATGTCACTAAGCGCACGTGACATTCATCAGAGGAAGTCCTTCTCGCGTTAGGGATCTCCTTTCGAAATCATTTGAAATAACGTTTCTTAAAAACATCTAAGTTTTCGAAGAACCGGAAAGTTCTTAGGTTTCAAGTCTACGTTCTCATTGAACCGGGAAAATTCCTTAAAATCCTTCTAAATTCTTGTGCATCAAAAATATTTTCAAACAAAAGAAATTATTTCACATAACATAGCACTAGTGCTATCACATAATCACATAGGATAGTACTTGTACTATCACTTAATCTCATAAAGTATAAAAATTTTACTTCCATAAAATTCTTAATTTCGGAACACAACTCATTCTCATTCTTAATCTCATTTGCATACTTGTTCATAGAATTTCTTGTTAAAAGAAATCATATTATTAAAATTCTTTCCTTTTCCTTGTTGAGTCGACGTAGCGGGCGGTTGAGTTGACTTCTATGTTCTCAATCTTAGCTTTATAATTTAACTCTTATCTTATACTTGAAAGATGACTCTAATCCAGAGTATACACAAATACCGTGTCTTATGACTCGAAAGAAGACTCAATATAGAGTACAAATGAATACTCTATATTATTACTCGAAGGAAGACTTCTATATATACATATATATCACTCTTGTGATATTACTAGAAGGAATGACTCATACTAAGAAAGAATGACTCACACTAACTCATACTAGAAGATTGACTCAGAAGCAGAGCAGAAAACGAACACTGCTCTGATACCACTCTGTCACAGCCCTAAATCCCGAGGGACGGCAGAAGCCGGGGTGCGACTGGGGTTGGATTAAAGAAGCGGGGAAGAAGGGGGCTAATTGACTAAACATACATGAAAAGACATCATTAACCCATGAACAAGACTTTAATATAGATAAGAAAGAGTTAATCCCTAAGGATTACTCGACAAAAGTACAAAAGAAGCTAAGTTCATAATTACAGACTTAGACTACTGAGAATTGTTCAAAGTGTACATCCCAAAAGGTTCAGAGTTCTGCAGCGGAAGAGTTCTAACTAAAGCAACCTATCTTTCAACTCAACATCAACCGTTGCCGCTCACCGTCGCTTCAACCTGCACATTTAGAAAGCAATGCAGGGCTAAGTACAAACGTACTTAGTGGGCACGATGCCGAAAACATACTTATAAATATTGATAAAATGGCATATTATAACCGTAGCGCATCGGGGTTTTGTTGAAAAGGCCCATGCCTACTAAATATTTTCTGACTTTTTCTCATAAATCACTCGGCCGAGTATTTTCAGGTATGCTATGTTCAATCTTGACCACTACTAATTCACCGTGGCTGGCTACCCCTCAACAGGATACCACATACACCACAGGTTACAAAGTGCACTAACTCTGGAAAGCACTTAGCAGCTAACTCAGAGCCGATCGTTAGTTAATCTAAAATAGACTAACTCTAAAAGTCTGGAAAACCGAAGGTTAACTCAGAAATCTGAAAAACACGAATGTTAACTCAGATAGGTACAAAAGAACTCACATAAAATAGTTGAAACAGTTTATGCCATATTATCACTTTGAAAACACAGATATCAAAGCAATAAATAATACTTTCGAGTTGTGGAAAAACCCACATTTTATTTGATATAGATAAAAGCCCACCTTATAAATACAGAACTTAAAGCAAACGCTTCCAACTTTGGATCTTTCGTCCGTTCTTCACAGTTGGCTTCCTCCTTTATCGTAAAATAAATATACTTAAGAACGGGTTGTAACGATAATCGATTAAAAAGAATCGAAGAAGGTTTAAGTTGTTTTATTCTTTAGGCATTTGCACGCTTAATTAATTCGTTTTACTTAAACGGGAAACGAGACTCGTATTAATCTTGTTAGAACTTGGAAGATCTCATACTCGACTCTCGGGTCAGTAGAGATGGTAGTCGATATCCTAATACGACTTTAAAGATTAAAAGAAACTAAGTTGGAAAGGATCAACTTAGGCGATTTACTTTATAGCTCATTTCACGACTTATGAAAGTTCTCGTTTATTACTTCTTTAATGAAAGGATAAAATATAAGGTCTCGACTGGTCTCCATCACTAGAGGTCTTGTACTTGACTTTAGGGTCAGTAGGTAGATGTTCGATAGGTAAAAATGGCTTAAATGATTGAAAGAAGCTAAGTTGTGAACTAAACAACTTAGAAAACAAGAAACTGAAAATTCACTGCACAGTCCAGTAACTGCCGTGGAAACCCTAATTGATTGATAAGTTCGCCATATAACGTTTTAGGTTCGTTTTAAAATCTCGTATTCAACTTTTTAGAAACTGGATTCTTAAAGCAGTCATCACGTACCTCCGTACGTGACAAACTCCTTTTCAACTTGCTCAAAGGCACGACGTTCTAACGTCGGATTTCAACTATCAAGTACTATACCAACAAAGAAAATCCAAACGCGTTCTACTTCTCGATTACAACTATAACCCATATTATATCAACTCGGATGCTTATAATGTCAACTGGAAAGATGTTCTATATTTCATTATAAACAATAATATCAAGTTAGAATTTTTATCCGACCTCCCGATTATTAGTTACAACTAGATATTCGTCTCTTACGCGATTTCCAAAAGTCGTCGGTTTTCGTTCAAATTTTACGACGTTAATCTACGTCTAATAGGAATCGTTTTCATGTATGCTAACATGTCTTAACATCTTTATAACTCAGTTTATAAGGTAATTTTTGCCTCTTATACTTCATTAAACTTTTTTAGAAAATTTCCAATTAACTTCTATAATCAACTAATATGATTTGCATCATAATTCCATTAACAATTCATCACTTATATCTAATATGTATAAACTCCTAATTATCTTATAAATTTTCTGATTTCATACATACTTTAAGGGGATGAATTTCTTTTCAAATTAACAACATTTATTTACTAAACATACTCTTATATTACCAATTAAACAATTGCAATTCTATTATCACTTAACATACCAAAAATCCCCAAATTCATACTTCAAACCCTAATTGAATTTCATTACAACATAGGGCTTTCAATCCCTTTTCATTCTAAACACTAATTAAACCTCTACTAAGCATGAATTCATGATCAAAAGAAGAAAAACAAAAATTCTACAATTTTCCAAAAAAAATTCTGCATTGACAAAAGTTTTAGGATTCTTGGTTTTGATAATTTTTAATCCATAATTATCATATCTAGCATATCTAATTACACTATTTCAAGATCAATTCATCTATCCTATAACTTCTAAATTTTCGAACAAGAAGAAGAAGAAAAGAAATGGAAACTAATTGGATAGGATTAAAGAGGATCATCATACCTTGAAAAATAAGGAAAGAAGTATGATGTTTGGATGGATGATTGAGGACTTGTGTTCTTTCTCCAAGCTTTGAAGGTTCTTCAATGGAGGATGGGAAGGATGAAGAAGATGAAGTTGAGGGAGAGAGAGAGAAAGCTGCCGAGAGAGAGATAGGGAGAGAGAGAAAAAAATGGTTTTGTCTAATGTTGAAATGATGAAAAGTTTATCATGGTGTAAAGGTAATTGTAGGTGTCACTTAGATAATTAAGTCACACATGCATGTTGACAACTAATCCCATGATGTGGCGGCTGCATGCATGGGTCTTAAGAGGGTTACGGCTTTTTTCAGCGCGATCCGACGTTACGGAAAAATGAACGACAAAAAACGTTGTTCGGTACAAAAATCGTCGTGATTCGATTTGACTTAACGTATGAACTTAATTAGAAAATAAATTTATAAAATTTATTTTGACAAAAACTCGGGACGACAAGTCCGAGTTTCGTCCGGAAAAACGTAAAAACAAACTTTCTCAGTATTCGTATTGCGATTTTTGTAAACGTAAAATTAAACGGTTTTCCGTTCTTAGCTTACGAACTAAAAACTTTTCGTACGCGCTAACCCCTAATACGGAAGTCATCTAGCCGACTCCCGTAATTTATTTTTAATAACGGATTCGACCGTTAGCCTTAGAATTCAAAAATTATAAATTTAGGCGTGCAAAGCCCTTTTATTTAATTAACTTTAAATGTTAGAACGTAAGGATTTTACGGGGCATTACAGTTAACTAACGATCGGCTCTGAGTTAGCTGCTAAGTGCTTTCCAGAGTTAGTGCACTTTGTAACCTGTGGTGTATGTGATATCCTGTTGAGGGGTACCAGCCACGGTGAATGAGAATTGATCAAGATTGAACATAGCATACCAGAAAATACTCGGCCGAGTAAATTGTGAAAATAAGTCAGAAAATGTTTAGTAGACACGGGTTCTTTCAATAAAACCCCGATGTGCTACAATTATGAAATGCCATATTTATCTATACTTATGAATATGATTTCGGCATCGTGCCCACTAAGTACGTTTGTACTTAGCCCTGCATTGTTTTCTAAATGTGCAGGTTGAAGCGACGGTGAGCGGCGACGGTTGATGTTGAGTTGAAAGATAGGATGCCTTAGTTAGAACTCTTCCGCTGCGAGAACTCTAAATCTTTTGAGATGTATCTTTCGAACAATACACTGTAGTTTAAGTCTGTAATTATGAACTTAGTTCCTACTGTGTACTTTTGTCGAGTAATCCGTAGCGATTAACTCTTTCTTATTTATATTCAAGTCTTGTTCATGGTTTATTGATGCCTTTCATGTATGTTTAGTCAGTTAGCCCCCTTCTTCCCCGCTTCTTTAATCCAACCCCAGTCGCACCCCAACTTCTGCCGTCCCTCGGGATTTGGGGCTGTGACATTATTTATGCTATTTGTACCAATATGACTCACGGACCGTGCCTTCATTATGGGTATTTTCATCGCAAATTATAAATAATGTCCAAAATTTGTGTTTATATTAAAAATGGTGGGGCCAAATATTGTGTTTTTGTGCCTATAATAGCTATTTCAAAAGTTGTCTCTATATATAATAGTAGTAGTACACGAGTGGGACACCAAAAATAAAATTCAATGGTCAAAACTCTATACGAATAAATCTGAGCTTGAGTGGGATGCCAAAAATAAATTTCAGTGGTCATAGTAATAACTTTACCCCAAAAAGTCCGAGAGCGTTTTGGATCTTAAATACAAACATCTTATAAACGATAAACAACCAAACAACAAATCACATCATCATAACTTTGAAAAAACTTATCTTTCTCTTTCAACACTTTCCCCTCATGCTCTCTCTGGAAATTATCTTCGAAGACTAACTGATATTCCAAATAGTCGTATTTCTTATTTAGAATTTGTTATGTTGTTTACATTAATTGTAAATCAAACTCAGGAAATTAATTTTATTTCACGTATCTAAACTTATAATAATGAATGATAATAAATCAGATACTCATTCATTAAGTATTTTTCAAACATAAATTTGTTTAGAAGTTTTCTACATGTCATAATCTCGATTAAGATAGTAACTTTATTGTAAATACCCGCTGCAAACCTGTGAAAATAACAAAGTTAATATAAACTACAACAATAATTCTTTCTGGACACACTATGGCTGACCACACGGTTAAAATAAGGAAAGTAAATTTTAAAACTATAAATAATCACATTACCCTTAGGGTTTAGATTCTCCAATTAGGATGTATTTTTTTTTTCGAAAACCCATATTACTTTTTTACCCTATTGTGGCTGGCCATAGCGTGTTCAAATAGCAGTATCCTAACTAAAGTAAAAATTCTTATTTTAATGTCTATTTGAATCGTCTAGCTGGTTTATGCTAAATTGATATCTCTAACTTAACAAGTCTCTATATGGTCTCATACAAGTATCTAGACAATGGTATCTCAAGTTCTCAGGTACTTACTACTTTTGGCCTTGCTCAATCAGTTTCAGATCACTTCTTTTTCTTCAAGAAGGATGGCAATAAGTTCTTGGGCTTAGTAGTGTATGTGGATGATATACTCCTTGCAAGCAATGATGAAACTTTGGTGGCATTCTTCAAGGCTTTTCTGACTCAACATTTCAAGTACAAGGATCTGGGCAAGCCTTCTTATTTCCTTGGTCTCGAGATAGCTCGTAGCAATAAAAGTATTAATATGTACCAAAGAAAATATGCCATGGATTTGGTACAAGATGCATGCTTGTTAGGACGCTGGCCTTGTAGTACTCCCATGGAATTAGGAAAACATCTCACACAAGAAGCAGCAATTGTTCTTGATGATTCAAAATAGTATAGGAGGTTGATAGGCAGACTTCTATACTTGTGCAAAACAAGACCAGACATTACCTTTGCGGTTAATAACTTGAGCCAATTTCTTTCAAAACCGTGTGTAGGGCACATGCAAGTTGCTGAACGAGTATTGAAATATTTGAAAAGGACTTTAGGGCATGGATTCTTCTTTGATAAATGCTCTACTCTAGATCTAACTGCCTTTTCTGATGCAGATTGGATTGCTTGCCCTGATACTCAAAGATCTATAATTGGTAACCCTTTATATTTTGAACTTCACTTAATGAAATTTAGTATTTTACAAAATTTAGATTAACAAAAAGGCCAAAATTCATAATATTTCCCGACTTTTTTTTAAAAATTTTAGTTTAATTAAAAAAAAATTAATTTTTGCAATTAAAAATTTATTTTTGTCAGAATGCAAAAAAAAGAAAATTATCTTTCAATTCTCTTAATGTTGTGGCATTGTATGTGTACAAGATAAAACGACATTGTGTACTACATCACCAAAAAAACGTTGTTTGATAAGTCGGGGCGATTTGTTATGTAAGCATTTTCAGCGTCCAACTCAACTTATATATATATATATATATATATATATATATATATATATATATTATTGAATCCTCATTTTATACATTGTTAATTCATAAATAATATTATTATATCTTCAATGATGGTTATCGATGGAATATGGAAATTTGATGTATATGAGATCCATGTTAAATATGACTATAGAATATTGTATTTCTAAGAATGAGATTAATATTATACGCAAGAATCTAACTCATTGAAACCCAATTAAGCCTTAAAATATTATATATTTTATTTGTGTGTATCAATGTCACAGCCCCAAATCCCGAGGGACGGCAGAAGCCGGGGTGCGACTGGGATTGGATTAAAGAAGCGGGGAAGAAGGGGGCTGACTGAACTAAACATACATAAGAGACATCATACATTCTATGAACAAGACTTTATTTATAAAAAGGAAGAGTAGATCTCGAAGGATTACTCGACAGAAAGTACTCAAAAAGGCATCTAAGTTATAGTTTACAGACATAAACTACAGTGTTTTACGTAATGTACATAACATCAAGGTACTAGAGTTTTGCAGCGGAACTTTGATTTCAAAACTAACTAAAGTCTTCCTAAGACAACTTAATTCAAGCCTCGCCGCTTCCATCGCTTCAACTTGCACATTTAGAAAACATATGCAGGGCTAAGTACAAAAGTACTTAGTGGGCACGCTGCCGAAAACATATTCATAAGTATAAATAATCAGGCATCTCATAATCGTAGCACATCGGGGTTTTATTGAAAATGGCCCGTGTCTACTAAACATTTTCTGACTCATTTATATAAATTAGCTTGTACAAGCATTTTTCTGGTATGTTACGTTCAAATCTTGACCAATTTCTCATTCACTGTGGCTGGTTACCCCTCAACAGGATACCACATACACCACAGGTTACAAAGTGCACTAACTCTGGAAAGCGCTTAATAGCTAACTCAGAGCCGATCGATAACTAATAAATCTGGAAAATACGAAGGTTAACTCCGATAGGTACAAGAGAACTCACATAAAATATTTAAACTGTTTATGCCATGATTATCACTTTGAAAACACGATTATCAAAGCGATAAAGAAACGGGTTTTCGAGCATTGCTCGTTTTATTTCATATATAAAAGCCCACCTCGATGATACAGAACAACTAAACAGGTTTCCGTTCTTCGGTTCTTCCGTCCTTTCCTTAGTGCTGACTTCCTCCTTCATCGTGAAATAATAACACTTCAAAATCGGTCGTAAAAGACAATCGAATATGGAAATTCGAATTAGGTTTTAGTCGTTTCATTTCTTTAGGCATTTGCACGCTACTAGGTCAGTAGAGAGGATAGTCGATAGCTCATTACGACTTAAAAGATCAAAAGGAACTAAGTTGGAAAGGAAATCAACTTAGGAAATTAAGTTTTAGTTCTTTAGACGATTTAGGCATTTTCACACTTAACTAAATTTCTTTACTTAAATGGATACAAGATACGAACTCATCTGGTTTAGCACTCAAGGCTCTATACTTGACACTGAGGTCAGTAGGAAGAAGGCAATCGTTAACTCATTACGGCTTGAACGATCGAAAGAAACTAAGTTGCAAAGAAAACAACTTAGAAAGACAAATCCTGGAATTTCACTGCGCATTACAGTAGTTCTGGGGACTGCCCAGAACAGAGGAATTGGAAACAGGGGATGAGCCCTATACCATTAGAAAGCTTGGAGAGTCTAGTTTACGCTCCAATTTATGGATCTCAAATCCGATAAACGAGCTAAAAGATATTACAGTTTCCGGGAAGGTCGCAAAACTGCCGCGGCTAACCCTAATTGCTCGATAAAAATGACGTATAACTTCCTAAGCTCGTTCTAAGTTCTCGTACTCGATTTCTCCTGAAACTTCACTCTCAAGGCAGTCAACACGTACTCCCGTACTTGAAGAACTCCTTCTCAAAACTCATTTATAACTACGACGATCACACCTCGTCGTTTCAACTACCATTTACTAAACCAAATCAAGTTAATAAATTCTCGTTTCTAGTTCTCGACTATTACTACAACTCATATTATAATAGCTCGAAAGCTCATGTCGTCAACTACAAAGTCGTACCTTAGTCCATCATAAATAATATTATCAAGTTAAAATTCTTATTCGACTTCTCAGTTATTAATTACGATCACTTGTTCGTCTCTTACGAGATTTCAAAAGTTATCGGATTTCGCTCAAATTTTACGTCATCAAACAACATCTAACATAGATCATTTTCATGCATATCATCACTTCATATCCTTTCTTAATCTCAACTTAGATCGAGTTCTTTGTCTCTTACGACTTCATTAATATTTTTAGAAAATTCTCAAATAATTCCTATTATCAACTAACATCATTAGGAACATTATTTCATCAACAAATCAACAACTAAATCAACTACATGAAAACCCCCAAATTTCTTATAATTTTCGGTATTGACAACATAATTTAAGGGGTGATTTTCTTCATCGATTAACAACATTAATCCACTAATCATACTACTATAACATCAATTGATCAATTACAAGTCCAATTACACATTAAATTGAAAATCCCCAATTCAAACCCTAAACCCTAGAACTCGATTTTCATCCATGCATTAGGGGGTTCGATTTCTTTTTGTTCTAATCACTAATTGAACACCGCCTAAGCATGATTATCCAACTAATTGAAGAATTCAAATTATCCTACACCAAGCCCTAAATTTTCGGTACATAGATGAAATTAGGGTTCTTGGATTTTCTTTCAATTCAATCCTAGATATCAAGTCTAATTCATCTAAATATCTTAATTGGGGATCAAGACATCTAATTCATCTACCCATAAATTCGATCCACTTGAAAAAATAAAAAGAAATGGATTTGGAATGGATAGAATTAGAGAGGTGGAGATTACCTTGACAATAAATAAAGGAAGAAATAGACTTCGATGGTTGGAATGAAGACTTGTGTGAAAAATCTTGCTCAAAGCTTGAGGTTTCTTCAATGGTGATGGAAGAACAAAGAGAGAGAGGAGATGTGTGTGTGTGTTCGGTTTTTTTTGGGGGGGGGGGGAGGGATAAGGAAGATGATGACAAATAAGTATTAGATATTTCTAATTAGACTTAGGTGTAAAGTTGGAATAGTATTAGAGCATTAGGTGTCCAATACTTTAGGATATAAAAAGAAAATATCAAGTTTAGAGAGAGTAGCAATGTCGGTCAAGAGGTAGAAATTAGGAGAAAATACGCGCTTTTTCGGCGCGATACGTTGTTACGGAAATCGAACGACGAAAAACGTAGCTCGGCACAAAATCGTCAAATTCCGATTTGACCAAAAATTCTAACGTATGAAACTTAATCGGAAAATAATAATTAAAAACTTAATTCCGACAAAAAACTTGGGACGACACAGTCCGAGTTTCGTCCGAAAAATCATAAAAACGAACTTTCTCGGGCGAGTTCGTATCGCGATTTCGTGAATGTAAAAATCAGACGGTTTTCCGTTCTGAGTTCTAGAACTAAAAATTTTTCGTACGCGATAACCCTAAATACAGTAGTCATCTAACTGACTTCCGTAATTTATTTTCAGAAACGGATTTCACCGTTGGTTTTAGAATTCAGAATCATAAGCTTAGGCGTGCAAAGCCATTTTATTATTAACCTTAAAATTTTAAGACTGTACGGAATTTCTGGGGTATTACAATCAAGAAATCTTTATCACACATTGTTTTTTAACAAAACTAGTGTACAACCCGTTGAAAATCAACGGGATATTATTAGACGCAATTTACTTGTTAGTAGTAGAAATTTATTTAGAAAGTGAAAATCAGTTTTTTCTAATTAAATTCAAGAAAATTATTTCTCAATCCTCCCGTCTTCATTTACTATTTTTTGTCCTTTTTGTTAAATTTAATCCACATACTTCATTAAGATTGTTAAAATTACTAGCCACAATTTGTTTGATTGTTATAAAAATTTATTTCGAAAGTAAAATCTTTGATTTCTAATTAAATTTAAGAAAATTGTTATGCGATTGTCCTATCTTCATTTACTTTTGTTCTTCCTTTTTTAGTTTAATTTTGATCAAAATACTTCATTAAGATTATAAAAATATTAGCCACAATTTACTTAGTAGTTATAAAAATTTATTTTGCGAGTGAGAGTCTTTAATATGTAAATTAAATTAAAAAAATTCTGTGATTCTCTCGTCTTCATTCCGCAATTTTCTCGTCTTCATTACTAGTTTGATTATTATTAAGTTCAGTTTTAATCCACATATTATTTAAATATTAGATGAATTTTGTTTGGTAGTTATAACAATTTATTTTAAAAGTGAAAATCTTTATTATCTAAATAAATTAAAGAAAATCGTTTTCCAATTCTATATATTATAAAAGTTGGTCATGGACGTAGGACCAACTCAACTCAACGACCAACTCTTCAGGCTGGTAATCCACTATAGAAGTTTACGCACACTTCCCAAACGTTGAATTAGTTTACGGGCACCAAAAAGCTTGAACAATTCATTTTCTGGTACGAACAACACCTACAGTTCTATTTCGGGTTAGAACAAAACCTAAAATGTGATTACGGGTTCATAACGACCTATATCTTTGATTGCGGGTTCAAAGGGACCTAAGGAATGGGGGTTGAGGTGTTTTTCCAACTAATAACCTTCTACACAAGAAGTGAAGGTTTTCTACTCTAAGATATAGAGACTCGAACTATTACAGTGAGTCTACTTAGATACAAGCAAGGGAGATGTGTAATACCCCGAACTTTTCTAAGTTCTTAAGTGCGTATTATTTAACTTAATATGCCTAAATAATGAGTTTTGAGTGCTAAAATTTTTTTTTTCGCGGAAATAAATTTTTCTGTGAAAATACGTAAATGCCCTTATGTGCTCTAATGTGATTTTTCTCGTTACGATTATTCGAATCGAGTATTTGATGAATTTTTTTGAGCTTATTTGTGTGAATATAAGCTTGAGTCTGAATTTCGGATTTTTTGGAGTAGTTTCATTTTTAGATGAATAGTAACATAAACCGAGAAAACACTATTCATCGACCGACTCAGAATTTGGTCTAATTAGTTTCATTGGAATCTAGAATTTATTCTAAGACTTTTGAGATAAGTCGGAGAATTTTCCGAGATCATTTGAGTGAGGTTTAAAAATAAATTGCTTGACGACTCGTTTAGTCGAGCAGTTTTTAAGAACTTATTCGTTAGAAGGAATCTTGGCATAAAAATTAGATCATTGGATTCCTTAGATTATTTTGAGAGATATAAGATGAATTAGAGAGAATTTAGACGTCGAGAAAGAGACGAGAAGGATTATTAAAAGTTTGAGGGAATAATATAAAATGACAAGGATATTTTCTACCGGAAAACTTTTATTTGCGGGTATAATTAACAGTTAAAAATCTCATTCCTATCTAAAATAGTGATCAACTATCCTCCAACACTCTCATTAGAGAGAGTGCACTCTACTCTCCCTCTCATTCATCCACAATAGGTACTCTCTTTCTCTCTCAAATCTCTCCCTCTCGATTCTATCTTCGCTCTCTAATCTTTCTAAATCTATTAGATTCTCCACATGTTAAATGCATCCCACTTGCATCCCTATCTCACACTACATCATTCTATCACTCACATCTCTCTCCATCCTAACAAGCAACAAGCAATCAAACTCTCTCTCTCTCGAAACCTCTCTTTGCCGAGAAGAAGCTGCAAATCGCAGCAGTAGCAGCAGTAGTTTTGCAGCTCATTTCCCTTTGTTTATCACCTTCATAACTTCAATATCTTCACCATAATACTCTAGAGATCATCACCTACATCTCCATCATCTTCCAAAGCTTAAAAATCGAAGAAAAACCAGCTGTAAAGCCGTGTATTCCATCGAAAAACAGCAGCAACAGTTTCGAAGTTTTTCATGCAAAATACCTAGCTTCTTAATGAAATCATGCTTCATGCTTGAGGATTCTTTGATGTATATCATCTCCTTCATATCCAAGATCTTCTAAGAAGTAAGTTTTATCTTTTTCCATTTATTTCAAAGCTTGAAACAAGCTTAGAAACCATATCCTATCCATCGATTTTTCTTGATGGAAAACAAGGGTTTTGATTCTTGTTTTTCAAAACCATGATCTTGATGCCTTGTATATTGTTTCATGCAAGGAAAGGAGCTATAAATATATCCTCTTTCATCCTCCAAGCAAGTTAAAATCCAAGCCAAAGAGAAGCTTAATTTATTTATTTAAGTATGATTTCAATTCATTCATAAGTTGTATATATGTATATGTAAACCAAGAAAATAAGGAAAGTATGCATGGTTTACTTTATGCTTAGGCAAACCTTAGGGTTATGATGATGAGATGATGATCAAAATAAGGTTTAAGACATGATTTAGGGATTAAAATGATAAAAGAAGTAAGATAGGATAAAAAGCCCTAAATCGATTAAAAAGAGAAAAATAGGGAGAATAAGTTCTTGATGAGTTTTCATGCTTATTTGATGATATGATGATGATATATGCTTAATATGATTTTTCATGTGATTTATATGCATATATGTGTTTTTGAAATTTTTTGGTGAATTTATTGAATTTTTATTGGATTTAATTGGTGAAAAATAGAGAAAATATGAATAAATTATGATCTATGAATTTTCTGAGTTTAATGATGTTTATGAGAATATGATCTAGATATTTTTTTAAGATTAATTATGAATTTTGTGATTTATGTTGAAAATTTCGAATTATGCCATATTTTGAGAAAAATGATTTTTGATAATTTTTGATGAAATATGATGATGTTGATGATTATTATGATGTTAATATGTGTTAGAAAAATTTTGAGTAAATTTTGAGCATGAAAAATGAGAAATATGATTTTTAGTATTTTTATGGAATTTATTTGGCTATAAATTCGAAGAAAATAAGGAATTAGGTTTAAAAATAAAATATGGTGTTCTTGATGTTAATATGAATTTTTGAAGATGTGTTCTTCAAGTTCATGAGAGATACTTGAAGATTTGAAGATGAATTAAATTAAATGGAAAAATAGTTATTTTTATATATTTATTCGAAAAATATATATATTGAGGAATTTCAATTGATAAAAATGAAATTGAGAAATAAATGAGATGTTAAGTCTATTTTGAATAGATTGAATAGAAAATAAAGTATTATGAATTTTCAATGAATTTTTGAGATATATATATATATATATATATATATATATATATATATATATATATATATTAAAAAGGAAATAATGGAAAAAGAAATAAAAGAAAGTATGAGTCTAAAGAAAGGTATTTCTTTGATTGATGATGATGTTAGAATGATGTTTGATAGATGTATGATATGAGTTGAAATTATGTTAAAAGAGAAATAGAATATTAATATTTAAGGATAAAAAGAGAAATAAAAGAAAAAGAGATAAATTTTTCTATAAGGATATGAGTTAGAAGTCATGAGTATAAGTTAAAAAGTTAAGATGTTCGTAATTGAGTTCGTTTGATATAAACAAGAAGTTAAGATAATTATTATTGAAATAATAATGAAAATAATAGAATATTTTTTTTAATGGAAATTTTCCATTAAAATAGAGATGTTTGAATGATGTGAATCTTAAGTGATATTTAAGTTTATAAGTGTGCTATGAATGCTTAATTGATGTGACGAGATGCTAATCGAGTAAGAAAATAATAGAAGTTTGAAAATGAGGAAATTAAATGTTTAAATATTTTTATGATAAGTAATTGATGTTATATGATGTGTTAAGTGATTCGATGATGTTAATTGAGTAGAATTAAGCAAGTTTATTTTTTAAATCGCTTAAAAAGGGATTAAGATGTAGAAGTTATCGAGCAGCGAAGTTTTGAAACGAAAAATCGAGTTTTTATAAAAATGAAAATTAAGTTTTACATAAAGAACAAGATAAAATAATGATTATTTTATTTTAAGTATTTAGATGAGTTTGTATACGTACATGAGTACGTATTTTGAAGAAAATTATATACTTATATGAATACGTATTTGAAGAAAATGATAACGTATTTTAAAAAAATAATGATGTACTTTTGAGTCTAGAAATACGAAGTATAAGTTTGAATATTTAATTCAAAAATGATTACTATTATATGAGTTTAATGAAATGATTTTCATTAAAAGTTGAAGTTATGAGTTAAAAGTTAAAAGTTGAACAATAACTTATTATGTTGAAAATGTGATTAAGTTATAAGTTATTAAGTGATTATGTTTAAAATATAAGTTATTTATGGAAGTTCAATACTTGATTGTGTGATTGTGTTAAGATGTGAATTGTTTATATAAACTTCGATGTTTGAGTGTAATTAAGTGATTACGTATGATTAACCCTTTCAGTAAGATAATCAGTAAGATAATCGCTCAACTAATCACTCATTTGATATAAGTGTTTTGAATGTTGATATTGATGTTTGAATATTATGACTATGATTGAGTAATGAAGTGAGTGTTTGATTTTTAAAATGAATGTTCGATTGTTGAAGTAAGTGCTTAGCTGTGTATGAATGAATTGTGATGGTAATATTTGAGAATTGACGTTATGATTTGCTGAGATTATATAACTTGAGAGCATGAGACGTTTGAGATAAGTTAAATAGTAACTTCTCGATTTACATGAATATTTAAGGATCATTTTATAGAAACGAGAACTCGAGTTTGAAAAGTAGTTAGAAACCGAGTAAAAACAATGATTCGAGAACGAGAAGTCGAGATAGTTATCGATGTAGAAAGTTTAGATAAGTTAAGAAAAACTCGAGTCAAATAAGAGTCCTTCAGCCGAGCCCTAAGTTTGTTATATGTTTTCGAGACGATAATCTCGTCCTCATCCGGTGTTATTATTGAAGGGCCGAGCGGGACTCCAAAGTAATTGGGAAAGCGTAAAGTAAGCAACCTCGACTTCAATATACCCGAAGCAAGGTGGGCTTTCTGAACTAAAACTCAACGATGAATGCGCCTACTATTTATTATGTGCCCTTTTTATTAAAAATGATTGACTTGCATATGTTTTAAATGTTTTGATATGGAATCATCAACTTGATGTAATGTGATGAAATGAAATGATGTGATGAAATGATGTTAAATCCCGTGGACGCACGGGATAAAAACCTGCTTAAGCAGGCTAATCCATGCATTAGATGATGGTGACTTCGGTCACAGTGTCTGAGAAGGAGGCCTACTTCTCAGCACAATGTTGATGTGATGGATGATTCCTACTTTTATTATGTATGTTTTTATTGCGCAGTTGATTTGAAAATGATGAAATGTTTTACGCATTCACAAGTAAAATGTTTTCAAATGTTCTAACACTTGTGATGCAGTGGCAAGGCAAGTTCAATTATATAGCTCTAAGAGTGTCACATCCCCAAATCCCGAGGGACGGCAAAGCTGGGGTGCGACTAGGGATTGGATTAAAGAGGCGGGGAAGAAGGAGGAATTACTGAATAAATGAATAATTTAACATCTATAATCAAGATAATATACTATGAACTGATTCTTATTAGATGAAAGAGAGTCAATCTCGAAAGATCGCTCGAACGAGTTGTGATCAGAGAAGACTAGGTTTAAAGTATGAACAACTTAAACCGACAGTTTACACAACAAAAAATGTATTAGTTTGCAGCGGAAAAACGTAGAATGATATCACATATCAAATGTGAAATCGAGGCTCAACTGAACTTTAATTCTTAAATACGAACTTTACTCAACATCCTCCACCTTCGTCACTCAACCTGCACATTTAAAAACAAACATGCAGGGCTAAGTACATAAAGCACTTAGTGGGCACATCGCCGAAAACATATCATACTTAGTGTAGATTAATCAGGCATCTTTTCATAAACACTCGTAAGACTTATACTGTTGTACACTTAATTCTGGATAACACACTGAAGGTTAACTCAGAATCCGATCGTCTGGATAGCACTCTGTGGGCTAACTCAGAATCTGTCCCTCTGGATAGCACTCTGTGGGCTATCTCAGAATCTGATCGTTTAGTTGGAATCTCTGGATAGCACTCTGTGGGCTAACTTAGAATCCAATACTCTGGATAGCACTCTGTGGGCTAACTCAGAGAGGCACAAGAGAATTCACATAAAACAATTCATCATGCACTAATAGTTACTTTAATACACACTTATTAAAGCAGTAAGTAAACACTTTCGAGCAACGCTCATTTTATTTTGATAGAAAAGCTCACCTCAATCGTTTACAGAACAAACTTTAACCTTTTGTCTTCCGTCCTGTCTTCTAATCTCGACGTCCTCCTTCTTTGAATGCAAATAATCACACTTTAGTATTTAGTCGAGACATTAAAAAGAAAACAGAAAATCGGAATCAGTTAAGTCTTTTAGGCCTTTGCACTTTAACTATATTCTTTTGATTCAACGAATAAACGAGACTCGACCAATTCTCGTTTAGAAACTAACTCGGTTCCTTACTCGACACTTAGGTCAGTAGATAAATGGATGTCGATAACTTATAATGACTTAGAAGTTCACAAGGAACGAAGTTGAAAAGGATTCAACTTAAGAAATTAAGTTTTGGAAATTTCTGCACAAGGTCAGTAAGTTCATACAGAACAGGGTACTTAGAAACAGGGGATGTATCTTATACCAAAAGAAAGCCACGGATGTCTAGTTTACTCTCCAATTTACGGATTTCGATTTCGTTAAGTGAGCTAGAAGTTATGACAGTTTCCGTGAAACGTCGCAGAACAGTCCGCGTTTTAACCCTAGGTGCTCGTAACTCGACGCACGGCTTCCTAGGTTCGACTAATGCTTTACCACTTATATTTTCACGAAATTTTCATCTTAAGGCAGTCAACACGTACCATCAAACGTGATGAACTCCTTTTCATTTCTAGATTAAGAACTCGACGTATATTTCCTCGTCATTTTCAACTATCAATTACTAAACCATTTCATTTCAATTCTCGTTCACACTTCTCGATTACAACTACAACTTATATCATTTCATCTCGGATGGAAATATCGTTAACTACAATCTCGTTCTCTTATCAATAACAATCATCAATATCAAAATACTTTCCTTGTTCGACTTTTCTATCGATACTTAAGTTCGATTCTTCGTCTCTTATCAAAATTCCAACATCATTGGAATTCATTCAAATTTTACAAATCGATCATCATCTATCACGATTCATTAATACGTAATTCACATCCTCATATCATTATCTAATCTCGACTTATCGACGAGCTTTCGTCTCTTACAATTTTCACTTTATTTTTAGAAAAATTCAATAAATTTTAGAATCATCCTCAAACATACTACTTCTCATTTCTATTATCATTTCAAACAAATCACATCAATTACTACACCAATTCCTCAATGATTCCATCTACTACTTACTACATTTTCCAACTTTCCACACACTTATTCTATTTCATTAATTCTTGATTCCAAGCTTCATAACTAATCACCAATTGATCAAATACTAAGTTATAGCATCATCTAACACTTCCAACATCACAAATTAAAGACCAAACTCAAACCCTAGCCCTAAATTTTCGGTCCCTATATACTTTGGGGGAATTAATTCTTTCTTGCTTCCAATCATCAATTCATCCAATTTCCATGCTTAATTTATCAACTAATTAAGATTATAGCATCATACTATAAAACCCCATAATTTTCGGTCAATCCTAAACATAGGGGTTCTTGATTTTCTCTTCAATTCATCCATAGAAATCAATTTCTATCCATCTAATAACAAGAATTAAACCTTAGAACTTCCTACTAATTATTCCATAATTTTCGGTCATAAAGAAAATTAAAGAATTAAAATTCTACTTGGATAGAAAGATAGAGGAGATGATTACCTTGAAGAATATGTGAATGGATTTATGTATTGATGGATGAAATGAGCCATCTGCTCGAAACATTGCCTATATTCCCTGTTTGCCTCTATATTTTGAACGACATGATGTCGATACACTTAACCCTATATTTTGATAACCATTGGGAATTATTAAGCTCGTTCTATGTTGAGCTATATTATGAAAGTTTGTTCATATTCATTGTCATGTTGAAACCATATTTCCTTTGACCGATTCTTGGTGAGTTGAGTTTATTTATTGGTTTCACATTTTTAATCCATTTGAGTTAGGGTTTGGTTATATCTCAAATTGAGAAGTGACATAAGATATATGTTCATGTGATGGTTTCACCTTCACAATCCAATAGAGTCTGGTCGTTCCTGCACACCGAATTTCGGGCTGTGACAAGATGACTTCTAGACTCGATCAAAGAATAACTTCTTGAGAGGATAGAAGGAAGCTCAAGGAGGAGGGATGAACTCTCTACGACTTGGCTTCAACTTCTCTAACACTTGCTTTCATGCTGCGAGAGAATGTGTGAATGCTTCTTGCTTTGGAAGTTTATGCACACGGTCAGTAGTCTTCTCGCAATGAGAGAGGCCTCTATTTATAGAGGGGAGGTCGAAGTAGCCGTTGGAAAGAGCCGTTTAACCTCTGCCACAAAGCATGGCTTCTTACCTAATCTCTATAAACTTTCCATAAATGGTAACTGCGGGACTTGCTTTATGCATGTCTTCGCTGTCGGTCGCTAAATGGAAATTCCAGCCTATCTTTTACTTTCGAGCAGATTTGAATTTTGATTTCAAGTTATTTCTTCTTCACTTCTAGACTTGTGACTTTAACAGTTTCGAACATGCATGACTGCATGGCTTAGATCCGGAGAAAACTGAGGTAATTCTGACTTGATCAAAACTATCTTGATCTTCAGTTGTCTTCTTCAGTTCGATCCTGTAAAGATAAAATCCTCACGCTCAAATAGTAAGCTCTAGATAAAGAGTAAACACATCTACTCAGTTGGGGTCAGTTGGGTTTTGGTATAAATCAAACCTTACTAATATTCCCAACAATTTCCGCTTTTTTGATGATGCCAAAATCTAAACTGACACCACCTAGAATCTATGACGAACTGAGTTTAAGTCTATAAGATTAAGAAGGTTAGCACACGAAAACAATATATAAATTAATTCTGAACTTGGACAACGAGATAGTAGTCTTCAAGTCAAGTTAATGATTCACTGATTTTTCAAAAGACAACTTATTACGGATAACAAGTGGGAGAGATTGCAGTACAACTAATTTTAGGACTTTAAAAACGTAATTACAAAATTCATCAGTTGTAGGGTCTTCTCTTCATCGCATCAGCTCTTCTTCTCAGTAAAAAATTCTAAGTCGTACTTATCGTACATCAGCTTTCGAATTCTTCAACTTGTCAGTATGTCGAGTCTGATTGATCTTCACTTTGACGGTCAGAACCACTGTTTCACGCTCGATGTGCCTGAAGTTGATATGATTTAAGCTAGCGATCTGCGGAGGTGGGTAGGTTCGAGCTGCATGTGCCTTAGGAGGATATTTACCTGCCTTCTCGAGGGCTTCGATTAACCTCTTTCCTACCATGGTATCATCCATTGCAAACAGTTGGAGGTACGTCTCAAAGGCAACATCTGCATCCATGGCTCTGAAGGCAAGCTCATAATAGTACATTAATATGAACTCTACCTTGATGTCCTCCCAGTCGTCACTCAGCTCTTCAGGCATCCATTTGTCACCATGGGGGAAGCAAAGTCTGAGCTTCTTCCTTCTTGATTCCTATCTTCTTGAGCTCATGTTAGCTCTGGACTTTGACCGCTCTTCAGTTCGGTTCAGCTGCATTCTATAAATAATGCGGTCACGTCCTTTAGGAAATATCTGCTTGAGCTTCTTTTGCATGGCTTCACGGAACTTTTCAGCTTCGGATTTCATCTACTTCGGGTTAGCACGCATTTTATCACTCCAGACAACCGCGCCAACTGTAGCATCTCTTCATTAGTTGGAGGCGCCTCTTCTTCAGTCTCCAACTCCTTTGTAAAGGCCTCTGCCTTTTCTTAGATGGTGGCTTTATCTTCAACTGCTTCAGCCTGTGCCAACTTCTTGGCCCATTGAACCTTGGAAGTAGTGGCTCCCTTCGCTCTAGCCTGGGGTGTCAGCACATCTTCCCCCCTTTTAGGCATCAGCAATAAGGGTGGCAACCGTATCCTTCGGAGATGAGATCTCTTTATCTCGATGTATGTTGAACTAAGTCAGCTCGGAGATGAGGAGTTGATGAGTCTTCTGCTCAGACTTGAGAGACTCATTCTCAGCTCGTAGAGCTTTGACATCAGCAAGAAGGCCGACAGTCTGTCCTTCCAACAATTGTAGCTGAGGTTCTTGACGAGCCCTATTTCTGTGCTCTTTTTAGTGTCTGTAGAAGTCTAGATCGAGTTTTTTTTCCTTTGTTTGGGTCTTTTTGTATCTAAGAGGACACACTGGCATGCAGGGCACCATATTCCTGCAAATGAGAACAATGGAGCGGTTTGAGGGCATAAAAGAGGATGGAAAGCAACAAGGCGCTGGAGGTCCCAAGGAGCTTATTGGTGATCACTATTAACGGCGGCAAAGTCACGAAGACTCCGTATCTTGAAAGTCAAAACTTTGCCGAAAATAGAAAGAACAACTCTGACAAAGACCACTGAAACTCCAGCGACAACCTTTAGCAGCTGCAGAAAAGTGACCAATGAGAAGAGAAGAAGAACAAACGATTGAAAGTGACCTGCCAACTGCCAGGGGACAAGTCGGACGCCAAAGAGGTCTCTGCGGATTTTAATGTGGTCAAAACCCTACCTACCAAATTGGCAGCTGAAGTATAAATAGTTATCTCCTTCACCATTCTAAGATATATTTTTTCAGTAGTTAGGGATTTCTTTCAGTAGCTTAGGTCTCAAAAACTCATTTTGTAACAGAAACAAGCTCCATTTTTTTACTTTTATGTTAAGTATGGTTTCCTTTATTATTTCTTGTTTTTCCTTTACTTTCATGTCTAGCTAAGCTTATCTTTGCTTGAGTTAATTGAGATGAGATGAGGTGTGTGTGTTGTGTGTTAGAGGTGAGGTTGGAAGCTCGCCGGAGATCTGCTGAGGTCATTTCCGATGCGTTGGGCTTGATTCCAAAGTGGTGGAGCCTCCACGACTTCGCCGGAGGCCTACGGAGGAGTGGCAGAGGTGAAATCCCTGACAATACTAGGAAAAGTGTAGTGGTTCCCCTCACCTCCGGTCGTGTTGCGAGCGCTGGAGAGTGGTGTATGACGGAGTCATGCTTCTAGCCATCTCGGGCCTTCTAGATCCAAAAACTGCTGACGCAGAGGGCTTAATTGGTGACTTTTCCAGATGCAAGCTAATTTTGTAGATAGTAAGGTGGGTTCCAAAAGCAACTTGGAGGGCTCAATGCAGAAAGGAAGTGCAAGGGTTGAGATGCTCACGTGCGTGACATGGTGAGAGTAAAGGGATGTGAGTGTCAAGACCCTATAATTGAGGGACATGCTCACTCGGTGGCTATTCGAGGCATGGGATCCTTTACACACACACACCGAACCAAGTTGAGGCTGACCCAAGAAAACCCTCTCTATTTGCTATTTTCGTGTTTTATTTCAGTTTCTTTCAAGTGTTAATGTTAAAAGAAGCTTCAAACCAAACCCAACTACTGTGCAGTGACACCGAGATCTTCACAACCTACCTATGTTGGTTTTGACCCTATATACTTGCCCTAGATGTTGCTAGTGGGTCATTAGGAGATATAAATTATATTTTGGTGCGCCCGAGTTCCCGATGACAAACTCGGCACCGTCAAAATTGGCGTCGTTGTCGGGGAGGTAAGTTTTCTAGTGATAATCTCTTTTTTTTGTTTTTTTAGATCTATATTTTTCTTGTGTGTGGTTGTGACTAACCCTTGTAGACAAGGATAACAAGTGAGAAGGTACATAGATCTTGTTACTAGGGCTCCTGATCTAGACTCGAAGTGATCAGAACTAGAGCAGAAGAGATTCCTTTCGCACAGTGTTGAGATCACCAAGTGGAACATCAAGATCTGGAACAGAAAATACTTTTAGTATGGCGAAAGATGACCAAGATGAGCAGGTGGAGCTCACTATAAGGTAAATGGTGTTCCCCACAAACCTCAATCTGAAGCTGATGGGCATCACATTGCCTATACCGACCAGAAACTGGGAGTTAAAATAACATTTCATGAAAATTCTACCAAGGTTCAACGCTATGCCTGGCAAGGACCGGCAGAGACATCTCCAGGAATTCGAGATGGTCGTCTCGACCATCAGGGTTGATGGAAATTTGGAGGAATATATCTGACTAGTGGCGTTGCGTCCCAAAAATGATGCACCATATAAACTAACTGTTGCAGCAAAAATCAGCCCAACATCTTCAAGAACATTCTCCACATAAGGAAAAGAGGAAATTGTTGCTTGCTTGTTGTGAATTCGGAAGCAAGAGATGAACTACTACGCTCCCCTTTCAGTCGATGTGTATTCTCCTGCAAAAGAATGAACACCGGAGGTGGGTTCCGGCGAACACCCTCCGAAGCTTAAGTCAGATTCACTCATTTTGGAAGATAATATTGTAGAGTGTGTGAGTGTTTTTGTGTAGAGAATATTGTGTGTAAAGAAGTGACCACCTCCCTTATTTATATGGAAATGAGTGTTGCTTAAATATTAAGCAGTAGATCCAAAGGCCCTTAGTAGCTAACTTTCCACGTGGCGAAATCTCATTGCCTTACCTAAAAGTGATGTCATAGTTGGCAGGAAGGACACGGGAGACCTGATGAGGTCTCTTGCACAACGGGATCATTTAAGTCTCTCGCGCTATTTGATGCTAGCCAGGTCTCTACAAAAGTATACTAAGTTGTTTCTCTATATGTTACCGAATTGTTTCATTCTCAAGTCTGTAACTGAGGTCGTTGCATTTTTATTCTCCTACTTACTGTGTGTAATCTGTTTTTCAGCTGTGAGTGCCGAATAGCTACAATGAGGTCAAGGGGGGAGGGGGAAGGTGTTAGATATGTGACAATAAAGATGCGATAGCATTTAGTGATGAGTACTTTCTGGAAATGGTAGTGTATAGGTATAATACTTGTACCAAGTTTTGAGCACTTTCCTCCTGCAGCTGGCGCAAAGTGGGAGGGCTATCCTCAGCCTCCTCCTCAGAGAGAGAAATGGCCTTCAGCAAGGAGAGACACTCGGAAGGAGGCAAATGGCGGAGGGAGCTGGAAGTCTGGCCCCTGAAGGCATAACTTGATGAGTCAGTACCTCGTGGAGGGGAGCTGCCAAGAAGAGGGGTATGCTTGGACTTTTTAGCGGCACCAGCAGGAGGTCAGGGCAGGAGAGGTCTCTTGAGGCTAATGGGGGCATCTACTTTGGACTTCTCCTTAAGAAGTGGAGGGGGAGGTCCACTGGAAGGGATCTTGTCTTTGCCTGGATGCTGGGGAGGTACATTCGGACCTAATGACTTGGTGGCTGTGGGCTTGATGATGACCCCTGAAGCAGTAGGAGAGGTTGGCTGTGATTTTGCAGAAGCAACAATAGATGTAGAAGCTGGATTGGCAGGGTGTGCAGGATCAGGAGCTTAGGACTCCAAGCGAGCTTGTTCTTCTAGTAGGATAGCAAAGTCAAAATCTCTATCATCGGGAAGCTTCATGTCCTGAATCCAACTTGTTCCTGCACCAAGTAAGGTGCGAAGAATGAAATGCATGTTAAAAAGGCTGGAGAAGTAAAAAAGGAAAAGATGAGAAGATAGTTGACACCCACCCTCAATGGAAAAGGAGTGATTTCCTCGAGGTGCCAATCCAAAGAAGGAAAGAACACTAGGATCAGACAGCAGAGAATTGAATGGAAAGGGGGCAACCCGTGCTTTTTGAGACAACTTCGATAGCACTCGAAGAGTTATGTCAACAATGCTCGAAACAGTAGGACGGGGTTGCTTCAGGCGAAGTGTTTGCCACTGAAGGTAATCAAAAGGCCAATGACCCTGTTTAGGAGTGACAATGAAATACTTGTCTCTCCATTCCTTTCCCGCTGTGCGAGGTACACATAAATGCTGGGCAGGACCCTTGGGCCTAGCACTAGCATAGTAAAAAGCTTCGGTGGGTTTCACATCATACACCGTTTGAAAAAGAGAAGGAGTGGGGACGCCCCCATTACCGCGAAGCAGGATAAAGAAAGTCAATATGATTTTGACAAAAGAAGGATGAAGTTGATTGGGCCATAAACTGTATAAATCACAAACTTGGACTACAAAGTCGGAAAGAGGAAGTCTTAGACCTGATTCAATCTGGTGATACCAAAACGCTACCGAGGGATATCTTAGCAGATGAGGGCGATCATGTGACTCTAGCATGCTAATATCGAATAAATCATAACAGTTTAACATGGACCTCACTAGCCCTAATTCTACAGGAGTAAGGGAAGATTCACCTGCTATAGTGTTTGCAGTCATAGCGGGAGGAGCAGAGATCCTCAGAGAAGAAGAAGCCTCAGTCGAAGGGAATGACGAATCCATCTCTTTGACCCCGTGTCCAGAAGAGGGAGAGCCCTCGGTTAAGTTGATGATATCAATTGAGGAGGAAGGAGGCACTTGACCGGAGGGGTTTTGGATGGCTATGCGGCGGGAACGTCGAGCAGAAGTTTGTTTCCTCTTGGCCCCAGAGGTGTGTTTCCTCTTCACCTGAGTATGAACAGAGGTATCCGATTGAGAGTCTTCGTGTTGGGAAGTCCGTTGCTGAATGTCGGATGAAGGGGGCTCACGCTGGTCGGAAGTGGTGAATTCCTCAGAATGAGAGGGAGTTTGCGCCATGGATGATTTGCAGTAAAAATTTGAGAGGAAGGGCGAAAAGTGAAAGGGGATGAAAGTGAAAACCCTCAATAAAGGACAGAAAAAGGAGGCGGTTGGAAAAAAGGTGGAGGAAGTTGGAAAGTCTCCTCCACTCTTTCACTTAAATATCGGTCAAGGGAGACCTGGTTTTAAAATATTTGAAATGGACAGGTCTACATAAGAGAAGAATAAGTTGCTGTTGCACATAACAGTTACACGAGTTAGGCTACTCTGAAATTTCCTGAAAGGGAACCTCCAGAAATTTAGAGTAGGGGGGAGTAGATGATAGTGACAAAAATGTCCAGGTCTCTAGGAAGACCTGAGTGCATAGTTTGAATGTCTGATCTGAACGTGCGACCTAAACATCCGACTTGAGCCCTCTGAACAATAGCAATATGGTCTCTCATGGAGATCTGCTTTAGAGAATAGTTGGTAGATCTCTCGTCAAGGCCTCGCCAGAGGTCTACATGGATAGCTCTGAATCGGAGCTCTCTCACTGTTGAACACCTGACGGACATGGATACTTTAATTAATGAGAGTCCAGTACAGTCAAAAGGTACGATGCCGCTATGGCCAATGGAAGGAGAGAACGTGTAAAGATAAAGATAAAGGAGTCGGAAGCAACGCAACTTCACTCTCAAGAAAACTCACGAGTATATATATTGAAAAACACACAACACACAGACACATGATTCTAAATTTCACTCCCTGTTCCATTAAACTTACTCAAAAACAAAACCCAGAACACTGACTTAACTTTCGGAGGTGGTTTGCCGGGAACCTTCCCGGCCCTCCTTCTTTTGCAGATTCATGCTTGGCTTCTTTTGGGAAAGACGATTCCGGACATTTCAAGCTAAGAAGAATTGCGGAGTAGGTGAGTACTGCTTTGGGGTCATTCCCTTGTTCTGGTTTTACATGATGTGCTTTTTTAGCCGCATCACACTCCATTTATTCTTCTAAGATCTTGCTTGAACCAACTTTACAAACAATGAGCCCTGATTTCTAAGATTCGTATCATTCGGCTTATGTTCAAAGCTATTCCACTAAGTGCGTGCTTAAGCTTACTTCCCTCAACTTACCTTAAAGTTCATCTCTCAAATTATCTGCTCAAGCTTACTTCATTCAGTATGTTCGACAGCATAGTGAAAAAAATTCCTTAATTCCAAAGTTTGGTTTTAGCTCAACCTTAACCCTCAAATTCTGGATTCAGGTCTCTTCGTGACCTTAATCTAAATTCAGAATTCAACTTTCACTGAATATTATTTCATCAAAATTGACCCTAATCAAAATTCAGAATTCAGCTCACGCTGAATATTACTACATTAAACTTTTACCTCAACTCATGTTGAGGTTTATCTTACAAATTCTGAATTCAGGCCTCTTCATGACCTTAATCCGTATTCAGAATTCAGCTCTCGTTGAATATTATTTCATTAAAATTTTGCCTCAGCTTAGGCTGAGGCTCTTCTTTCGAATTCTGGATTTAGGTCTCTTCCTGACCTTAATCCAAATTCAGAATTCCGCTTATGCTGAATATTATTTCATTAAATTTATATCGCAGTTAGTGCTGAAAATCATCTCACCAATTCTGGAATCATGTCTCTTGCTGGTTTTAATCCAAATTCACCTCAACTTATACCAACACTCATCTCATGAATTCTGGATTTAGGTCTCCTCACGACCTAAACTTAGATTTAAAGTTCAGCTTCTCATTGAACCTTAGTTCATCAGAATTTAACTCAAGCTATCTCTAAATTTCGGCTATTGCTAATACCTAAACTTCACTTTCACGGATCAGTCCTTTATGAGGCTTGCTTCTAAATTTCATGGTACTCTGTCACGATTAGGCCCACTTCTATTGGCTTAGAACAAGTCGATGCTCGTGTTAACTCATGTTGCAGCTCAGGCTAATAGCTTGGTATGCGGCCACTCCTTATCTTGTAGAGGTTCATTTTATCATCAATTTTCACTAAAGCTTATCTCTTAGGCATGGAACTCAAGTTTCAGTTCATCCCACGTTAAACTTACTGATCCTCAATAATCAGAGTTCAGCTCCCTTTTCAGATTGAGAACTCAGACTCTCGCCGATTTCTTTCAAAATTTAGCTCTTGCTGGCAGTTTACTTCAATGCTTAGAATTCAGCTCGTGCTGAAACATACCTCTGAGAACTCAGGATCCTGCCTAGCTCTCTTAAAGCTCAACTCTTGCTGACACATGATTTGACTATTCGGAGTTCAGCTGTTACTGATACTTGATTTTAGTATTTAGTGTTCAACTCTTGTTGGAGCTAACTTCTTAGGCTAAGAGCTCAGCTCTTCCTTAGCTCATTCAAAGTTTAGCTCACGCTAGAGCTTGACTAAAACAAGCAGGGTATAGCTCACGCGGGAGCTAACTTCTTACGTTGAGAGCTCAGCTCCTACCTAGTTCATTCAAACTTTAGGTCACACTGGAGCTTCTTCCATGGTTAGGAGCTGGGGCTTTTGCCAGTATCTCTCGAAGATCAGCTCATGCTAATATTTTGATTTCATTACTCAGAGCTTGGCTCGCGTTGGAGCTCGTATCTCAAGCTAATAGCTAAGGTGCCCACTGAGATCTCTTAGATCTCAGCTCACACTGAAGCTAGATTCATAGGCTAATGGTCCAAGCTTATACTTAGTTTATCCAAAGTTTAGCTCACGCTGAAGCTTCTTCTATGGGTTGAGAACTCGGGCTCTTGCCGTGTTCTCTCAAAGTTTAACTCATGCTAAAAATCATCTTTTAAATTCTAAATATAGGTCTCTTAATTCTCGACCTTATTCTCAAATCCATAATTCAGCTCCAGCTGAATCTTTTTCATTTAATTCTTAACTCATGATAAAGCTCACACAAATTTTAGCTAGTGTAATGATTTATATGAGAGTAGTTACTTTTGAGTTTCACTCTCTATGAGCAATATGTCATTCATTCCCTGGACTTGTCTTCATGAAATTCATCTTTCAAATTTTTCAATTCAGGACTCCCAGGACCTTATATCTCGAATGATGAACATCGGCTCTTGTAAAAAATTCATTTTAGCCATGCTCGGGTTAGCTTTTACTGAAGCTTATCCCTCAGATTTTTAGTTCTCACTGAATTTTACTTCATTTAATATTTGGTGCAGCTCATGCTGAAGCTCATCTTCGAGTTCAGAATTCGTATCTCATCTAAACCTCATTCCGTATTCACAATTCAGTTCTCATTTATCCTCATTTCATCCAATGTTTAGCTCAGCCACTGCTGTATCTTTTCTTTCAAATTTTGAATTCAGGTTGCTTGAGGGCCTTAACCTAAATTTCAAGTTCACATCTCGCTTGATTTTACTTCTCAGTTTTTGCTCGACTCACATTGACACTTATTTCTCGATTTTCTCATTCAGGCCTCTTTTCGACCTTACTCCTAGTTCATAATTTAGCTCTCACTGAATTATGTTTCGTTCAATACTTACCTCGATTTATATTAAAGCTCATTTATGAGACCTAGAGCTCAGAGTTCTGTCGGGTTCACTCAGAGTTTAGCTCATGCTAGAGCTTTTCTTCTAGGCTTGAAGTTCAGGCTTCAAACTAAGGTCGTTCAATTTCCTCTATGTGGCTTAGCTTTTGTTTGGTCTTTAGCGTGAGCAGATGTGTTGAATTTGTCGGACCTCTCGTGTACAATTTCTTTGGCATGTTTATCTTTATACTTCTTCTCTAGGGAGATTGTCTCATTTTATCATTCTCAACTTTTTACCGTGAGGTTCCCTCCTACTCGTTAAAGACCTCTTATAAGGTGAGTTCACGTGTTTAGTTATTTCGACATAACAGCCTCGTAAGCTCATCAAGCTATTGTTGTTTATCTTTTCATAGGTTATTATGGAAAAAGATTTCATTTTTATGAGGTGTTTTTGATACCCCTAAGGGGTGTAGGATACACCCCTACTCCCCCTACTCCGATTGACATCATTTCTAAATTGTCGTTCGGAGTAGAATCAGTTTCACACTATATCCGAGAGAATATGTTGTGCAGTATAAATGGCGGCCTAGATTTAGGTTACTTAGACGATGAGCCGTCACAGTTCGAGAGAGCAATCTCAGTTTTTATTTATTGACAACACTATTCTGATGGAGACCTCTATCCATTAGTTTGGCTACAATAATCATGAGGTGTCCAACTTCATTATCAGGTCGGGGTCCCTATCATGCTGAGACTTAACTCTAGAATTCTAGATTCGGGTATTTTCTAGATCTTAATCCGAATTCAGGATTCAGCTCTCGCAGAATATTATTTCATTAAAATTTTGTTTCAGCTCGTGTTGAGGCTCTTTTTACAAATTCTGTATCCACATCTCTTCTTGACCTTTATCCAAATTTAGAATTCAGCTCACGCTGAATTATTTGCTTCAATTTTGACATCAGCTCATGCTGAGGTTCATCTTACAAATTTTGGATTCAGATCTCTTCGTGATGTAATGCCCCGGAAATTCCTTACGATCTCAAAAATTTAAAGTTAATTAAATAAATGGCTTTGCACGCCTAAGTTTACGATTTTAAATTTTAAGACAAACGGAAGTCAGCTAGACGACTACTGTATTTAGGGTTAGCACGTACGAAAAGTTTTTAGTTCGTGAACTCAGAACGGAAAACCGTCTAATTTTTACATTCACGAAATCGCGATACGAACTCGCCCGAGAAAGTTCGTTTTTATGATTTTCCGGACGAAACTCGGACTGTGTCGTCCCGAGTTTTTGTCGGAATTAATTTTATAAATTTTATTTTCCCGACTAAGTTTTATACGTTAGAATTTTTTGGACGAATCGAATCGTGACGATTTTGGGCCGAGCTACGTTTTTCGTCGTCCGATTTCCGTAACGTCGTATCGCGTCGGAAAAGCGCGTATTTTCCTCCCTTCCCTCTCATAACCGATTTCTCTCTCTTTTTTTTAGCAAGATAGTTCTTTTCTTTTATATAGTATTACGTTTTACCTACTACTATTCAAACACTATTCACCTTACACCTTTAACCTAAGTATATATAACCATGTTGTATCATTCTAACTCACATCTCCTCCCTCCCTCAACCCTAATTTTGGCTGCCCCCCTTCTCTCTGCCTTCTTCATTTCTTCTTCCTCCATTGTTGAAGAAAGCTTCAAGATCTTGAGCAAGAAAATCACAAGTCTTCTTCCATCCATCAAACTTCATTCCTTCCTTTAGTAAAAATCAAGGTATCCATCCCCTCTATGTTTCTATCCATCCAACATCCTCTTCTTTTTATTTTTCTTTTGATCGAAAATTTAGAGGTGATGATCTAGATGTTTTGATCATCGATTAGTTTAATTAGTTGTGTTTGGATGTGAATTCTAGGATCAAAATTGAAGAAAAATCATGAACCCTAACTCTATGCCAATACCGAAATTTTAGGGCTTTTTGTAGGATTTTTGGAATTCTTCAATTGATGTTAAATTCATGCTTAGGAAGTGTTTAATTAGTGATTAGAACTAAGAGAAATCGAAAGCCCTTTGTTTGTTTGAAATCGATTTAGGGTTTAGGGTTTGAAATTGGGGGTTTTTGCTTTTCAATGTGTAATTGGACTTGAATTGATTAATTGATGTTATAATAGGATGATTAAGAGTTAAATGATGTTAATTGATGAAGAAAAACACCCTCTTAATCTATGTATTAAAAACCGAAAATAAGTAGAAAATTAGGGGTTTTCATGTGTTTGATTTAGATGATGTTTGGTTGATGGAATAAGGTTGTAATTGGTATTAATTGTTGACAGGAATTTATTTGAGAATTTTCTAAAATTATTTTGTGGGATGTAAGAGACGAAGAACTCGTCGTAAGTTGAAATATAGTGTTGATGTGAAGTGATTATATGCATGAAAGTGATTCTAGTTAGATGTTGTTTAATGACGTAAAATTTGAACGAAATCCGACAACTTTGAAAATTATGTAAGAGACGAACAATTAGTCGTAACTGATAACCGAGAAGTCGAATGAGAATTATAACTTGATATTATTGTTTATGATGGACTTGAGAATAACTTTGTAGTTAACGTCATGAGCTTTCGAGCTAATATAATATGAGTTATAGTGATAGTCGAGAACTAGAACGGGAAATTGATAACTTGTTGGTTTAGTACATGTTAGTTGAAAGCCGACGTTTAGAACATCGTGCTATTGGACGAGTTTTGAGAAGGAGTTCATCACGTACGGGGGTACGTGTTGACTGCCTTGAGGGTCAAGTCTCATAAGAAGTCGAATACGAGAACTTAGAACGAACCTAAGAAGCTATACGTCGATTCTATCGAGCAACTAGGGTTAGCGCGACAGTTTTGCGACCCTCGCCAGAAACTGTAATAACTTTTAGCTAGTTTATCGGATTTGCGATCCGTAAATTGTAGCGTAAACTAGACATCCCAAACTTTCCAACGGTACAGGGCTCATCCCCTGTTTCTAGATCCCCTGTTCTGGGAAGTCCCCAGAGTTACTGTAATGCACAGCATAAGCTAGTTTATTCTTCTAAGTTGTTTCGTTCCCAACTTAGTTTCTTTCGATTGTTTAAGCCGTAATAACTAACGACTATCTTCCTACTGACCCTAGAGTCAAGAAAGGAGCCTTGAGTTCTAACCAAGACGGGTTGGTACCTCTTACCCGTTCAAGTAAAGAAGTTTAGTTAAGCGAGAAATTGTCTAAATCGTCTAAAGAGTTAAAACTTATTTTCCTAAGTTGATTTCTTTTCCAACTTAGTTCCTTTTGATCTTTTAAGTCGTATTAAGCTATCGACTACCCTCTCTACTGACCTAAGAGTCGAGTATGAGACCTTTCGAGTTCTAAACGGGATTTGTACGAGTCTCGTTCCCGTTTAAGTAAAATGAATCTAGTAAGCGTGCAAATGCCTAAAGAATGAAACGACTAAAACCTTTTTCGAGTTTCTTTGATCGATTATCTTTTACGAATCGATTTTAAGTGTTATTATTTTACGATGAAGGAGGAAGCCACCAGTAAAGAAAGGACGGAAGATCCGAAGATTGGAAGCTAGTACTTCTTAGTTCTGTATTACGAGGTGGGCTTTTATATACAAAATAAAACGAGCAATGCTCGAAAAATCTTTCTTTATCGCTTTGATATCTGTGTTTTCAAAGTGATATTATGGCATGAACTATTTTATGTTTTTATGTTAGTTCTCTTGTACCTATCTGAGTTAGCATTCGTGTTTTCCAGATTTAGAGTTAATCTAACTAGGTTAACTAACGATCGGCTCTGAGTTAGCTGCTAAGTGCTTTCCAGAGTTAGTGCACTTTGTAACCTATGGTGTATGTGATATCCTATTGAGGGGTACCAGCCACAGTGAATGAGTTTTGGTCAAGATTGAACGTAACATACCAGAAAAATGCTTGCAAACTAATTTGAGAAAAGAGTCAGAAAATGTTTGGTAGACACGGGCCTCTTTCAATAAAACCCCGATGTGCTACCTTTATGAAATGCCATATTTATCTATACCTATGATTATATTTTCGGCATCATGCACACTAAGTACGTTTGTTAGTGCACCCGATAAATAGTAGGCAGTCAGCCTAGTTTAGACTAATAGTAGTCTAACCTTTTTGTATAAGTCCTCGTTGGAGGCAAAATTAATATTCTTTTTGATGTATATATATATACATGACCCGTGAAGAGGGTTTTTAATCACCAGCAAAATTTCTTATGAATTGTGTAATTAAAATCAGAATGTCAAATGAACTTGTGTATCGAGAAATTGAGTTTAACTTGAGAGTTAAAAGATTAATGAAATAATATCGGAGCTATGTTCGTTATGCTATTCAGTGAACTTGATTAAGTTGAGAATGAGCTAGTAAGTACTAAGAGTAATTAACAGAAGAGAACTAATGAGAATTTCAATTTTTCCTTAGACCAAAGAAAATGCCGTCGAGAAACGTTAACAATAGGAGAGGTCGAGGACCTGGAAGGCCGAGAGGACGTGGTAGACGTCAGCCGGAAAACAACAGAGAACAAGAGTATGAGCAGAATGCTACCCCATCCCCATCTTCATCCCAATCACCACCCCCATCACCACCACCTCCACCACCTCCCCGTAGAGATATAGAGGATCTCTTCTTCAAGAGGAACCCTCCGATGTTCAATGGAACGATGCAGCCCAAGCAATGCTGAGCTATGGGTGAGATCCACGGAGAAGATTTTCAAGCTCCTCAGATGCACTGATGAGGAGAAAATGCTTTGTGTCGCATTCCAACTGACTGGATCGGCAGCTTACTAGTGGGAAGCAAGATAGAAGGTGATTCCCGCAGAGCATCTGGCTCGTTTTACTTGGGAAGAGTTTAAGGAGATCTTCTTTGATAAGTACGTCCCCAAGACGTATAGGGCACAGAAGGAAGCCGAGTTTTATAATCTGAAGCAAGGAAAGCTGACCGTGACTGAATATGATGCCAAGTTTTGCGAACTGTCAAGGTATGCGCCGGCATTGGTCGATATTGAGGAGAAGCTATCCAAGAAATTTCAAGGGGGTTTACGACATGAGTTGGGAATCGCGTTAGCTAGTCATGGAGGACTAGGCTATACCGATATTTTGGGAAGAGCACTAGAAATGGAGGCCGTCGTGCCTGATGAGAAGAAGATTGTACCAACTGCATCAGCACCAGCGTAGAATCATAACCGAGGCTACAATAACAGCAATAGTAGCAACTATCAGGGTAAGAGAAAATGGAACGGAGGAGGTAGCGGAGGCTACAATCAGGGTTATAACAACCAGGGAGGTCAGAAAAGGGAAACCAGCAGGGATATCAACAGCCTGGCAACAACAACAACAACAACAAGAGGCCGTGGCAGGGAAACAACCAATCGGGATTGTTTATTCAGGGGAATAAGCAGAACTCGCCGTGGAAGGGTAACAATCAACAGCACCAGCCACAAGGGCAACAACGAAACTTCAACCAGGGAGCAAATAACCCAGGGAGGGTTACCATCCCCATCTGCCCGAAGTGCAACCGAGCCCATCCCGGAGTCTGTCAGATAGGCACCCCCAACTGTTTCAATTGTGGACAGAAGGGGCACATGAAAAAGGATTGGTCGAAGCCGCTTTAAGCCGTACCTCTCTGAGCCATCCAAGCACAGCAGCAGTAGCCACCAATGAACCAGCAGCAGTTTCAGCAGTATGCACAGCAGCAACAGGATGCGAGGGCATGCGCTATCAAACAGGGATGTCAGCGCAAAGGAAAAGACAATCTCGCAGGTATGGAAAAACTTCACAACACCCCCACTAAGATACTGTTTGATACTGGTGCATCGCATTATTTCATTGCTGGCTCGTGTGCCGATAACTTAGACATAATACCTTTAAGAGCTGAACACCCTATGAGAGTAACCACACTTTCAAGAGAGATCACTACTTCTACTCATGTTTGCTTTAACCTAGAAATAGAAATCGGAACTCATAAGGTTATAGCGAACTACTTTAATGTTATGATAATGTGGGACGTAGATATAATCCTAGGAACTACCTATCTGAGTTAGCATTCGTGTTTTCCAGATTTAAAGTTAATCTAACTAGGTTAACTAACGATCAGCTCTGAGTTAGCTGCTAAGTGCTTTCCAGAGTTAGTGCACTTTGTAACCTATGGTGTATGTGATATCCTGTTGAGGTGTACCAGCCACGGTGAATGAGTTTTGGTTAAGATTGAACATTACATACCAGAAAAATGCTTGCAAGCTAATTTGAGAAAAGAGTCAGAAAATGTTTGGTAGACACGGGCCTCTTTCAATAAAACCCCGATGTGCTACCTTTATGAAATGCCATATTTATCTATACCTATGATTATATTTTCGGCATCGTGCCCACTAAGTACGTTTGTACTTAGCCCTGCATTGTTTTTCTAAATGTGCAGGTTGAAGCGACGTGAGCGGCAACGGTTGAAGTTGAGTTCAAAAGATAGGATGCTTTAGTTAGGACTCTTCCGCTGCCAAACTCTAAGTCATTTTGAGAACATGTCTATTGAACAAAACTCTGTAGTATAAGTCTATAAACTTGAACTTAGTTACTATCCTGTTCTTTTTGTCGAGTAATCACTCGTGATTAACTCTTTCTTTGTTATATTCAAGTCTTGTTCATTGATCGTTTGATGTCTTTTATGTATGTTAGTCAGTTAGCCCCCTTCTTTCCCGCTTCTTTAATCCAACCCTAGTCGCACCCCGGCTTCGGCCGTCCCTCGGGATTTGGGGCTGTGACAGAGTGGTATCAGAGCAAGGTTTGCTTCCTGCTCTGATTATGAGTCAATTTTCTAGTTTGAGTCATTTCCCTAGAATGAGTTATTCTTTCAGTAATACCACAAAGTGATATCGGAGCAGTAGTTTGTTTCCTGCTCTGGTTATGAGTCATCTTTTTCTAATACGAGTCATTCCTTCTAGTAATATCACCAAGTGATATTCGTATACAAGTCTTCCTTCGAGTAATAGTATAGAGTATTCATTTGTACTCTATATCGAGTCTTCTTTCGAGTCATGAGACAGGGTATTTGTATATACTCTAGATCAGAGTCGTTTTTCCAAATAGAAGATAAGAGTTAGACCATGATACTAAGATTGAGAACGTGGATGTCAACTCAACCGCCCGCTACGTCGACTCAACGAGGAAAAGGAAAGAATTTTATGATGTGATTTCTTTTAAATAAAGGAATTTTATGAACAAGTATTCAGTAAAGTTGAGAATGAGAATGAGTTGTGTTTTAAAATAAGAATTTTGACAGAAGTATAATTGCTATACTTTATATGATTATGCGATAGTACAAGTACTACCTTATGTGAAATTATTTGCGCAATGATTTCCTTTTTATGAAAATTATGCGAACACAAGAATATAGTCGGATTTTAGGGATTTTCCCCGGTTCAATGAGAACGTAGACTTGAAACCTAAGATCTTTCCGGTTCTTCAAGAATTTAGACGTTCTTAAGAAACGTTGTTATGAAATGATTTCGAAAGGAGATCCCCAGCGCGAGAAGGACTTCTACCGATGAATGTCACGTGCGTTAAGTGACATGAATGAAGATTCGGCAAAGTCGAACTTGTTTTCTAGGAATTTTCTGCGAGGAAAAAGAAATAAAAATGATTCGATAAATAGTATTAGTAACGAAAGGAGCAATTAGACGTTTGAGAAGCTTTCTGCTTCGAGTTAACAAAGATATGAACGAGACGACGAAGATCGAATAAAGGGAATCAAAGCCAAATGAAATAAGTGAACGTTGCTTCCGTGTAAGTAATGTAAATGACATCATTCTGTTTTCTTTTCGTTTCGTGTTTCAATAGGGTTCGCCTCGATCGAACTCTACAAAGAAAAATCATATAGATTATTAAGAGTCGAGCATGAAGCTTGATTAAATTTTTCCATCGATCGCCCGATTCTAGCGACGACAACTGGAACTTAGTTTTCCAGAAAGTTATTCTTTAAGTTATATCCCATTTTCTTTTGAGAATTTATTCAATATATCGCCTTTGAGCGACGACTACAGCTAGTACGAATATCAAGAGTCGTAAACGACAAATTCTTTTGTAAATAGATGTTGCTTTTGAATAAGTAACATGAACGAAGTAAACGTGCTTTGTTTTAATACGTAAGAGTCGTTAGGAAATGTGTTGAGAAAGAAATAAAGAATTAAAATGATTAAGTAAAGAGTAAAAATTTTTGGTAAAATAAAGAATGGAAATAAAAATCTTGATTTCTTCTAATTATGTATGTTGTTTAAGTGCAATTTCTTGAATTGCTAGAAGTCTTGATAAGTGGTTGACTTAAGTGATGAAGTTACAATTGAATAAGGAATATTCATTTTGTAATTTAAGTTTTTCGTTGAGATAAGTTATTTTTCCCTACCTGTTACTGATCCGTGTTTCCTTAAAACTTTTGTAGGATGACTAGGAGTCGTGTTACGGCTCGGAAGAGCCAGCCTTTGGCCTCGTGCGAGCGCACTTTAGTAGACATGCTGCAGGATAAGTACTACGAGTTCGAGGTAGACTACGGAGAGGAGGAAGTAGGACAGATTGTTAGTAACTTTTCTTCAATTTACTACCCAGTGCGACACTTGATTCGGGAGAGTCAGGCGATTCTAGACCTGATTGTTCACCTACCGGACGAGTGGTGCGGTTGGGCACACCGTGCAGCGTGGTACTTCTTAGGGATTTTTGACGACGACACTGAGCCGACCGGCAACTACACCGGATTCGCCCTGTGTGTGCACAGGCGCTTCTTTGAGAGCAGATTCATGCTTCCCATCCTATTAGAGCCACACCTGCCCTACAGTCAGTTTCCAGCAGAGACAGAGCCAGAGCACCTTGACTTAGACCCAGAGTATGCCGCCCTGTTGGAGTTGCCACCAGACGGTTGTACCGAGTGAGGAGGAGGACGCAGAGTCCGAGCAGTTAGAGGAGGGCGCAGAGTCCGAGCAGTTAGAGGAGGACGCAGAGTTAGGACAGTTAGAGGAGGACGAGGAGACAGTAGTTACACCAGAGTCACCACCGGTTGGTCAGCAGATCGAGGAGTTGATCCCAGGGCCGGGATTCGTGGAGATTGATGCCGAGACTGCCGAGTTGTTGGGGTTGCCTTCGCGGTTTGTGCCGGACGTCTGCGTTAGAGTCAGGGGACCGCTGGAGATGAGACTGTACAGGGAGGGGCCAGACCACCGAGAGATTGACGCGGAGCTCGCCGCCTTGTTAGAGTTACCTTCTCCACTTACGCCGCTCGAGGAGATTTGTGCGAAGTGGGGAATAGTCAGAGAGCAGATGGAGGCAGGGACCGTCCAGGGTCCGTTCTAGGGAGGACTTCGAGTCTGGTTCGGGTTCAGGTTCAGTTCCCGAGCACCTTCTTCCCCTGAAGAAGCATGCGATAGAGGTCAGCGAGGACTACTTGGTTTCCGACCTGGAGAAGACGGTTTCAGAGGCACCCTCGCCCACCCTGCTTACACTTTCTGACGGTTCTACTCTGAGGGTGGACGAGGCACTACAGCTTGTTTTTGGTTCAGAGTCCGAGGAGGAGGACCCGGACGAGGATCCGGAGGAGGATCCTGAGGAGGATCCGGAGGAGGACCCAGAGGAGGACTCTTAGGGTTTTTTTTTTGCAGGCCATAGGGGGTAGTTTTTGGACTCGACTGCAGTTTAGTTGAGCAGAGCATTGTAGATGCGGGTAAATATCAGTAGTAGTAGTAGCTCTTTGTACTGTATAGAGTCGGATCAGTAACTAGTTAGTTTTTTTAGTACTCTAGCGGATACAAAATTTTATGAATCGTTTCCATTCTAGTACTTTAGTAGGTACGGAGTTGCAGCTTGTTAGTGCACCGGTAAATTATAGGCAGTCAGCCTAGTTTAGACTAATAGTAGTCTAACCTTTTTATATAAGTCCTCGTTGGAGGCAAAATTAATATTCTTTTTGATGTATATATATATACATGACCCGTGAAGAGGGTTTTTAATCACCAGCAAAATTTCTTATGAATTGTGCAATTAAAATCAGAATGTCAAATGAACTTGTGTATCGAGAAATTGAGTTTAACTTGAGAGTTAAAAGATTAATGAAATAATATCTGAGCTATGTTCGTTATGTTATTCTGTGAACTTGATTAAGTTGAGAACGAGCTAGTAAGTACTAAGATTAATTAACATAAGAGAACTAATGAGAATTTCAATTTTTCATTAGACCAAAGAAAATGCCGCCGAGAAACATTAACAACAGGAGAGGTCGAGGACCTGGAAGGCCGAGAGAACGTGGTAGACGTCAGCCGGAAAACAACAGAGAACAGGAGTATGAGCAGAATGCTACCCCATCCCCATCTTCATCCCCATCACCACCCCCATCACCACCACCTCCACCACCGCCCCGTAGAGATATAGAGGATCTCTTCCTCAAGAGGAACCATCCGATGTTCAATGGAAGAGGCAGCCCAAGCGATGCTGAGCTATGGGTGAGATCCACGAAGAAGATTTTCAAGCTCCTCAGATGCACTAATGAGGAGAAAATGCTTTGTGTCGCATTCCAACTGACTGGATCGGCAGATTACTGGTGGGAAGCAAGACAGAAGGTGATTCCCGCAGAGCATCTGGCTCGTTTTACTTGGGAAGAGTTTAAGGAGATCTTCTTTGATAAGTACGTCCCCAAGACGTATAGGGCACAGAAAGAAGCCGAGTTTTATAATCTGAAGCAAGGAAAGCTGACCGTGACTGAATATGATGCCAAGTTTTGCGAACTGTCAAGCTATGCGCCGGCATTAGTCGATACTGAGGAGAATCTATCCAAGAAATTTCAAGGGGGTTTACGACATGAGTTGGGAATCGCGTTAGCTATTCATGGAGGACTAGGCCTATACCGATATTTTGGGAAGAGCACTAGAAATGGAGGCCGTCGTGCCTGATGAGAAGAAGATTGTACCAACTGCATCAGCACCAGCGCAGAATCAGAACCGAGGCTACTATAACAGCAATAGTAGCAACTATCAGGGTAAGAGAAAATGGAACGGAGGAGGTTACGGAGGCTACAATCAGGGTTATAACAAACAGGGAGGTCAGGAAAAAGGGAAACCATCAGGGATATCAACAGCCTGGCCACAACAACAACAACAACAACAACAGCAACAAGAGGCCTTGACAGGGAAACAACCAATCGGGATTGTTTATTCAGGGGAATAAGCAGAACTCGCTGTGGAAGGGTAACAATCAACAGCACCAGCCACAAGGGAAACAGCGAAACTTCAACCAGGGAGCAAATAACCCAGGGAGGGTTACCATCCCCGTCTGCCCGAAGTACAACCGAGCCCATCCCGGAGTCTGTCAGATAGGCACCCCTAACTGTTTCAATTGTGGACAGAAGGGGCACAAGAAAACGGATTGGCCGAAGCCGCTTCAAGCCGTACCTCTCCGAGCCATCCAAGCACAGCAGCAGCAGCCGCCAATGAACCAGCAGCAGTTTCAGCAGTATGCACAACAGCAACAGGATGCGAGGGCAATGCGCTATCAAACAGGGTGGTCAGCCCAAAGGAAAAGGCAATCTTGTAGGTATGGGAAAACTCCACAACAACCTCATTAAGATACTGTTTGATACTGGTGCATCGCATTATTTCATTACTGGCTCGTGTGCCGATAACTTAGACATAATACCTTTAAGAGCTGAACACCCTATGAGAGTAACCACACCTTTAGGAGAGATCACTACTTCTACTCATATTTGCTCTAACTTAGAACTTGAAATCGGAACTCATAAGGTTTATAGCGAACAACTTAAATGTTATGATAAAGTGGGACGTAGATATAATCCTAGGAATGGATTGGTTGTCAGAAAATTACGCCACAATTCTCTGCAACGAGAGAAAAATCTCTTTTCAACCACCGAGTAAGGAACCAACCGAATTCCACAGAATTTCCATGAGTAGAGGCGTACCGAGGGTCATAGTATCAGATAGAGACGCCAAATTTACCTCAAGATTTTGGATTACGATGCAGAAAGAATTGGGAACAGAGCTTAATTTCAGTACAGCATTTCACCCACACACAGATGGGCAGTCAGAGAAAACGATTCAGATTTTAGTAGATATTTAAGACTAGTGGTTTTGGACCGAGGTGCAAATTGGGAAGAATTCTACACTTAGTCGAATTCGCTTACAACAACAACTATCAGGCCACGATAGGAATGGCGCCGTTTGAGGCTTTGTATGGAAGGAAATGTAGATCACCGCTTTATTAGGACGAAGTAGGTGAGAGAAAGGAACCTAGGCCCAGATGCGATTAATGAGATGTTTGAGATAGTTCGCAGATTCGTGATAGAATGAAAGAAGCTCAGAGCCGATAGAAGTCTTATGCCGATGATCGTCGAACCAATCTTGAGTTTGAAATAGGAGATAAGGTTTTCCTTAAGATATCACCGACCAAAGGAATCGTTAGATTCGGAGTCAAGGTAAGCTAAGACCCAGGTTTATAGGACCTTATGAAATCCTCTAGAGAATAGGACCCGTTGCTTATAGATTGGCCTTGCCGCCAAGTCTAGGAAGCGTCCACAACGTTTTCCACGTTTCTCAGTTGAGAAAATATGTTTACGATCCTAAGCACGTCATTAGTCAGCAGACGTAGTTCTTGAATCTGACCTAAGCTATGAAGAGAAGCCGATATCGATTCTGGATAGAAAAGTCAAGAGTTAAGAACCAAATCGATTCCGATCATTAAAGTGCTATGGAACCACCACGGGCAAGAAGAAGCCACGTGGGAACTCGAGGAGAAGATGAAGAAGCGATATCCTCATCTTTTGCAGAAGGTATGCAAATTTCGGGACGAAATTTTTCGTAAAGGGGGTAGGATGTAATGCCACGGAAATTCCTTACGATCTAAAAAATTTAAAGTTAATCAAATAAATGGCTTTGCAAGCCTAAGTTTTACGATTTTAAATTCTAAGACTAACGGTCGATTCCGTTTCTGAAAATAAATTACGGAAGTCAGCTAGACGACTACTGTATTTAGGGTTAGCGCTTACGAAAAGTTTTTAGTTCGTGAACTCAGAACGGAAAACCGTCTAATTTTTACATTCACGATCTTGAGCAAGAAAATCACAAGTCTTCTTCCATCTATCGAACTTCATTCCTTCCTTTAGTAAAAATCAAGGTATCCATCCCCTCTATGTTTCTATCCATCCAACATCCTCTTCTTTTTATTTTTCTTTTGATAAAAAATTTAGAGGTGATGATCTAGATGTTTTGATCTTCGATTAGTTTAATTAGTTGTGTTTGGATGTGAATTCTAGGATCAAAATTGAAGAAAAATCATGAACCCTAACTCTATGCCAATACCGAAATTTTAGGGCTTTTTGTAGGATTTTTGGAATTCTTCAATTGATGTTAAATTCATGCTTAGGAAGTGTTTAATTAGTGATTAGAACCAAGAGAAATCGAAAGCCCTTTGTTTGCTTGAAATCGATTTAGGGTTTAGGGTTTGAAATTGGGGGTTTTTGCTTTTTAATGTGTAATTGGACTTGAATTGATTAATTGATTTTATAATAGGATGATTAAGAGTTAAATGATGTTAATTGATGAAGAAAAACACCCTCTTAATCTATGTAATAAAACCAAAAATAAGTAGAAAATTAGGGGTTTTCATGTGTTTGATTTAGATGATGTTTGGTTGATGGAATAAGGTTGTAATTGGTATTAATTGTTGATAGGAATTTATTTGAGAATTTTCTAAAATTATTTTGTGGGATGTAAGAGACGAAGAACTCGTCGTAAGTTGAAATATAGTGTTGATGTGAAGTGATTATATGCATGAAAGTGATTCTAGTTAGATGTTGTTTAATGACGTAACATTTGAACGAAATCTGACAACTTTGAAAATTGTGTAAGAGACGAATAATTAGTCGTAACTAATAACCGAGAAGTCGAATGAGAATTCTAACTTGATATTATTGTTTATGATGGACTTGAGAATAACTTTGTAGTTAACGTCATGAGCTTTTGAGATAATATAATATGAGTTATAGTGCTAGTCGAGAACTAGAACGGGAAATTGATAACTTGTTGGTTTAGTACATGTTAGTTGAAAGCCGACGTTTAGAACGTCGTGCTATTGGATGAGTTTTGAGAAGGAGTTCATCACGTACGGGGGTACGTGTTGACTGCCTTGAGGGTCAAGTCTCATAAGAAGTCAAATACGAGAACTTAGAACGAACCTAAGAAGCTATACGTCGATTCTATCGAGCAACTAGGGTTAGCGCGACAGTTTTGCGACCCTCACCAAAAACTGTAATACCTTTTAGCTCGTTTATCGGATTTACGATCCGTAAATTGGAGCGTAAACTAGACATCCCAAACTTTCCAACGGTACAAGGCTCATCCCCTGTTTCCAGACCCCCTGTTCTGGGCAGTCCCCAGAGTTACTGTAATGCACAGTGAAATTTCAGTTTTTATTCTTCTAAGTTGTTTCGTTCCCAACTTAGTTTCTTTCGATTGTTTAAGCCGTAATAACTAACGACTATCTTCCTACTGACCCTTGAGTCAAGAAAGGAGCCTTGAGTGCTAACCAAGACGGGTTGGTACCTCTTACCCGTTCAAGTAAAGAAGTTTAGTTAAGCGAGAAATTGTCTAAATCGTCTAAAGAGTTAAAACTTATTTTCCTAAGTTGATTTCTTTTCCAACTTAGTTCCTTTTGATCTTTTAAGTCGTATTAAGTTATCGACTACCCTCTCTACTGACCTAAGAGTCGAGTATGAGACCTTTCGAGTTCTAAACGGGATTTGTACGAGTCTCGTTCCCATTTAAGTAAAATGAATCTAGTAAGCGTGCAAATGTCTAAAGAATGAAACGACTAAAACCTTTTTCGAGTTTCTTTGATCGATTATCTTTTACGAATCGATTTTAAGTGTTATTATTTTACGATGAAGGAGGAAGCCAGCAGTAAAGAAAGGACGGAAGATCCGAAGATTGGAAGCTAGTAGTTCTTAGTTCTGTATTACGAGGTGGGCTTTTATATACAAAATAAAACGAGCAATGCTCGGAAAATCTTTCTTTATCGCTTTGATATCTGTGTTTTCAAAGTGATATTATGGCATGAACTGTTTTATTTTTTTATGTTAGTTCTCTTGTACCTATCTGAGTTAACATTCGTGTTTTCCAAATTTAGAGTTAATCTAACTAGGTTAACTAACAATCGGCTCTGAGTTAGCTGCTAAGTGCTTTCCAGAGTTAGTGCACTTTGTAACCTGTGGTGTATGTGATATCCTGTTGAGGGGTACCAGCCACGGTGAATGAGTTTTGGTCAAGATTGAACATAACATACCAGAAAAATGCTTACAAGCTAATTTGAGAAAAGAGTCAGAAAATGTATGGTAGACACGGGCCTCTTTCAATAAAACCCCGATGTGCTACCTTTATGAAATGACATATTTATCTATACCTATGATTATGTTTTCGGCATCGTGCCCACTAAGTACATTTGTTAGTGCACCCGGTAAATAGTAGGCAGTCAGCCTAGTTTAGACTAATAGTAGTCTTACGTTTTTGTATAAGTCCTCGTTGGAGGCAAAATTAATATTCTTTTTGATGTATATATATATATATGACCCGTGAAGAGGGTTTTTAATCACCAGCAAAATTTCTTATGAATTGTGTAATTAAAATCAGAATGTCAAATGAACTTGTGTATCGAGAAATTGAGTTTAACTTGAGAGTTAAAAGATTAATGAAATAATATCGGAGCTATGTTCGTTATGTTATTCTGTGAACTTGATTAAGTTGAGAACGAGCTAGTAAGTTCTAAGAGTAATTAACAGAAGAGAACTAATGAGAATTTCAATTTTTCCTTAGACCAAAGAAAATGCAGCCGAGAAACATTAACAACAGGAGAGGTCGAGGACCTGGAAGGCCGAGAGGACGTGGTAGACGTCAGCCGGAAATCAACAGAGAACAGGAGTATGAGCAGAATGCTACACCATCCCCATCTTCATCCCTATCACCACCCCCATCACTACCACCTCCACCACCGCCCCGTAGAGATATAGAGGATCTCTTCCCAAGAGGAACCCTCCGATGTTCAATGGAACGGGCAGCCCAAGCGATGCTGAGCTATGGGTGAGATCCACGGAGAAGATTTTCAAGCTCCTCAGATGCACTGATGAGGAGAAAATGCTTTGTGTCGCATTCCAACTGACTGGATCGGCAGATTACTGGTGGGAAGCAAGACAGAAGGTGATTCCCGCAGAGCATCTGCTCGTTTTACTTGGGAAGAGTTTAAGGAGATCTTCTTTGATAAGTACATCCCCAAGAAGTATAGGGCACAGAAGGAAGCCGAGTTTTATAATCTGAAGCAAGTAAAGCTGACCGTGACTGAATATGATGCCAAGTTTTGCAACTGTCAAGGTATGCGCCGGCATTGGTCGATACTGAGGAGAAGCTATCCAAGAAATTTCAAGGGGGTTTACGACATGAGTTGGGAATCACGTTAGCTAGTCATGGAGGACTAGGCTATACCGATATTTTGGGAAGAGCACTAGAAATGGAGGCCGTCGTGCCTGATGAGAAGAAGATTGTACCAACTGCATCAGCACCAGCGCAGAATCAGAACCGAGGCTACTATAACAGCAATAGTAGCAACTATCAGGGTAAGAGAAAATGGAACGGAAGAGGTAGCGGAGGCTACAATCAGGGTTATAACAACCAGGGAGGTTAGAAAAAGGGAAACCAGCAGGGATATCAACAGCCTGGCAACAACAACAACAACAACAACAACAACAACAGCAACAAGAGGCCGTGGCAGGGAAACAACTAATCGGGATTGTTTATTCAGGGGAATAAGCAGAACTCGCCGTGGAAGGGTAACAATCAACAGCACCAGCCACAAGGGCAACAACGAAACTTCAACCAGGGAGCAAATAACCCAGGGAGGGTTACCATCCCCGTCTGCCCGAAATGCAACCGAGCCCATCCCGGAGTCTATCAGATAGGCACCTGCAACTATTTCAATTGTGGACAGAAAGGGCACATGAAAAAGGATTGCCCGAAGCCGCTTCTAGCCGTACCTCTCCGAGCCATCCAAGCACAGCAGCAGCCGCCAATGAACCAGCAGCAGTTTCAGCAGTATGCACAGCAGCAACAGGATGCGAGGGCATGTGCTATCAAAGAGGGTGGTCAGCGCAAAGGAAAAGGCAATCTCGCAGGTATGGAAAACTCCACAACACCCCCATTAAGATACTGTTTGATACTGGCGCATCGCATTCTTTCATTGCTGGCTCGTGTGCCGATAACTTAGACATAATACCTTTAAGAGTTGAAACCCTATAAGAGTAACCACACCTTCATGAGAGATCACTACTTTACTCATGTTTGCTCTAACCTAGAACTAGAAATCGGAACTCATAAGGTTATAGCGAACAACTTAAATGTTATGATAAAGTGGGACGTAGATATAATCCTAGGAATGGATTGGTTGTCAGAAAATTACGCCACAATTCTCTGCAACGAGAGAAAAATCTCTTTTCAACCACCGAGTAAGGAACCAACCGAATTCCACAGAATTTCCATGAGTAGAGGCGTACCAATTATATCAGCCCTGCAAGCCACGAAACTTATGAAGAAGAAAGGTACCACAACCTATCTTGTGTACCTAGTCGGAGAGCCAGGAGCCGAGAAGACCATCCAAGACGTAAAAGTTGTGAATGAATACGAAGATGTCTTTCCGGAAGTGCTACCAGGGTTGCCACCATATCGTCATGTGGACTTTACGATCGACTTAGTACCAGGAGCAGCTCCTAAGTCTAAAGCCCCATACAGGATGGCACCGAAGGAACTGGAAGAGCTCAAAATCCAGTTACAGGAATTACTAGACCTTGGTTTCATCAGGCCAAGCGTCTCACCTTGGGGAGCACCCTGTTATTTGTTAGGAAAAAGGACGGATCGATGAGAATGTGCATCGATTACTGAGAACTGAACAAGATCACGCTCAAGAACAAATATCCTTTGCCGAGGATCGAGGATTTGTTCGATCAGCTCAAGGGTGCAGGAGTCTTCTCCAAGATAGATTTAAGGTCAGGGTACCATCAGCTCAAGATCAAACCTGAAGACGTACCGAAGACCGCTTTTAGAACCCGATATGGCCATTACGAATTTTTAGTGATGCCATTTGGTTTGACCAACGCTCCAGCCTTATTCATGTATCTTATGAATAGAGTCTTCCACCCCTACTTGGACAAATTCATTTTAGTATTCATCGACGACATCCTCGTCTACTCTAAGAATGAGATGAAGCACGAGGAACATCTACGTATAGTGTTGGAAACGCTAAGAGCCGAGAAACTCTACGCCAAATTCAGTAAATGCGAATTTTAGCTGAAGGAAGTAATGTTCCTTGGGCACATAGTATCGGCAGATGGAATCAAGGTGGATCCAGCCAAGGTAGAAGCAGTGCACAACTGGAAGTCTCCAACGAGTCAGAATGAGATCAGAAGTTTCTTGGGTTTAGCCGGTTATTACTGAAGGTTTATTGAGGGATTCTCTACGATCGCTCCGATGACGGAGCTACTCAGGAAGGATACCAAATTTAAATGGACGGATGAGTGTGAGAAAAGTTTCCAAACTCTTAAGGAGAATTAACTACAGCGCCAGTACTAGCACTTCCAGACACAAACAAAGAGTATGTGGTTTACACCGATGCATCGAAAAATGGATTAGGTTGTGTCTTAATGCAAGATGGACGAGTGATAGCTTATGCTTCACGACAACTACGACCTCACGAAGTTGAGTACCCAACCCACGATTTAGAACTCGCAGCCGTAGTGCATGCGTTAAAGATTTGGAGACACCATCTCTATGGTGTAAGAGTTGAGATATTCACCGATCACAAGAGCCTGAAGTACTTTTTCGAGCAAAAAGAACTGAACATGAGACAAAGAAGATGGCTCGAATTAGTCAAGGATTATGACTGCGGAATCAACTATCATCCAGGAAAGGCTATTGTGGTAGCAGACGCATTGAGTCGCAAGGCTCCAACGAAGTTAGGATGCCTTTTTGTAGAAGAAGAAACTTTAGTACGAGAATTCGAGAAGATGGATATCAGAGTGCTTGACACGCCAGCTACGATAACAAGTCAGATTGCAGCATTGGAAGCTACACCAGATTTGAGAGAAAGAATCATCAGTGCTCAGAGAAAAGACGAGTCAATGGAAAAGTTACGAGTAAGGATAAGAACAGATAAGCCAGAAGGATATTCCGAAGCACCAGACAATGCGATACTTTTTGAAGGCAGAATTTGTATTCCTTATGACGACAGCGAACTAAAAACGAGATCTTGAGTGAGGCTCACGATACGCCTTACACTCACACCCAGGGAGTACGAAAATGTACCAAGATTTGAGAAGAAACTTTTGGTGGAATGGAATGAAACGAGACGTTGCCTCGTTTGTAGAAAGATGCCTCGCATGTCAGCAAGTCAAGGCTTTACACCGACGACCATATGGATTGCTACAACCATTGGATGTCCCAGAATGGAAATGGGAAGGCATAGCTATGGATTTTGTCACAGGCTTGCCTAAGTCGAGAAGAGGAAACACAGCAATTTAGGTGATAATAGATAGGCTTACGAAGTCAGTGCACTTCTTACCGATTAAGATTACCTATGGATCAGAGAAATTAGCGCAGTTGTATGTCAGAGAGATTGTACGTCTGCATGGAGTACCGAGGGTCATAGTATCAGATAGAGACGCCAAATTTACCTCATGATTTTAGATTACGATGCAGAAAGAATTGGGAACAGAGCTTAATTTCAGTACAGCGTTTCACCCACAGACAGATGGGCAGTCAGAGAGAACGATTCAGATTTTAGTCGATATGTTAAGAACAGTGGTTTTGGACCGAGGCACAAATTGGGAAGAAATTCTACACTTAGTCGAATTCGCTTACAACAACAGCATCAGGCCACGATAGGAATGGCGCCGTTTGAGGCTTTGTATGGAAGGAAATGTAGATCACCGCTTTATTGGGACGAAGTAGGTGAGAGAAAGAACCTAGGCCAGATGCGATTAATGAGATGTTTGAGATAGTTCGGCAAATTCGTGATAGAATGAAAGAAGCTCAGAGCCGACAGAAGTCTTATGCCGATGATCGTCGAACCAATCTTGAGTTTGAAATAGGAGATAAGGTTTTCCTTAAGATATCAACCAAAGGAATCGCTAGATTCGGAGTCAAGGGTAAGCTAAGACCCAGGTTTATAGGACCTTATGAAATCCTCATGAGAATATGACCCGTCGCTTATAGATTGGCCTTGCCGCCAAGTCTAGGAAGCGTCCACAACGTTTTCCACGTTTCTCAGTTGAGAAAATATGTTTACGATCCTAAGCACGTCATTAGTCAGCAAGACGTAGTTCTTGAATCTGACCTAAGCTATGAAGAGAAGCCGATATCGATTCTGGATAGAAAAGTCCAAGAGTTAAGAACCAAATCGATTCTGATCGTTAAAGTGCTATGGAACCACCACGGGTAAGAAGAAGCCACATGGAACTCGAGAAAAAGATGAAGCGATATCCTCATCTTTTGCAGAAGGTATGCAAATTTCGGGACGAAATTTTTCGTAAGGGGGGTAGGATGTAATGCCCCGGAAATTCCTTACGATCTCAAAAATTTAAAGTTAATTAAATAAATGGCTTTGCACGCCTAAGTTTACGATTTTAAATTCTAAGACTAACGGTCGATTCCGTTTCTGAAAATAAATTACGGAAGTCAGCTAGACGACTACTGTATTTAGGGTTAGCGCGTACGAAAAGTTTTTAGTTTGTGATCTCAGAATGGAAAACCGTCTAATTTTTACATTCCGAAATCGCGATACGAACTCGCCCGAGAAAGTTCGTTTTTATGATTTTCCGGACGAAACTCGGACTGTGTCGTCCCGAGTTTTTGTCGGAATTAATTTTATAAATTTTATTTTCCGGCTAAGTTTTATACGTTAGAATTTTTTGGACGAATCGAATCGTGACGATTTTGCGCCGAGCTACGTTATTCATCGTCCGATTTCCGTAACGTCGTATCGCATTGGAAAAGCGCGTATTTTTCCTCCCTTCCCTCTCATAACCGATTTCTCTCTCTTTTTTTTAGCAAGATAGTTCTTTTCTTTTATTAGTATTACTTTTTACCTACTACTATTCAAACACTATTCACCTTACACAAGTATATATAACCATGTTGTATCATTCTAACTCACATCTCCTCCCTCCCTCAACTCTAATTTCGGCTGCCCCCTTCTCTCTCTCTTATTCATTTCTTCTTACTCCATTGTTGAAGAAAGCTTCAAGATCTTGAGCAAGAAAATCACAAGTCTTCTTCCATCCATCAAACTTCATTCCTTCCTTTAGTAAAAATCAAGGTATCCATCCACTCTATGTTTCTATCCATCCAACATCCTCTTCTTTTTATTTTTCTTTTGATCGAAAATTTAGAGGTGATGATCTAGATGTTTTGATCTTCGATTAGTTTAATTAGTTGTGTTTGGATGTGAATTCTAGGATCAAAATTGAAGAAAAATGATGTTAATTGGGGGTTTTTGCTTTTTAATGTGTAATTGGACTTAAATTGATTAATTGATGTTATAATAGGATGATTAAGAGTTAAATGATGTTAATTGATGAAGAAAAACACCCTCTTAATCTATGTATTAAAACCGAAAATAAGTAGAAAATTAGGGGTTTTCATAAGTTTGATTTTGATGATGTTTAGTTGATGGAATAAGGTTGTAATTGGTATTAATTGTTGATAGGAATTTATTTGAGAATTTTCTAAAATTATTTTGTGGGATGTAAAAGACGAAGAACTCGTCGTAAGTTGAAATATAGTGTTGATGTGAAGTGATTATATGCATGAAAGTGATTCTAGTTAGATGTTGTTTAATGACGTAAAATTTGAACGAAATCCGACAACTTTTAAAATTGTGTAAGAGACGAACAATTAGTCGTAACTAATAACCGAGAAGTCGAATGAGAATTCTAACTTGATATTATTGTTTATGATGGACTTGAGAATAACTTTGTAGTTAACGTCATGAGCTTTCGAGCTAATATAATATGAGTTATAGTGATAGTCGAGAACTAGAACGGGAAATTGATAACTTGTTGGTTTAGTACATGTTAGTTGAAAGCCGACGTTTAGAACGTCGTGCTATTGGACGAGTTTTGAGAAGGAGTTCATCACGTACGGGGGTACGTGTTGACTGCCTTGAGGGTCAAGTCTCATAAGAAGTCAAATACGAGAACTTAGAACGAACCTAAGAAGCTATACGTCGATTCTATCGAGCAACTAGGGTTAGCGCGGCAGTTTTGCGACCCTCGCCAGAAATTGTAATAACTTTTAGCTCGTTTATCAGATTTGCGATCTGTAAATTGGAGCGTAAACTAGATATCCCAAGCTTTCCAACCGTACAGAGCTCATCCCCTGTTTCCAGAACCCCTGTTCTGGGCAGTCCCCAGAGTTACTGTAATGCACAGTGCAATTTCAGTTTTTATTCTTCTAAGTTGTTTCGTTCGCAACTTAGTTTCTTTCGATTGTTTAAGCCGTAATAACTAACAACTATCTTCCTACTGACCCTAGAGTCAAGCAAGGAGCCTTGAGTGCTAACCGAGACGGGTTGGTACCTCTTACCCGTTCAAGTAAAGAAGTTTAGTTAAGCGAGAAATTGTCTAAATCGTCTAAAGAGTTAAAACTTATTTTCCTAAGTTGATTTCTTTTCCAATTTAGTTCCTTTTGATCTTTTAAGTCGTATTAAGCTATCGATTACCCTCTCTACTGACCTGAGAGTCGAGTATGAGACCTTTCGAGTTCTAAACGGGATTTGTACGAGTCTCATTCCCGTTTAAGTAAAATGAATCTAGTAAGCGTGCAAATGCCTAAAGAATGAAATGACTAAAACCTTTTTCGAGTTTCTTTGATCGATTATCTTTTACGAATCGATTTTAAGTGTTATTATTTTACGACGAAGGAGGAAGCCAGTAGTAAAGAAAGGACGGAAGATCCGAAGATTGGAAGCTAGTAGTTCTTAGTTCTGTATTACGAGGTGGGCTTTTATATACAAAATAAAACGAGCAATGCTCGG